>SJYX01006808.1:101119-169962 GCA_006410675.1 Oreotragus oreotragus | reverse complement strand
ACATAAACATGAACTGTGGAATAAAAAAATAAATATTAATATTTAAATACAATATTTATATATTATAAATTTATTTATAATAAATAAATTTGTGCAATTTACTGTAAAATGAGATTTTTGTGAATTTCTGCTAAATTAATTTTTCTATTTAAAACTTTACCTATTTATTTATATGTTTCTTCACATGAGAGAAACATTTTAAAATTAAAGTGAATAAAAATCAGTGCTCAGTCAACCACAAGCAAAGAAATAGAAATATTTTATCATAACGGTTATTGGACATGAATAAGCAAAGATTTATTTTGACTAAATTATTTACAAGATTGCACAAAGTAGAACTTGAAAACAAAAACTGAAACGTTATTATTCATTACTGTGATAGATGAATATGCAAATAAAAATATTTTTTCTTTTTTTCCAAAAAATATATAATGTAATAAAGCATATTATTACATTTTTACTTTATTGTTCTGCAATAGTTATCTTGTATCTTGCTTATTTACTTTTAATTGGTATAACTATATATACAAACTTTAATAAACTCTTTTTTACTGTGTTTCTTTTGTGGCATTATATTATTAGCTATATTTCAGGATTATTATTGAAAATAACTTTGTTGGAGAGGATGTTAGAAAAGGGTCTGCTCCTGGGACTTCTCTGGCTGTCTAGTGGTTAAGACTTCGCCTTCCAATGCAGGGGGTGCAGGTTCAATCCCTGGTTGGGGAGCTAAGCCTTACAGCCAAAGCATAAGACTAAGCAATATTGTAACAAATTCAATAAAGACTTTAAAAATGGTCCATATAAAAACATCTTTTTAAAAAAATGATCTACTTGAGGTGTGTTTTTTTTTAAGAGCATTTCCTTTATTTTCATTTATTAATTTTGGCTGTGCCGCATGGCATGTGAGATCTTAGTTCCTCAATGAAGGATTGAATCCACGCCCCCTGCAGTGGAAGCGTGGCGTCTTACCCACTGGACCGCCAGGGAAACCCCTGCTCCAGCTGTTTAATATGCCTCGCACATCCCCATCTGGTTGATCAAGGTATGTAACTGACCCCAGCTGGAGGCCAATCAGTCCTCCTGGGGCTGAGATCTGTGGGCCTGAGGGGCGGGGTTTTAGAGACCACAGTTCCGGGTTGGGTTGTGGATGGCGCCGCAGGAACCCCTGCTGTGGCGCCTGAGAGCTGCCCCGCTTCTGTCTTTCCCACAGCCTCCTTGAATCATGTGAGAGACCCCAGAATCATTCCAGTAACCTCCCCTGCAACCCTAGAGCCAGAATCAGTGTCTACTCCTATGAGAACCGCTTTTACACAGGGACGGCCCAAGGGTAGAGCAGGAAAGGAGAGACAGGAGAGGCACTCTAAGCCAACACCCACCCCTGCTCCCTCTGCAGGCAGCATCTGTGAGCCACACAGGCAGTGCATGCTGGGAAAAAGAGGAAGGACAGGGCTGCAGACTGGTGCCTGAGGGTGAGGATGCCTGCATCCCGGACAGCTTCGCTCCCCTTCTCTCTGAAGCCCCCGGCCCAGGTCTGTCTCCCACCCTCTAGGGATGTGAATTGTACCCTACTAAAGAGGTGACAGTCGGCCATCTGTATGTCTTTACTGGAGAAATTTCTATTGAGGTCTTCTGCCCACTGTTTTGACTAGGCTGTGTGGTAGTGTGTTTTGTTTTGTTTTTTCTGAATATTGAGCTGCATGAGCTGTTTGTATATATGTTGGAGATTAATCCCTTGTCAGCAACTATAATCCACTTTTAAAAATAAACAAAAAGACTTTAATTTTTTAAAAAGGTGAGAGTGATATCATTTCCTAGGGTGGCCACTGACAATTGGAAATGTGTAATCCTGGGCTTTAAGATTACACCGAAAGTCCAGGATTACACATTAGATATGAGTTGTGGACATCCACAGAGCTGTCTGCCCAGCATAATCTTTAGTAAGACAAGAATGTCCTGATGTTTGCTTGAGCCCATGCCTCTGGCCATAGCCAGCCTCTTCAGGGCTGGGTCCTGACTCCTGCTGAACCTAGGAATGTCTTCCCTGGAAATCTTTAACTAGGACTGAGAAAGTCGAGGTCAGACTCCCTTCTGCAGGAGAAGTTCTTGCCGATCATGTTTCTGGAAAGCCAGACTGCAGCTGCAGTGAGAAAGGCAGAGATAAACAGGCAAAGGAATCATAGAGTCAGGTGGCATTTGAGCCTCTTATTCCAGCCATAGCTGCGCCCTCCTCATGGTTTGGTTGTTCTACATGTCTTAGGATTTTGGGAGTAATGAATTCCTCTTCTTGCTAACTGAGGTGAGGTTTTGATATTTGTCATCAAAATTTTACAGGGTGGGTGAGCCTCACATGTGCTGGTTTCTTTTTCAAACACAAAAGCAGAGTTGAGAAGGTAGAAAGCAAGAGTGGCTCTCACACTAATCCGCCTACCAGCTGTGACTTGCATACCTGTAGCTCCATGCTTGACCTTTTGAGGCTGAGCTGTGTCTTGTTTCAAGATGCTACCCCCACTTGGGGAAGGGGCGGCAGCAGGCAGGGAGCGTCATGAGGATGGATGCGGATGGCTGCAGTCAGCTGCAGCTCCCAGCACTGGGGTTCTGCCCTGCCTGTCTGCTCTCTCTGCTGGGTTTCTGCTCTTTTACCTCCCTCAGAAAGAAACCCCTCTTCTCTATCCTGATCTCATGGAGGGAGAAGGTTAACCTCCAGGGAGCTCTCTCCTCAGGTCAGGAGGAGAAGGAAGGGGGCTGACATTTAATACATAGGATGTTCAGGGTTTTGCAGGTGGCTCAATGGTAAAGAATCCGCCTGTTATTGTGGGAGTTGCGGGTTTGATCCCTGGGTCAAAAAAATCCCCTGAAGGAAGAAATGGCAACCCACTCCAGTATTCTTGCCTGGAAAAGTCCACGGACAGAGGTCCCTGGCGGGCTACAGTCCATGGAGTTACAAAGAGTAGGACATAACTGAGTGACCGAGCGTCAGTGCCACCACCTACAATGTGCTTGTTTGTAGGACATCTCATAGAATCCTGGCAGCACCACGTGAGGCAGGTACTTAGCCTCATTTTACACGACAGCCAACCAGAGCTCCTCCTACTTCTCCTTGTGTCTGCAAATAGCACACATCACTCTCTCCTCATCTCACTCCTCTTTTTTTGTTGTTGTTTTTTGGCCTTGTTTCCCACATAAGAGGCAGCATCAACTGAGAGCCAGCTACTGCTGGATCCTGAAGGCAAGGTGCCAAGCAAAGACTGTTTTCATACTAAACCTGGTTTCCTGGTGGGCACACAAATTGTGGCCTGCTAAAATAGCAACTCTGGCAAAAATGTCTCCAATCTGCTTAGATGTGCATCAGATTAGGAGCTAGCCTGGCAGATAAGCCAACTGACTGTTTCTAATGAGCTGGAAACAAAATTCCTTTTAAAGCTACCAACCATTGGCCCAGAGTCATCAACACAGCTAGAAGCATGGGGCCCTAAAACAAAACTTCCTTCTGTCGTCAATTCATTTCAACCCTACCCTCTCTGCCATCTTCCCTTATTCTGTGCCAGCTCCTGCCAGCTGGGGCCACTGCCTTTACACATGCGCATGTGCATTTATTAACAGTAATAGGAGGCAGTGATCAAACCTAGGCCTGGGTCGATGGTCCCTGCCCTCAGAAACCTGCCCTCGGGAAGAAAAGACGGACATAACTCTTTTACTTTCCTTCGCATTGCCCAGATTCTCTCTCCAACCCATGTGCCTTTCCTCAATCAATAGAGGAGTCACTAGACCAATTTCTACAGCCTCCATCAACAAAAATTGATTGCTATTTGCAAACTCAAATGCCGCAGAGGACCAGGCAGATTTTATCCAACATGATGGCTTGCCTCTGAGCCTCTGTGTATGCTGTTCCCTCTATGCCTGCACACTCTTCCCCTCAGAACTCCACGCGGCTCACTCCTCACTTCCCTCCAGTCTTTCCTAGAGGGCAGTCTTCTCAGGGAGACTCCCCTGACTACCCTTTCTGGGTTGCATCTCCAGCAGCTGCCACTGCCTTCTCTGCTTTCTCTGCCTCTGCACCGCTAGTCTCTGTGTTTAATGCATAGTCTGCTCTTGTGTTTATTGTCTGCCCCCCATCCTCCCACTTTAAGTGCCACAGGGCAGAGGTTAGTCTGCTTTGTCCCCTGCTGTGTACCTAGTCCCTAAAAAGGCCTGGCCCTTAGTAGGTGCCCACGAAATAGTCATTGTAATTCCAAGGCCAAGCGCTATGCTTGGGTGTGGCAACTCACTTAATCCTCACAACAAACCTATGAGGGACTTCCCTGGTGGTCCAGTGGTTGAGAGTCTGCTTGCCAATGCCAGGGAGGGGTACAGGTTCTACCCCTGGTCCAGGAGGATCCCACATACCACGGGGCAACTGAGCTTGTGCACCACCCAGGACCAGTGCTCGGCAACAAGAAAAGCCACCGTGTTAAGAAGCCCGTGAACCAAGACTAGAGTATCCCCAGCTCGCTGCAACTAGGGAAAGCCCGCAGGCAGCAAGCCAGACCCAGCGCAGCCAAAAGAAAGAAAGAAAGAAAGAAAAATTTTAAATTAAAACAAACCAAAAACAAACAAACAAACAAACACCCTATGGGATAGGTGCCATTTGTTGCTGCTACTGTTATTATTATTATTATGTCCATTTTACAGATGAGAAGGCTAGAGTACAGAAAGGCAAAAGTACACAGCTAATTAGGGGTGGATCCAGTACTCAGACCCAGCAGTGAATCCATGCTCCCAACCACTTCACTGCTTCTGAAACACTCTGTGTGACATGACAGGAGATGGTGGGAACTGTGACTACTAGAAAATGCTTACTATGCCCAAAAACGTTCCTTTTTTTTTTTTTTTTTTTTTAAAATTCTTGTTCTGGCCAAAAAAAAGAATTGGTTGCCTTATTTAGCCTCTAGGCCACCAGTTGGATCAGAATCAACCTAAAGTAGAAATTGCAGGCAAAAATAGGCTTTTATTGGCTTAGGAGGAATGGAGATTTAAGGAAAGATTGTCCAGCCAGACCTCAGGTGTTGAGGAATCCATGGGTGTTGTTCTTTTTTTTTTTTTTAAATTGGCAATTTGCCCTTTGGCAAGAGGGTATAAGCTAAGGAGGGTTTGGTATAGCTATTTGAGCAGTCTTTTTGTGAGCCAGTGGGACCCTTCCTGAAGAACTGATTTCAGGGGCCATTCAAATGACAGGCAGGCTGCTGACTGTCACAGGCTGGCCTCCCGTGACGGCAGCAGCTTCACAGAAGGACCCAGCCCCAGAGTCACGGACATGCATGTTGTCTTGGCACTGCCAAGGCATTAATTAAGCCACTTTCCACCGTGTCCTCCTAGACAGCCCCAGAGTTTCTTTGATGGTTGGGCAATACAAGGATTAGAAACAGCTTGCTTCCCTGGTGGTTCACATGGTAAAGAACACACCTGCAATGTAGGAGACCTGGGTTCAATCTCTGGATTGGGAAGATCCCCTGGAGAAGGGAATGGCTACCCCCTCCAGTATTCTTGCCTGGAGAATTCCATGGACAGAGGAGCCTGGTGGACTATAGTCCGCAGGGCCACAGAGTCAGACATGACCAAGCTACTAATATACACACACCAGCTTGCTTCAGGCCCCAGTCATCTCATACTAGAGGGTTCAGTTTAAGTGGCCCAGGAATCAGAATGCCACTCAAAGCCTTCAGAAATGCCTTCATACAATAATATTCAGAAGTCACAAATATTTGTTGAATACTATAGGCCACATGGATATCATATTCTTTTCCCAAACTGTAGAAAAGATAAAAAGGAATTTTTCTCTTTCATGAGGCAGCTCGAATCAAATAATAACCCACTCGGTCTCTCCATGCAACTAAAATCGGCTATGTCCATAGTCATTTCAGTGGTGTGTGACTCTTTGCGACCCTATGGACTGTAACCACCAGGCTCCTCTGTCCATGGGATTCTCCAGGCAAGAATATTGGAATATGTTGCCATGCTCTCCTCTAGATGTTCTCAATTCTTTTAATAATCACTAATCACTGGGCGAGTACCTAGTGGTGCCAGCAATGTGCTCTGGAGTGACCCAAATGGTTAGAAGCCAGGTATACTCCCAAACAATGAGATAAGCGCAGATGTGTGGGCTTAAAGGTATAAGAATACAGAAGAGGCGGGGTTTCCCTGGTGGTCTAGTTGTTATGCATCTGCCTGCCAATGCAAGGGACAGGGGTTCAATTCCCGGTCCGAGAAACCCATGCACCATAACTACTGAGCCTACGCACTTAAGCCAGGGGTCTGCAACAAGAGAAGCCACCACAGGGAAGAGTAACCCGGCTCCCCGCAACTAGTGAAAGCCCACACGCAGCAACAAAGAGCTCTGGAAGGATTAAGTGAGTACAGGCAAGTTAGAACTACACCTATTGTGTCAGCAGAGTACTCGCTAGGATTTTATATATAGAAAAGGTATACAAAAGTACTTGGCAAACTCTAAAGGCCAATGCGAATGAGCTATTGCAATTTTAGTTACATGTACGCTCCATGATGAATTTTGTCTATTTCTCCCATGACTGCACCTCTGGAGCCCCATCCTGGACCATAGTAGGCATGCAGGCTGTTTGTGGCAGAGATGGACAAAAGCTTGCTCAGGAGGAGATACAAGCTGAGAACTCAGGGGATCAGGACTGGAAGCCACTGCTCCCTCCCTCCCACGTCCCCCCTCCCAAGAAACCAGGTTGTGAGGGCAGAAATGTAACCCTGGCTATCTCTTCAGAGCTCACCTCAACCCCCAGACCTAACCCGCCCAGAACCCTCTCTGGTCGGCTGTGGGCTGCGTGATGCATGAGTGTCCCGGATCCATCCAAGCCCATTCCAGTCACCACCCCCGGGGCAGGGGCTATTTTGGATCTGAGGGTGGCAGCAGCCTAAAAGGACTGTCGTGGAAGTTGTGGCCGAGACACGGGCAGAGCATGCCCAGTTCTCTCCCCACGTCTAAACTGGAGCCTGAAATAGCTGTGGGGCTAAAGAGAACCTCAGAATAGCTTTTGGCTTCACCACAATTCCAGGCCGAGCACAACACTTACCCAACTGGGGCCAAATAGGCAGTTTGCACAAGCAGCGCACAGCATGGGAAAGTCCTTGGGGGAGAAAAATGAAAATCGCAGTGCAAGACCCAGGCTGGCCTTGTTTGGGGAAGAGTGACTCCAACGGCACCGCCATGGCTGGTGACCATTGCACCAGGTCATGGAGCCACCAGTATGGTGCTTAGTGATAGGGAGCCCCAGAGTGGGGGCTTCTAAACAGCGTGGGCCTTCAAAAGTGTCACCTCGCTAGGTTGAGACCTGCCCTGGCTGTGATGTAGAGGGGACATAGGTCACCAAGTGCCAAGACATTATCCAACTAAATTCTCACTCAAGACTGTGAATGCACTATCATTCCTATTTTACAGGTGAGAGCGCCGAGACTCACAGGCATTAGGAAATTTTGCTTAGTTGGTAAATGACAGAACTGGGATTTGAATGCTGGTCTATGATTGCTTCTTGGCAGGAAAGCTATGACAGACCTAAACAGTGTATTAAAAAGCAGAGACATCACTTTGCCAATAAAGGCCTGTATAGTCAAACCTATGGTTTTTCCAGGAGGCATGTACGGATGTGGGAGCAGGACCATAAAGAAAGCAGAGAACCAAAGAATTGACACTTTCACACTGTGGTGTTGGAGAAGACTCTTGAGAGTCCCTTGGACAGCAAGATCGAATTAGTTGATCTTAAAGGAAATCAACCCTGAATGCTCTTTGGAAGGACTGATGCTGAAGCTGAAGCTCCAATACTTTGATCACCTGATGTAAAGAGCTGACTCATTGGAAAAGACCCTGATGCTGGGAAAGATTGAAGGCAGAAAGAGAAGAGGGCGACAGAGGATGAGATGGTTAGATAGCATCACTGACTCAACAGAAATGAATTTGAGCAAACTTCAGGAGATGGTGAGGGACAGGGAAGGCTGGTGTGCTGCAGTCCATGGGTCAAAAACTTCAGGCGATGGTGAGGGGCAGGGAAGGCTGGTGTGCTGCAGTCCATGGGGTTAAAAACTTCAGGCGATGGTGAGGGACAGGGACGGCTGGTGTGCTGCAGTCCATGGGGTCAGAAACTTCAGGCGATGGTGAGGGACAGGGAAGGCTGGTGTGCTGCAGTCCATGGGGTCGCAAAGAGTCGGACACGACTTGGCAGCTGAACAGCTGCGTGGTTTCAGTGCATCTTAGCGGAGGCTGCACCAATGCGCAGGACTCTGTCCTCTTGAAAGAGGACAGGGCGGTGATGAGGACAGGATTCCAGCCCTCAGATGCTGGAGAGCTGTCTCCTGCAGCCCTGGGAATGCTGGCGGCAGCATGAAGGCCTGCACCAGTGCTTGAATGAGACAGAGATGGGGCTCGTGGGGCAGATGGCCCCTCTCCAGCATCCCTGAGAGGTAGGAAGTGCAGGCCCCTCTCCAGCATCCCTGAGAGGTAGGAAGTGCAGGCAGGTAGGGTCGGAAGGAGATCAGAGGAAACCAGGAGGCCGCCCCTCCCCTGCTGGGCTGGCACTGCTTGCCGCTTCTGCCTGTGGAGTCCTTTCAGTCTCATCACCACTCTAGGAGGTAGCCTATTCCTGCCGAGGATCTGAAACCACTCCTTAAGAATAGACACTGCGCCAATTTTCAACAGTAACCGTGCTACCCTCAACAATGACTGCGGGAAGCAAGGGAGCAGGGATTGGCAGAGAGAGAGAGATCAGACTTAACCATGACCTAGGTTATCCCAGCCCCCAAGCCTGTGACACTCAGCGCAACCAACACATCAACATCTGCTGTTGTTATCCTCTCTCCTCTTAGCCCCTCGGGCAGAGACTCACCTCTAGAAAGGTGCTGGAAGGCTAGGACTGTAGGCAAGGTGTGGAGAAGGAGCCCACCACCAGGGGGCTGTGTGGAGCACAGTCCCCATCTGCCATCCCACCAAGGTGTTTTTCCTTTCTCAAAACCCCACGACCGAATGGCCATCGCGGAGGTAGTCCAGGGGATCCACAAGCTTCGCATGGAGAACCTTAGCATGTGTTTTTTTCATTTAAAGTGTAAGCATATTCTGAATCCTCCAAAGACACTGAGAACTGGGTACCACACTTAGAGGCTGTCCTTGACGTTTAGCAGTATGCAGCAGCACTTTACCTGGCATAAACAAATGGATAAAGAATGGAAGCAGAGGCAGTATGGAAATAGTGTGTTTGTTCTGGGTGAAGGCCCTGGGATACTGCTACACAAAGGCTAGGACTGTAGGCAAGGTGTGGAGAAGGAGCCCACCACCAGGGGGCTGTGTGGAGCACAGTCCCCATCTGCCATCCCACCAAGGTGTTTTTCCTTTCTCAAAACCCCACGACCGAATGGCCATCGCGGAGGTAGTCCAGGGGATCCACAAGCTTCGCATGGAGAACCTTAGCATGTGTTTTTTTCATTTAAAGTGTAAGCATATTCTGAATCCTCCAAAGACACTGAGAACTGGGGACCACACTTAGAGGCTGTCCTTGACGTTTAGCAGTATGCAGCAGCACTTTACCTGGCATAAACAAATGGATAAAGAATGGAAGCAGAGGCAGTATGGAAATAGTGTGTTTGTTCTGGGTGAAGGCCCTGGGATACTGCTACACTGAGGTGAGGGGCTGGCATGCCGTTCAGGGCAAGCCAGGTTCCAAAGAACCTGAACCATGGCCATCAATCGGCCCACCAGAGCAATCGAGTTTCGGCAAAACCACATCCTCCATTCCATTCCGTTCGACAATTTATTGGTTGTATTCTTTTGATGCTATTCAACCTGTACACTTACTTTAGTTTTAGGGTTGTATAATTTAGTGGTTAACATCTAGCCTTCACACATGTGCATATTTAAGTAACATGATGAAGATTAAGTGGACACAGGTAGACGGTGAACCTTTTTTCTTAGGATGAGATGGGAAGGCTGCAGTGTGAAGCTAGGATGCGTCTGGAGGAGATACAGGGCACTGATGCCAGGGGAGGATTTGGGGACTTGGGATGAGAAGGACTGGGTTCCAGTCTGCAGCTGCCACTTACTTCTCAGGGCTGTGATTTCCTGGGCATGTCGGCTTCTGCTTCTAAATTCAGGCTGCTCGGTGAGCTTCCCTGCTCCCCGCAGCTGGAAAGTCGGGCCGGGGGAGATGCTGCTGGGGGATGAGAGGGTGTCCCAGTGGGAAACAGCCTTGGACAGCACAGAACCTGCCTGAGAGACAGACCGACCCGACCTGTTTGGCTCTTGCCAGCTCCCAGCACCCTCCTCCAGATGAGACCTGCCCTGGCTGTGATGTAGAGGGGACATAGGTCACCAAGTGCCAAGACATTATCCAACTAAATTCTCACTCAAGACTGTGAATGCACTATCATTCCTATTTTACAGGTGAGAGCGCCAAGACTCACAGGCATTAGGAAATTTTGCTTAGTTGGTAAATGACAGAACTGGGATTTGAATGCTGGTCTATGATTGCTTCTTGGCAGGAAAGCTATGAGAGACCTAAACAGTGTATTAAAAAGCAGAGACATCACTTTGCCAGTAAACATCTGTATAGTCAAACCTATGGTTTTTCCAGGAGGCATGTACGGATGTGGGAGCAGGACCATAAAGAAAGCAGAGAACCAAAGAATTGACACTTTCACACTGTGGTGTTGGAGAAGACTCTTGAGAGTCCCTTGGACAGCAAGATCGAATTAGTTGATCTTAAAGGAAATCAACCCTGAATGCTCTTTGGAAGGACTGATGCTGAAGCTGAAGCTCCAATACTTTGATCACCTGATGTAAAGAGCTGACTCATTGGAAAAGACCCTGATGCTGGGAAAGATTGAAGGCAGAAAGAGAAGAGGGCGACAGAGGATGAGATGGTTAGATAGCATCACTGACTCAACAGAAATGAATTTGAGCAAACTTCAGGAGATGGTGAGGGACAGGGAAGGCTGGTGTGCTGCAGTCCATGGGTCAAAAACTTCAGGCGATGGTGAGGGACAGGGAAGGCTGGTGTGCTGCAGTCCATGGGGTTAAAAACTTCAGGCGATGGTGAGGGACAGGGACGGCTGGTGTGCTGCAGTCCATGGGGTCAGAAACTTCAGGCGATGGTGAGGGACAGGGAAGGCTGGTGTGCTGCAGTCCATGGGGTCGCAAAGAGTCGGACACGACTTGGCAGCTGAACAGCTGCGTGGTTTCAGTGCATCTTAGCGGAGGCTGCACCAATGCGCAGGACTCTGTCCTCTTGAAAGAGGACAGGGCGGTGATGAGGACAGGATTCCAGCCCTCAGATGCTGGAGAGCTGTCTCCTGCAGCCCTGGGAATGCTGGCGGCAGCATGAAGGCCTGCACCAGTGCTTGAATGAGACAGAGATGGGGCTCGTGGGGCAGATGGCCCCTCTCCAGCATCCCTGAGAGGTAGGAAGCGCAGGCCCCTCTCCAGCATCCCTGAGAGGTAGGAAGTGCAGGCCCCTCTCCAGCATCCCTGAGAGGTAGGAAGTGCAGGCAGGTAGGGTCGGAAGGAGATCAGAGGAAACCAGGAGGCCGCCCCTCCCCTGCTGGGCTGGCACTGCTTGCCGCTTCTGCCTGTGGAGTCCTTTCAGTCTCATCACCACTCTAGGAGGTAGCCTATTCCTGCCGAGGATCTGAAACCACTCCTTAAGAATAGACACTGCGCCAATTTTCAACAGTAACCGTGCTACCCTCAACAATGACTGCGGGAAGCAAGGGAGCAGGGATTGGCAGAGAGAGAGAGATCAGACTTAACCATGACCTAGGTTATCCCAGCCCCCAAGCCTGTGACACTCAGCGCAACCAACACATCAACATCTGCTGTTGTTATCCTCTCTCCTCTTAGCCCCTCGGGCAGAGACTCACCTCTAGAAAGGTGCTGGAAGGCTAGGACTGTAGGCAAGGTGTGGAGAAGGAGCCCACCACCAGGGGGCTGTGTGGAGCACAGTCCCCATCTGCCATCCCACCAAGGTGTTTTTCCTTTCTCAAAACCCCACGACCGAATGGCCATCGCGGAGGTAGTCCAGGGGATCCACAAGCTTCGCATGGAGAACCTTAGCATGTGTTTTTTTCATTTAAAGTGTAAGCATATTCTGAATCCTCCAAAGACACTGAGAACTGGGTACCACACTTAGAGGCTGTCCTTGACGTTTAGCAGTATGCAGCAGCACTTTACCTGGCATAAACAAATGGATAAAGAATGGAAGCAGAGGCAGTATGGAAATAGTGTGTTTGTTCTGGGTGAAGGCCCTGGGATACTGCTACACTGAGGTGAGGGGCTGGCATGCCGTTCAGGGCAAGCCAGGTTCCAAAGAACCTGAACCATGGCCATCAATCGGCCCACCAGAGCAATCGAGTTTCGGCAAAACCACATCCTCCATTCCATTCCATTCGACACTTTATTGGTTGTATTCTTTTGATGCTATTCAACCTGTACACTTACTTTAGTTTTAGGGTTGTATAATTTAGTGGTTAACATCTAGCCTTCACACATGTGCATATTTAAGTAACATGATGAAGATTAAGTGGACACAGGTAGACGGTGAACCTTTTTTCTTAGGATGAGATGGGAAGGCTGCAGTGTGAAGCTAGGATGCGTCTGGAGGAGATACAGGGCACTGATGCCAGGGGAGGATTTGGGGACTTGGGATGAGAAGGACTGGGTTCCAGTCTGCAGCTGCCACTTACTTCTCAGGGCTGTGATTTCCTGGGCATGTCGGCTTCTGCTTCTAAATTCAGGCTGCTCGGTGAGCTTCCCTGCTCCCCGCAGCTGGAAAGTCGGGCCGGGGGAGATGCTGCTGGGGGATGAGAGGGTGTCCCAGTGGGAAACAGCCTTGGACAGCACAGAACCTGCCTGAGAGACAGACCGACCCGACCTGTTTGGCTCTTGCCAGCTCCCAGCACCCTCCTCCAGTTAAGCCATCCGTCACTCTCCAGCGAGTCCATTAGTAGGGGTGAAGGGCAATTAAGCACCAGAGCATGACAAGCCCTTCCTGGAAAGAAGCCAAACTGGCCCACACTTGCCTGGACTGTCCTTTCCCATCAGTACACCCAGAGTACGCAAATCCCTCAACCAGTGCTTCTCAACCTGAGGCTAGAAGTAGGAGACCCTCCTTCTCTTCAAGGGAGAGAATAGGGCCGGCACCACCTAAAGGAAATTTCTGAAGTCCCTGGGACCTCATCTTTCCAGGACAAGGCTCCTTCTGCCACTGGGAAGATCAATAACAGTCAGCCTTTTAAGGGTTTCCCTGATTGTCCAGTGGTTAAGAAACTTGCAGTGCAAGGGACACCAGTTCAGTCCCTCGTCTGGGAAGATCCCACATGCCAAGAGGCAGCTAAGCCTACGTGCCTCAACTACTGAGCCCATGAGCAACAACTTCTGAAGTCAATGCGCTCGAGAAGCCATGCTCTGCATCAAGAGAAGCCGCTTCCCTGAGTCGCCCATACACTGCAACTAAAGAGCAGCCCCACTCCCCTTTACGCAGCAACAAAGGCTCAGCACGGCCAAACATAAAAAATAGACATTACAAAGTAGCATTTTAAAGTAAGTCTTTGGTTTATAAAAGATGTTCACATGTTATTTCATAATCGGGATAAAGAACTTTCAATTTCCCCATCTCGTTTAATTTTTTTAATGTTCTTTCTCAAGACTTTATCAAGTATAGTAGAAAAGCTTTTGCACGCATATATCTATATAAATAGTATGTATAATATATATGTTTTAGAAAACTTATGAATTTTTGCCTAACTAAAAGTTTATGACATTTTGATTCCAGTTGCTTGACTTAGTATGAATAGAATGCTAGATTTCTCATTTTTAAAATATAGATATACAACAAGCAGCAAAGGTTTAGTGTGTAGTACAAGGAACTATAGTTGATACCTTGTAATAACCTATAATGGAAAATAATCTGAAAGATAATATATATGTATATGTATGACTAAATTACCTTGCTGTGCACCTGAAACGTAAGTCAACTATACTTCAATAAAATACATATATTAAAAAAAAATGTTTTTAAAAAGAACTCCGAGAGAAAGAACCCAAGCCACAGAGGTTAATGATGTACCTGAAAACACAGTTATAAAGTGGACATGCGTGAGTGTGTGCTAAGCTGCTTCAGTCATGTCCAACTCTTTGAGACCCCATGGATGATAGCCCGCCAGGCTCCTCTGTCTGTGGGATTCTCTGGGCAAGAATACTGGAGTGGTCCTACTCCAGGGGATCTTCCTGATCCAGGGATCAAACCAAGTCCACTTGCATCTCCTGCATTGGCAGGAAGGTTCTTTACAACCAGTGCCACCTGGGAAGCCCAGAGCCCAACTTATTCTGCCACAATTCAGCAAGCAGAGCAGCCCCTCTTCCTTCCTGAGGCGGGCTCAGGCGATGCAAGGGAGAGACCAGGGCTGCTGCGCTCATCTATCTCCCTCCTCAGGAAAAACACCAAGCAGCTACTAACCTTCCTTGGATAACCTGTGTGATCCTCAAATGCCATGCAGACTGCAGCGGAGGCCTGGCACCTGGCCCAGCAAGCTAGGTCCATCTGGAGCCTCAGAGTCTTTACCTGTGAGCTCCCTTCCACCTTCAGTAGCATCTGGCTTTGGAGGGCCAATGCAAGCTTCCTATCTCACATCCACGCATCTTAAGGGATCCACTAATGGGCTCAGAAGGGGGAGCCGTGTATGTAGACTTGCATGTGCACGGTTGTCTAGGAGGATGGTCCAGTTTTCCTGACATTCTGGAGCAGGGCCCAAAATTTCCAAACGATTAAGAGCCACTGTGTGCCCAAAGTTGAAGAAACTGGCATGTTTTGTCTGAAGATTTGTTCTCATAAATTTGAAAGGCAATCACGTGAAAGGAACTAAAGAGCCTCTTGATGAAGGTGAAAGAGGAGAGTTAAAAAGCTAGCTTAAAGCTCAACATTCAAAAAACTAAGATCATGGCATCCGATCCCATCACTTCATGGCAAATAGATGGGAAGACAATGGAAACAGTGACAGATTTTATTTTCTTAGGCTCCAAAATCACTGCAGATGGTGACTGCAGCCATGAAATGAAAAGACACTTTTTCCTTCGAAGAAAAACTATGACAAACCTAGACAGTATGTTAAAATGCAGAGACATTTCTTTGCCGACAAAGGTCAGTCTAGTCAAAGCTATGTCATGTATGGATGTGAGAGCTGAACCATAAAGAAGACTAAGTGCCAAAGAATCGATGCTTTTGAACTGTGATTGGAGAAGATCCTTGAGAGTCCCTTGGACTGCAAGGAGATCAAACCAGTCAATACTAAAGGAGATCAACCCAGTCAATCCAAAAGCAAATCAATCCTGAATATTCATTGGAAGGACTGATGTTGACGCTTAAGTTCCAGTAATTTGGCCACCTGATGCAAAGAGCCAACTCACTGGAAAAGAGCATCAGGCTCTTTTCTAGTGATTGGAAGAGATGCTTTTTTCCAGTGATTCCAAGATTGAACGCAGGAGAAAGGGGCGACAGAGGATGAGATGGTTGGATGGCATCACTGACTCAATGAACGTGAGTTTGAGCAAGCTCTGGGAGATGGTGAAGGACAGGGAAGCCCGGTGTGTTGCAGCTCACGGGGTCACAAAGAGTCAGACATGACTGAGCGACTGAACAGCAATGTGTGAAAGAAGGCAAGTACTGTGTGACTTACCAGGAAGGAACGGAGACCAATGGCACAATCTCTGGGAGGCCATTTCAGCTCACTATAAAGACCAATTAGCTGAGTGATGGAAAATAAAACAATTGCCCAAAATGGTGGGTTCCTTATCACTGAGGTGTTCAATCAGTGGTTGGCCATTCTGTTGGGGTACAAGGTAGACTGATGGCCTTGAGGGTCTGGTCCAGCTCTCGGCTGGATGAAGGAAGGTGTGGCTTCTGATGCTGCTCAGATGAAAAGGTGAGGAAAGAGGAAAAGCTGAGTTGCACCTTTGACTTGTA
The DNA here is from genome assembly GCA_006410675.1 of Oreotragus oreotragus. Taxonomy (NCBI): domain Eukaryota; kingdom Metazoa; phylum Chordata; class Mammalia; order Artiodactyla; family Bovidae; genus Oreotragus; species Oreotragus oreotragus. The sequence continues at coordinate 153,967 of SJYX01006808.1, read as the reverse complement.
GAAAGAGACCCGAGGTATGGGAAGCTGTTTGAATGTATTGCTTGTTGGCCTTTTTAATGCCCCTTAGTGGAGGAGGACATCCTCAACAGGACTGTAGAACCTCAGAGCTCAAGTCTGCTAGGGCTGGGCAGAGGCTGGGCATTTCCGACTTTATCCTGCTGACATGCACTGGGTTGGATCTATGCCCTGGTACCTGGGAACCACAGAATCTGTCTTTGTTTGCGCTCCCATTTATTTATTTTTAAGTATTTATTTCTTTGGCTGTGCTGGGTTTAATTAAGGTCGCTGCCCAACATGGGATCTTCTACCTTCCTTTCGGCACGTGGAATCTTTTTAGTTGCGGCATTTGAGCACTTAGTTGCAGCATGTAGGATCTAGTTCCCTGAGCAGGGATCAAACCCAGGCCCACTGCATTGGGAATGCAGAGTCTTAGCCAGTGGACCACCCAAGAATTCCCTGTTTGAACTCATTTAGGCAGCTTTTCTCAACTATATTCTCTGTGATATGTGAAATGCTTATAGATCTCCAAATATTATTTTTGAAATACAGGCAAGAAAAACATTAATTATGTTCATGCAATTTTTATAGGTTAACTAATTTAAAAAAATTTTTCCTATGAAAGTTCATTTTTTTCCTTTTTTTTTAAATTTAACTTTTTATGTTGTATTGGTCTTCCCTGGTGGCTCAGATGGTAAAGAGTCTGCCAGCAACACAGGAGACCCAGGTTCAATCACTTGTATAGCCGCTTAACAAGCAATGTTGTGGTAATTTCAGGTGAATAGGGAAGGGCCCAGCCATACATACACATGTATCCATTCTCCCCCAGGCACCCCTCCCATTCAGGCTATAGGCTAACTATTTTTAAGAAAAGCACACCATATGGAAAATGCCCTTCTCCTAGAAGACTTGATATTGGAGTTTCCAGAAACAGTACTGATCCAGCGTTTACCACCTTAGGTCATGTTAACAGGTGGCTTATAGTCGATAATTACTGACACAGCTTATGTATCTTGCCTTCTAATCTGAACACATATTTTCCATTTAGTCAATATTCAATGCATATATGCTTTTTTATTCCATAGACCTTTGTTTCCTATAGAACTGTAGTTTAAAGGAAGATTTTACATGAAATCTTTTACAGAGTTATATGGTTCTCAATCTGCCTGAATCAAATAAGCAAACAGACATTAACACTTCAAAGTGAAGGCAAACAGTCACCGTCTTTGATTTCTAGAAAAAATGGAGGCGAGCTGCTGTGGATGAAGCAATGGTTTGGGAGCAGCCTAATCAGGATTATCGCAAAACTATCACAAACTTGTTTCCCAGGGGCAAACACTGCCTCTTATCCCGGTTTTCCTTATTTGTGGAGCGGCCACACCCTCGCTGGCCACCTGGAGATAGCCGGCCGATTTCCAACAGTCGAATGTGTCCTCGTGGGCTGGGGAGCCCTGCGGGCAAAACAGAGTTCGCCTCCAGCTGAGCAGTTCAGTTCAGTTCAGTCGCTCAGGCTCAGTCGTGTCCGACTCTTTGCGACCCCATGAATCGCAGCACGCCAGGCCTCCCTGTCCAACACCAACTCCCGGAGTTCACCCAGACTCAGGTCCATCGATTCTGTGATGCCATCCAGCCATCTCATCCTCTGTCATCCCCTTCTCCTCCTGCCCCCAGTCCCTCCCACCTCAGCTCAAAGAGCAGCCTGGCCGGCCTTCCCACAGGGGACCACTGAGTGGGTCAGGAACCAGACTGTTTTCCTGGTTATTCCCGCTGGGCTGAGCCAGCTTGGAGGAGGGGACCCCAAACAAGAGAACCAGACCTGGTTGGAGGAGCTGTGTGATGTAAGAAAAGAGGGGCCTAGTGTGGGAGCCAGTGCCAGCCAATAGCCCCTGCATTTCCTAAAGAAGGTGAAGCTGGAGGGCTGCCCCCGCCCACCGCCCCAGACTAGACGGAGCAGTGGGCACCAGTCCAGCAGGAAGGGCTCAGGCCCTTGTAAGAGGCATTTGAAAGCACAGAGCACAGGGGACCACTGAGTGGGTCAGGAACCAGACTGTTTTCCTGGTTATTCCCGCTGGGCTGAGCCAGCTTGGAGGAGGGGACCCCAAACAAGAGAACCAGACCTGGTTGGAGGAGCTGTGTGATGTAAGAAAAGAGGGGCCTAGTGTGGGAGCCAGTGCCAGCCAATAGCCCCTGCATTTCCTAAAGAAGGTGAAGCTGGAGGGCTGCCCCCGCCCACCGCCCCAGACTAGACGGAGCAGTGGGCACCAGTCCAGCAGGAAGGGCTCAGGCCCTTGTAAGAGGCATTTGAAAGCACAGAGCACCTGCCCAGGAGACCAAAGTCTGTGAACAGAGCCCATGAGGAGGCCAAAGCAGGGAGGGATTGCCAGCTTCTCTGCCTCGTCTGGGAAGGATCTTATGGCCTGAAGCTCACAAGGCCTCTGTCCTCTTGAAGAACTGCAGCTCTTGAAGGGGAGACCAATTTTGCTTGTGACACTGGCCAATGTCCATCAGTCCCAGACGGCCTGGTTGGGCAATGCCTCAGCCTCTTTGCCTCTCCTAACAACCCTGCAGTGAAATGAGCTAACCTGGCTTTGCTATTGGAGAAGGGCTCAAGGTCACTGAGCTCTGAAGAGGCCCTCTGAGGGTTTGCAATTGGATTTTCTAACTCCAAAGTCCAATCTCTTTCCAATATTCCCACCACCTTACCCACATACCCCAGAAAGGCCTGAATGCACTCTCCCTTCATAAAGGAGATCCTGGTTTACAAACTACTTTGTAAATCCTGGCATCCTTTTGTGAGATGTACCACTGATTTATATGTAAGACAGGCAAACCTGTGTTACTCAGAGAGGTTAAACGGCTGGGCCAGAGTCATACAGCAAAGCTAAGGTTCAGTTTGAGTGTGTTCACCTGCTCTCAAGAATCCTGAAGAGGATAAAGGGTCTAACCAGCCCCTATTCCTGCCTTGCTTTATGTGACCCAGCTTTCTGTTTTGAGGGGAAGCAGCTTATTTCCAAAAGGCAAAAAAGGAAGCAAAGTCAATATGACGTCTGGGAGTCTGAGGAAGNAGAATCCTGAAGAGGATAAAGGGTCTAACCAGCCCCTATTCCTGCCTTGCTTTATGTGACCCAGCTTTCTGTTTTCAGGGGAAGCAGCTTATTTCCAAAAGGCAAAAAGGGAAGCAAAGTCAATATGACGTCTGGGAGTCTGAGGAAGGACCCATACGGGTCAGGATCATCCTGACAGCTTACAAACACTGACAGACATCTATGGTCTAAATAAAGCCCATGGCTCTTCCCAAAGTCTAAAGTCCATGGAAATGATTGTCCATCCCAATGCAGCACCAAGGGTGAAAATCTTCAAATATCTCATTTTCTTAAAGGATAATACAAGTCCATAAGACCACTTAGCTTTATACAGAAAGTAAGCAAGAAACTACTTTTATTATTATTAAGTGGAAACAAAAGAGGCTTAGCAAAGCAAAAGTGATTCACTAAAGCAACCCTATAGGGAAGTGACTCATGACTTCATATCTACAATTGTGGGGTAACAGAGGCAACCCTGGATTTGGAGTCAGAAGATATGGGTTGGGTGATCTTGGGCAAGTCACTTACCCTCACTGGGCCTCAGTGTCCTCCACAGACCTGCATGTGCTTCAGAGAGATGGCAATGAACACAGGACCAGCATGTGTCCTAGGGGCACAGGGGAGGCATCTCATTGTTTGCGCCAAACACTCTGCTCATGACATCACCGTGCCCTTTTTACCTTGTGGTATGATTTTCGCCTACTTCACCGCATGTCTTCTCATCAGCTCCACCACCTGCCGCACTGGGGTGTTTAACGAATTTTTTTTTCAAATGTATTATTCATTAACTTTTGGCTGTGCTGGGTCTTCCCTGCTGGGTGGGCTTTTCTCTAGTTGCAGACAGCAGGGGCTACTCTCCAGCTGCGGCGTCTCAGGCTTCTCATTGCGGAAGCTTCTCTTGCTGCTGAGCGCAGGCTGCAGGGGGTGCAAACTCAGGAGCGCGGCTCCCAGGCCCTAGCGCACAGGCTGAATAGTCGCGGTGCAAGAGCCGAGTTGCTTCGCAGCACATGGAATCTTTCCAGACTGGGGATCAACCCTGTGTCCCCTGCTTTGGCAGGTGGGTTCCTCATCACTGAGCCACCAGGGAAGCCCTAATGAATGTTTTTTGAATGAATTAACAAGTCTGAGAAGCACAATGCAGACTCTGGAGTTTTAACACAGATAATACATGAATCGAAATGCAAAGAGACTCATTTTCTAAGCCTCCCGGTGACCGCAAAGAGACTCATTTTCTAAGCCTCCCGGTGACCCCAAACCTATGGGATGCAGCAAAAGCAGTTCTAAGAGGAAAGCTTATAGCAATACAATCCTGTCTCAAGAAACCAGACCTCCCAAGGCCCACTCTTCCCCTTCCTGGCATCCAACCTGTGGTCCCACCACCTTGTCTGCCCCATGGCAGCTGTGCTTTTCCCTCCCTCAGGGATGATGGAGGAGGACAGTTATGAAGGGGAGGGTCATGACACTGTGACTCTGGGGACAAGGCCAGCCCCTGCACGTTCCTTCTGCCTGGCAGCCACCCAGGCCTTTCCCCTTCACACTGGTGGTCCTGTGGCCTCAGGAGACTGTGGCCTAGAGCTGAGAGACAGCCAGGCGCCCTGCGCATCATTGTGCTCCAGGCAAAGATGGTTTCTCCAGGGAAACAGAGACAAACAAACCTTGTGTTGAGACAGACAAGAAAACAGCAAATGCCAGGAGAGGAAGCAGAGGCAGGGGCAGGGTGAAGCAAGAGGAAGTGTCTGCAGAGCACTCTGCTCTGGATGGTTGCTCTGCGTCTCGATATGGCTCAAGGTTACAAGTCTGGCAGGGCTGGAAGAGGCCTTGGCGACCGTATAGTCCACACTCTTGCGCCACAGATGGGGAACCCAAGGCCTGGAGAGGGGAAGGAGCTGCCTAAGGTTGCACAGCTGCATACAGACAGGGCAGGGCTGGGCTCACTGAGTTCATGGTCTGGAGTGTGTCTAGGGGCCTCCGTCTTCACTCCACCCAACCCCGCCCATTCACCAATAGAAAGGCAGCTTTTCTGGTGGCATTCTAGAAGTTTAAACCCAGTTGGAGCTTCCCAGGTGGCACTTTTGGTAAAGAACCCTCCTGCCAATGCAAGAGACAAAAGAGACACAGGTTCGATCCCTAGGTCGGAAAGATCCCCTGGAAAAAGGCTTGGCAACCCACTCCAGTATTCTAGCCTGGAGAATCCCATGGACAGAGGAGCCTGGCAGGCTACAGCCCATGGGGTCGCAGAGTCGGACATGACTGAAGCCACTGAGCATGCATGCAGACAAAGTTTATTCTAATACAAAAGATGTGTCCAAAAGTGTGTGCACCGATATTAGGGGCTTGTGACATGCAACTCACACCAGCTGAATCCTGGCCACGTTTTGGGGAAGACACAGGGGGTTGTGACCAGCCTCTGACTCCCCCGAGCACCTGAGGTCTTCCAGGAAGAGGCCGCCAGAGCAGGGCAGCTGCACCCTGCACTGACCAGGCTGTGGGAGACCACTCCTACCAGCAGTTTTCCGAAGGAGGACTTTGCTCGGGACACTAATTTAAAGCCCCTCCCCCGGCCCATCCCTCCTGCTCCTGAGTTTGATGGGAAAGGAAAGGACAAACGGAGACAAAAATCCGTGGGTTTCATTCCAGCTGTGCTGTGCAACAGCTGTGTGGCCTTAGGCAGACCCCTTCACCTCTCTGGGCCTCCTTCTCCTCACTTGTGGTGTGAAAAGGTGGCCTGCCTGAGCCCTGAGAGCCTTCCAGCCCTTAGACTCTCTGACTCACACCAACTCAGAGAAGACTTACCCATGTCTGCCCGCCAGGGACTCTCTCCTTAAGTGGCTTCCTCTGTGGCTCTGACCTCAGAGTTTTGATCATGGGAATCCTCACCCCTGGAGTGTGGAGATGAAGACTGACACCATCATTCAGAGAGAAAATCCTTCTGTAAGGAGAAGCTCCTGCCTTTCACTTTCTTCCATGCAGTTACCTAAGGAACACACAGCTTGTCATGGCTCCCAGCTAACCAGAATTAAACCAACTTCCTCTGTGGGTGTAATCTCAGTTTGTTTGTTTCAAATTTATTGAAGGATTATTTATACACTATCATGTGTAACATGGAGAGTTGGTGGGTGAGAAGTTGCTGTTTAATACAGGGAGCCCAATCTGGAAAAATTAGCTTTTATTTCATCCCAAGGGCCTCAGTAAAGAAACCATTTGGTGTTTTGATGCTGAGGGCATTCTGTATCTAGTTCTGTGTGCTCTTTGCCCCCATCACTGAAACTTTTCTTGGTACCCAAGATCTAGCTGCACTTTAACCTTGCATATTTGTCCTTGATTTTGAAAGAAGGGGTGGGGGGGGTCCCTCCTCTATTCATGTACAGGCTTCATTGCTCTCATGCACACCTTACACTGACGTAATCAGTCCCCATGCAGTGTACAGCCTGGGTAACTGTCCATGGCAACCCTGGTGTTCAGAGTGTCATTCTTCAAACAAAAGTCTAGCTTCTCTTTACTTGTGACTTCTCAACCCTGATAGCTGAAATGGGAACCTTTAAGAACTGGATTCCTGGGAATTCTCTGGTGGTCTAGTGACTAAGACTCCGGTGGTCCCAAAGCAGGGGGCCCAGGTTCCATCCCTTGTCAGGGAACTAGATCCCACATGCCACAGCTAAAAAGATCCCATGTGCCACAACTAAGGCCTGGTGCAGCCAGATACATAAAGTTAAAAAAAAAATTTTTTTTTAAAGAACTGAATTCCTTGTACAAAGCCAAGTGGTTCATTTGGGATGGGTCATCAGCTTCTGCTTACCCAGCACCTGGAGCAGAAGAGAAATGGGTTTTGTGCAGCACAGTACCAAATTTGCACAGCTCTTTCTGGAATACCAGGACTTACCTGGTCTTCAACCCTCTTTCCCTTCTTTCCTTCTGCTTCTATCACAGATGCTGTCTATCAGGGAGCTCGTGTTACAAAACTGAAATACCAAACAACCAGAATGCCTCAATGACATACTCAAGTCTCCCAGGGGCTGGGCTCAGGGCTGGCGCTCTGTTGCTTCTGCCTCAGTCTACAGACTGAAGTTCTGCCACGTGGAGCAGGAAATACTGTGCTTTAAGTGGAGGAACCCCAGAGTTGCATGGCAAATGGCCTGGACACAAGATGGGTAAAGAACTGGGGCCTTGATGAGATTAGTCTACGACACACCCAACTCTGTGTGGTCATCAGACACTCTGCTCCTGTGTCTTCAGCTGCTCCCTCTCTACTCAATCAGACCCCAACCCAAAGTACATTTAAAGCGTCCTTGTCGTAAGACAAGTGCTTGCCAGTGGCTCAGTGGTAAAGAACCCACCTGCTAATGCAGGAGAAACGGATTTGATCCCTGAGCTGAGTAGATCACCTGGAGGAAGAGATGGCAAGCCACTCCAGTATTTTTACGTGGAAAATCCCGTGGACAGAGGAGCCTGGTGGGCTGCAGTACACGGGTCACGAAGAGTCAGACACGACTGAGCACTGAGCAGTGTCTTCAGACAAAAGTATTATGTAGCCCCCTAAGCATTTATCGATTCATGGGGTCACAAAGAGTCAGACATGACTGAGCCACTGAACTGAACTGAAGCATTCACCTGGAGAAGGCAATGGCAACCCACTCCAGTGCTCTTGCCTGGAGAATCCCAAGGACAGCGGAGCCTGGTGGGCTGCCGTCTATGGGGTCGCACAGAGTCGGACACAACTGAAGCGACTTAGCAGCACCAGCAGCAAGCATTTATCACCTTGTGTCTCCCTGCCTCCATTCTTAAGGAAATTCTTTCCAAGAAGGAAAGAAATAAGGACATATGTATATAGTATAAAAAGAATATAAAATATAGAATGGTGCTGGTCATAACAGTGAAACTGGAGGTAATGAAAACCTCAAAAGAGGAGGAAGAATTTGGCAAACTGCTACATGTGGTGGGTGGATGTTCATTTATACAGACATTATAAATAATGGTTATAAAGATGATGCAAAAATGTATTTTAAAAAAACCCTGTGAAATCAAGTAAATTGAAAAAATAAAATTTAGGCCACACATACAAACCTATGTTAACAAACTAACCATAATATGTGAAACTGATGAAATTCGAATAAACTCTGTGGATTTTACCAAAGCTAATTTCCTGGGTTTGATATTGTATTTATGTAGGACATTATTATTTGGGAAAACTGGTTGGAGGGTATTTGGGACCTCTCGGTTCTATTTTTTCAATCTCCCATGAATTTATAATTATTTCAGAACAAGAAGTCTTTTTTAAAAAGCCCCAACAGTTACACAGAAAAAAAGAAAAAATCAAAATCCTGAAAAAAAAAAAAAAAAGTTATATGTATTGTGTGGGTGGTTTTCTGAATTTTTTCTGAATTTTTTCCATTTCCATGTCATAATGCAGGGGAAATACCCACTGTATTTTAAAGAAAGAAACCCTAGATTTCCTCAGCTGGGCCTGTGCCCTCCTGCCCCAGGCACAGTGGCTGCTGGCTGTCACGGCCCGACTGTTGCTCTTTCTCTATTTGCCTCTGCCATCTGCCTCCAGACAGCATAGTCCCTGAGACGGGGGTTGGGTCTCATCACCTTTGTGCATCTCTCTCTCCATCTTGTGCCCAGACCAGGGCTTCATACAAATGTGCTCAGTGTTCACCAATACGTGCTGAACCAAAAAACTCCCCTGGATCCCGGGGACCCAGAACCAATGTCAAGGTGTGTGGAAGCACAATTACTTTCAAAGGGCTCACAGTCTCCAGACAGGTGTTTGTGCGTAGCCCAACCCAGCAAAGCTCTGTGCAGGGTGGAGAGAGGATGGCAGGCATACAGAGGAAGAGCCGGCTGAGCCTTGGTTGCAGGGAGGGCTTCATGGAGGTGGCAACACTTGGCTCTGCCCAAGGGTGAGGAGTCAGCTGGCCGCTCAGAAGGGCATTTTCCAGACAAAAAGACACCTTGGACAAAAACTTGGGGAAGTAGAAGACGCTGGGAGGCAGTGCACAGACATTTGAATCCATCATTTTCATCCTGAGATATTTTAATTGGAACTATTTCTAATCAGAATTAGATAAACACTAATGACTTTTTTCCAGCATAAACTCTATTGAGCCAAGTTATTTTCTTTGTCAGTTTTTCTATCATCACGCACACGTGTTCAGTCGCGTCTGACTCTGTGACCCCATGGACTGTGGACCATCGGGCTCCTCTACCCAGGGGATTATCCAGTCATTAGCACTGGAGTGGGGTGCCATTTCTTACTCCAGAGGTGCTTCTTGACCTCTGATCAAACCCGAGCCTCTTGCCTCTCTTGCATTGTCAGGCAGCTTCTTCACCACTAGTGCCGCCTACTCTGCAGCTAAATAGTTTCTGATTTTTCCTTATTTTTATCTTACCAGAATTATTTTTGCCATCTCTTCTATTTTTTCCCTTCTGCATCTGAACAGAAAAGGTTTCATTTATTCATTAGTCTACTTTGTTCATATCAAGTTGTACTGATTACTGATTAAAGCTTTTGCCATTAAGAAGATATATATGCCTCTATTTCTATAAGCTTTGACTTTGCTGGGTCAAAGTGTATATAAATAAATATGGCCTAGGATTGTTAAAATGTTATTAATTTTTTGACTAAAAAACAAGTTTACCAAGTATTATACAATATTTGCCATGTTTGCTTTTATTTTGGTTTTTTGCTACTAGAAATGTTTATTATAAATTGAGTAAACCCGTGAGCATTTTTGTGTCTTAGATTCTCCACAAGAAAACTGAATGAATTTGTGAGACACGCGGGGAGAGAGACGAAGAGAACAATCGCCCGGGGGTGAGACTGAGAGGCGGGCGAGGCCATGGCGCTGCTGGCGGCCTGCCCGCCAAACGCAGGCGCAGGGGGTAGAGCTCGCTGTCTCCTTTTGTTTAGAGAATGAACCTCAGCTCCCTTTCAAGGAGGACAAGGAAATCCAGACTCCCTGCAAATGATCATTCACAAAGTCGAGTGCACGATAGGAAATCACTAGACGTGTGAAGAGACAGAAAAATACAACACTGTGAACAAAGGGAAAAGCAGTGAATGGTTCCCAGTGGACGTTTTAAATGGGGGGGGAAAGGCATCATTGTGTATTTCAGAAGGGCCACCTGGGTAAGCCACTGAGAAAGGACTGGCCCAGGACTGGCCCAGTGAGTCCTGTGAGCAGAACGTCCTAATGGCTCTGAAGGATGATGATGAATATACAGACAAGGCCCTGCCTATCTGTGAGTTTTGTGTTTGCATTACAATGACGAAATGTCAGAGCTGAAAACATCTTAGATGGCGTTCTATCTACCCCTCACATTACATATAGGGGAAGCAGGACTCAGTGAGGATAAGTGATTTCCGTAAGATCCCACAGCCTTTTCAAAGATGAACCTGGATTAGAACCCACACCCCATAATTTTCCCATATCACATGGCCTCCCTACAACTACCTTGTGCTAACACAGGTCCTCCAAGATGACTCATGTGTGTTCTGAAAGTGACAAGTCTCAGCCATAGACAGCACCAAAGTGTCATTTCTTCTTCCTTCTCCCACACAGAATAGGCAGGTTTCCCTTAAGCCATCACATGGACACCTAAAGTCACCACAAACCTGATATGGTGACACTAATGCCAACTACTACTTTGCATATGTAGTTGAGATCTGAGGCTTCTGATACTAGAACTTTTGGAAATGGACGTGCTCAAAGTTCACATTTGAGTCTGTTTAGTCGCTGAAGCAACATGAAGAGGCAGGGACTGTGGCTTTGATTCACGATGGTGCCCAGTTCACGGAATCCAGGGGAAAGGAGCATACATTCCATGACCTCAGTTTGCGCCTGCAAATGACGTTGTTGGAAACATGCAGCAGCAAGTGAAGGATGGCAGTGGATGGATCATGGCCCCTTCCTGATCCTGAGCACAGACACAAGGCATCCACAGCGGCACCTCAGGTCTTCTCCCTCCCAAGACAGCTGCCCCTCACCCAACTGCTCTAGTCCAGTCTCTCAGGAAGTGCTTTCCAAGTGCTTAACAAGTCTGACAGTAAAATGGGCTCCCTCCTGTAGAAGTAAATGCCTTCCTTGTCCCTAGAGCTGGTCAAGCCTGGGCTACAGAATCCAACTGGGTCTTACAATCCTTCCCTGAGGGTTTGGACTGGGAACTTGGTGCTGGGACTTGATGCTGGTGTGCTAAGGGGACCGGAGCAGCTCTGCTGGGAGTTGGTCATGACCTCTAAGGCTCCTTCCTACTCTACAATGGACAGAATTCTCCTACTGGTTACAGAAGGAAAGAGGCTATCCTTTTTCAAGTACCCTGTGGGTCATGTAGGTGGCATTGGTTTTGTGCACATCTAATTTAGTCCTAAGGGGTTCCTTGGTGGCTCAACTGTAAAGAATTCACCCTACCAATGCAGGAGACGTGGGTTCGATCCCTGGGTCAGGAAGATCCCCTGGAGGAGGGCATGGCAACCCACTCCAGCATTCTTGCCTGGAAAAAGTCCCATGGAAAGAGGAACCTGACAGGCTACAGTCCACAGGGTTGCAAAAGAGTTGGACACCACTTAGTGACTAAACAGCAACAAATTTAATCCTAAACACAACGCTGCAGAGAAGACATCCTCATAGCCACTGTTTTCATTAATCAGGAAACCCAGGCTCCAGAGATCTAGTCTTTGCCCAAGCTCATGCAGTTCACCACCCACATCCTGAAGGTGGTGTCCTGTCTGCCACGTCACACTGCCTCCAAAACTACAACTCTGGACACACACCTGGGGAAGCTGTCGGGTTCCTGTGAGTTCGTAATTGAGTGTTCTCATGACATACACTCAATGTCTGTAAAAACAAAAATATGTTTATGAGATGTAGTGGCTGACACTTGGGTATTTCTGATCCACATGTTGTGGGATATACAAATCTTTACAAACCAACCAGAAAAAAAGTTGAGGGGGGTATGTGTGGTTGTGGTTGTGTGTGCATCCATTCAAACACGGGCATCAGCATCAGCACGTGTGTGAACAGTTTGGGAATCATGTTTCCACAGGTGAACAGTTCATTTATTTCATTTCTCAAAGCACAGAAAATGAAACCAAACCAAAAAAGCACCTGCTTTTGTTTACAAGATGGTCTTCAAAGATCTATGTGACTTGCAATTTTAGCTTTTTTTCCCCTTGGGGTTTCGAACCATTTATTTAATCGTTCAAAGTTAAATGAAGTGGCTTATTCTCAGTTCTTAGAAACCAGTCTCAAGGAAACACACATCACGACTTACCCAAGGGAGTAGTAATTAAACTCTTGCTGGTCAGGTTCTCTGGAAATTCTTATCTAGGGTTTGCATGCATGTGTTGAGGCCAGGAAAACCAGACTGGCCCAGCAGGCTTAGTGAGGGCCTGGTAGAGGGGAGGGGAGGAGAGACAGGCTGGTAGATTTCAAGCCAGAAGACCTGCATTCTTTATCTGCTTTCTTCTGGAACTGCAAGAACCCCGCAGGACCCAGGGGCAAGCAGCTTATTTTTAGAAAGTGCTTCAAGTCCTCCACCAGCATATGCAGGCATGAAGAGAAGAGCTTTCTGGCCCAATCAAGAGGCTGCCAGCATCCCCAGAGGGAATAGAGACTGGGAAGAAGGGGCCACCTGGTCAAGACTGGCAACCTGGGGCCTCTGGCTAAGGATGCTCTCCTGCTACTGCTCAGCCACTGGTAAGCAGGCTTCAGACCTGGAGTAGAATTCCAACTCCCCCAGCAGGGAGGCGTCCTGGTAGAGAGGGGGCTTTAGTTCTGACTACCATCCCCCCCTCCATTCCAGGGCACACAGAGCATCCTCAGCCTGCAGCATACTGCTCAGGCCATGGTGGACACCCAACAAGCAATTGTTCCTTTTGACGTGCAGAGCCATCAGAGGAAGCGTGGATATCCTAGCCACTTAAGAGGAGAGAAGTTCTAAGTGGATTCCGTTTCATTCAACCTTTAATGAAGATGCACAGCACACATGGGTCCAGGGAGCAGAGAGACACAGCCGAGTTGTGGAGGTGGTGAAGCGGGGGTCCACCCAGGACAGTCATCAGTAACTCAGCATGGCCTTTTTCCTGCGGGACGAGACGCAGCCTACGGGCTCTCTCAGCAAAGCCACTACATGGGATGAGGGCTGGCCCTCAGTAGGGGACCTATCTGCCGTCCTGATAGTGGTGTGTGCTCTGGCCCAGCTTCTGTGCTAAGTTTGGAAAACAAGGCGTGAACGAAAGCTCCTGAACTCTAGAAACTCATAACTGGGGGAAAAACAAACACCTGGGGGCGCTGAGGGGCCCCTTCCTGCCTGCCTCCCTGACTTGGGCCACCTGCTGCCTGGTGTTGAAAATGAGATGCTTTTCAGCTCAGGAAACCAGGCATGCCCACAGAACCACAGGAGACACTGGGGGTCTACTGCAGAGTCCCCCATGCCCCATGATGGCGTTCCACTCCTTCAAAGCAAGCTCCCTTTCTCCTCATATCAGGACCCCAAGTCTCTCCTCTGGGGACCCTGTCACTCTGGGCTGCAGGCTGTACCCCTTCCCCACTCCAGGTGGGCCCCCCTTTGCCTCAGTGCCCACCTTCTCCCCTCCTCACACTAGAAGCAACCGGTTTGCAGTGGCCTTCCTGAAAGCCTCTGGACGCGAGAGTGCTTGGAAAACCCACACCGAGCTGCTCCAGGGACTGCCTTTGAGCCGTTCTTTGCGTTGGTAACGCTCGGCTTCCCCGGAGGCTGTGGTGTGCTGGAACGCTGTGCCCCCAGCAGTCTCTTCAGTTCCGCCAGTGTGCATTTCAGGGCCCAGGGGCCATGTGCACACAGCCAGCAGCCTGGGAGACACTTGCCCAGAACATCCTCAACAGGGGGTCCTACAGGAGCAGCAGGGAACCTGGGGCATGCGTACAAGGAGGAGACAGTGTTGTAATATCCTCATTTATGCTGTGCTCAGCACAGCCCCAGGCACTTTTTATTACCTTTGTCATCATCCTCAAACATGCAGGAAGCCCCTGCCTGGGGCACATGGCTTATGTTATGCGGCAGCTACAATTCTGTGGAAAGAGGCTATTCACATAAAGTGACAAACGCCATCCAACAGCTTCTGTGCTCAGAGCTGGATCAATAGGACAGACACGCACAAGCCCACCCAAGTTCTGGGAAGCATATTAACAAAAATAAAGTCAGAATCTGAATCAAATTCAGGAGGAGAAGGGAGTGACAGAGAATGTGATGGTTGGATGGCATCATCAACTCCATGGATATGAGTTAGAGCAAACTCCAGGAGATATTGAAGGACAGGGGAGACTGGTGTGCTGCAGTCTATGGGGTCACAAAGAGTTGGACAGGACTGAGAGACTGAACAACTTAGCCAAGTATCAGTTTAAGTATCATATATATCATATCATACTTAATCAAGTACATATATCAATAGTTGGTATTTCTTTCAGATTCCTTAAAAAGCTAGGTTGAATCTTTTGGACCCTGGGAGGAAAGAATTACTAGGCAAAGTTTTTCAACTTCTTTTTTTGTAAAAAGGCAGTAAATCATTTTATATTTTAAATAATGATTACTTTACAAATGCCAAGTTTTTAAGCATTTGCCTTAAAAATAACATTCTATCTATCAGAGTCTGGGATCTGCACTTTTTTTTTTAATGATGGGAGAGATTTAGCTCAGGGGTTAAACTGAAGAAACCAATGGAAATTCGGCACATAGCTGTGTCCACATCTTTGCAACTCACCGCCTCACACAGAACATCAGCTGCACCCCCCTCTTTCTCCCAGTACAGAGACTGTGCCATTTGGACCGTGGAATGGGCTGAAAAACAGTCAGGTCCATCTGCCTGTGGGAAACTCAGATGTTCCTGCTGTCTAAAAGAATCATATCCCTCCAGAGGCTCAACTCAGCCACACATTCCCTACAAAGGGCCTTAGAAGCTTGTCCCTTGACATGTCTTTCCCTGTGTCGATTTCACCCTGAGCAACCCCTCCTCTCACATGGGTCCCAGCCATGCTTCAGGTTTCAGCTTAAATGTTGCTTCTTCCGGGATGTCTTCCTTGGCTCTTGATTAAGTCGCATCTCTACTTTACACATCTGACCATCATACCTCACACTGGGAGCCTCCAGTTCTATTAGCTCTATGTCCTAGAAGGGCAGGGACTTATCCACCTGTCTTGCCAAGGTTCAGCTCCGCATGAATACCGCACGGCAGTTATGTTAAAAAAATAGTCCTTGAGTGAGGGTGTTAATGAATGATTCAGTGAGCAACAGACCTTGAGGCCTGGGTACTCTCGTCATTTTTCAGGCATGGAGAGCCGCCTGGGGGCTCTTTTCAGGCAAACATATTTTCTCTCCATATCGAGCATAAAGAAATGTGAATCTGCCACAACACCCAGCCCCAGCACTCTTGAGGGCAAACTCCAGCCCACAGAACAGACTTGTATGGATCTTCGCCCATCCATTCACATACTGTCTGTAGCTCCTTCCACCCCATGTTGGCAGAGTCAAGTTGCTGCAACAGTGTAGGCAATGACCTGACTGTTCACTATCCAGGCCTCTGCAGAAAGTGTGCCAAGCCTTGCTCTACGACCACAGAGCCGATGAGGATGAGAAGAGGACACGGGGCAAGCAGAACTGGAGCAACGGGCAGCACAGGGCTGAGAGAGGCCCGGAGACATAGAGACGTCCTCCAGAGAGAGGGTGAAGGCGCAGTGGGGGCAGTGAGGGTGGGAGGCTGGCAGGAGAGGTGGTCAGAGCCCAGGAGGGGCCTCCGAAACCCTACATGTGCTGAGAAGAGCGTGAGCTTGGCTGTAAGACACCCGGGCTGGATTCTGACGTCATCGTGGTTTACTACGGACTGATCTTAAGCAGGTCACCTCACCATCTGGACCTTTGATTTCACCTTTCAAAGAGAAACTGCTTACATCACAAGGTTTTGGTTAGAATTCGATGAAATAAGACTGATCAAGTGACTCTGGGGGCTAATACAGTGCTGAGTTTTCCCAGACCCAGGCTGGAATATGACCCTGCCTCTTTCTTTCTAACTCTGGGTCCCTAGGGAACACTCTGCCCCCGTGTGCCTGTTTCTGTGTCCCTTAGAGGAGGAAGTCACGGGTCCCAGCAGGGTGCTGCTGTCAGGGCAGATCGCCAGCCCGCACAGATGAGCACCCAGCACAGAACCCAGCACCAGGGGCCGGCTTCACTCTTAGCACCGAATTGTCTGATGCAGACCTCGATCCCTGGTGGGTACTCAGAACTGTGATCCCCTCCCAGCCTTCCTCCTGCCAGCTGGCAGGACCTGGTGCCAGGGATTCATGGCTCACCCTGCTCAAAACTTGCTGTGTGACTATGGGCAGCCACGGGCCCTCTCTGAATGGCTAGAACTTGGCTTATTCAATGAAGGGGTTGGGGTTGTTTCCAAAATCTCCTGGTGACTAAAAAAAAAAAAAAAAAAATCTCTTGCCAATCTTAGATAAAACATCCAGCTTCCCCAACTTCTCCCTCAGGGATT
Source organism: Oreotragus oreotragus (assembly GCA_006410675.1). Taxonomy (NCBI): domain Eukaryota; kingdom Metazoa; phylum Chordata; class Mammalia; order Artiodactyla; family Bovidae; genus Oreotragus; species Oreotragus oreotragus. The sequence continues at coordinate 137,380 of SJYX01006808.1, read as the reverse complement.
TGGACGCTGGCGATCTGGCCTGGGACCCAAGTTGGAATCTGTCATTGAAACAAGTCCTTCAGGGGATCCTTGACACCAAGGTGGTTTGGGAAACACTGGGATCAATAAGGCTTCCCTGCACACTCCAGTCCGACAGCCCACGCATGTGTGTGTGGGGTGGGGAGGGGGCGGCGAGGTGTGTCCTTGGTTAATGAAACTGTTGACTGGGCATTACATTTCAAAAAGTCTTCAGATTTTAGGTTGTCCGCTTTCGAGAATTAGTCAGCACAGGATCATTCTGATGCCCCGGCAGCCAGTATTGCAGAAGGGACCTGTTTGTCTCAGTTCTCTGACTCATGGCTGATTTCTTCCAGGGACCTCTGCCCTCTCCCAGGAGAGTGCTGAGCCAACACCTGCAGCTGGAGTATCCTGTCAGCCATTGCAGGCTTCATTTCCTCGAGCTTCTAGAAAACTCACCATCTTCCCAGCCCCTCTCAGCACAGGCCAGGGCTCCAGAAGGCTGCGTCTGAGGGAGGCAACCCACTGCAGTATTCTTGCCTGAGGAATCCCAGGAACAGAGGAGCCTGGTGGGCTACAGTCAGACACGACTGAGGGGCTGAGCACGCAGGCACCCCATAGCCTGGAAGGGAAGCCCCCAGCAGCGAAAGCCCAGTATCAAAGGCAGGAGGCAGACTGGGTGGGGGCGGCAGAGAGCAAGAATTTGGAATTAGGGCCTGTGGGGGTGGGTGGGGGAGGCCATCTGAGCCCACACCTGCCCATCACAGCTGCAAGCCTTGGGGCCAGTCTCTTTGCATGTCTACAGCTTCGTCATCTATAAACACTCCTGCACCAAACTGCCACAGGGTTAAAGGGAGCCTGTTTAGAGCTCCTGGGTGAGCCCATTGAGGTGTCGTGTGCCTGTACCATCTACACACGTCACCACTCTCTGGTCCTCTTGAAAGCTGCACCTGCAGGCCACCAAGTTTCTAGTGGCTAGACCTAGTTTTTCTTAGCCCCTTAGACTGTGCAGATGCAAATAGCTGTGCACCTGGAGAGTCATTTAGGTTACGTGCCCCTCCTAGCCCTGTTTCTAATCTCAGAGCAAAGGCATCGAATGCACAGCCCTGTCTTCTGAGGCAGGACATCCCCAGAGGGTGAGAGTAGATAAGCCATCACTTACCTGAAGAGTGGATGGGGAGGAGACAGCTGGGTGATGGGTGAGTGGGAAGAGAGTTGCAAGCAGAGAAGACTCCTCATAGACAGGCCCTGAGGTTTGAAGGAACTTTGCATGTTCAAGGGTGTGAGAAGTACTCACTGGGGATGGGGGGATAAAAAGAAGCCACCCACATGGGTGCTCTCCAGAGAGAGCATTGGAGCTAGGGAACAAGATATTTTTACTTTGTTTTTATTTAAGAAATATTTATTTATTTCACTGCACCGAGTCTCAGTAGTGACACTTGAGATCATTGGTTACAGCACGTGAACTCTTAGCTGTGACATGTGGGATCTAGTTCCCCGACCAGGGATCAAACCTGGGTCCCCAGACTTCCTGGTGATTCAGTAGGAATCTGCCTGCCAATGCAGTGGACCTGGGTTCGATCCACTGGTGTGGGAAGATCCCACAGGCCATCTAAGCCCATGTGCCACAACTACTGAGCCCACACTCTAGAGTCCAGACTTTGCAACAGGAGAAGCCCTCACAGTGAGACGCTCGAGCGCTGCAATGAAGACCCAGCACAGCCAAAACAACACCTGCCCCCAGTGGAAGTGCACAGTGTTAGCCACAGGACCACCAGGGAAGTCCCCCAAGATAAAGATGATGTGGGAGGAACAGGCTGACAGGAGCAGGGAGCAGAAACAGAGTTAGGTTCTAAGCCCCTTCTCAATGTGCTGTTACTTGCAACAGTTCATTTAAGTCTCACGACATCCTTATGAGGTGGCTGCTATTACCCCTGTTACTCTGGGCCTGGGCAGCCATGAAGGAATGGGGCTCAGAGAGGCTGTGGCTTCCCTAGATGCCACCCAGCTGGTGAGCTGTGGAGTCAGCACCCCAAGCCCAGGCTCTTGCCTCCTCAAGCCTTACTGCCTTTTCTGTAAATAAAACATCTGCACTTAGTGGTCCTCACCTCCCATTTACTCTTTCAGTTCAGTTCAGTCGCTCAGTCGTGTCGGACTCTTTGCGACCCCATGAATCGCAGCATGCCAGGCCTCCCTGTCCATCACCATCTCCCGGAGTTCACTCAAATTCACGTCCATCGAGTCCGTGATGCCATCCAGCCATCTCATCCTCTGTCATCCCCTTCTCCTCCTGCCCCCAATTCTTCCCAGCATCAGAGTCTTTTCCAATGAGTCAACTCTTCACACGAGGTGGCCAGAGTACTGGAGTTTCAGCTTTAGCATCATTCCTTCCAAAGAAATCCCAGGGTTGATCTCCTTCAGAATGGACTGGTGGATCTCCTTGCAGTCCAAGGGACTCTCTAGAGTCTTCTCCAACACCACAGCTCAAAAGCATCAATTCTTCAGCACTCAGCCTTCTCACATCCATACATGACCACTGGAAAAACCATAGCCTTGACTAGATGGACCTTTGTTGGCAAAGTAATGTCTCTGCTTTAGCCCCCTACAATAGCGCTTTGTCCCTCTTTGGTCTCTGTATCTGCCTCTGCAGTCACAGGGATATGCCATGTCTATTCTCTAATCCATGCCAACCTCGGATGCTGCCAACCACCACTCCCTGCTCTCCTTGGCTCCTGGGACATCACACTCTCCTGGTTCTCCACCTGCCCCCTCAACAGCCCTAAGTCCAGCTCCCTGCAGGGAACTGAATTCTACCAACAAGGTGAGCTTGGAGGTGGATTCTTCCCCAGTCAAGCCTCAGATGAGACCCCAGCCCTGGCCACCTTGACTGGACTGTAACCTTGTCAGACACCCTGAAGCAGAGGACTCAACTAAACTGTGCTCAGATTACTGACCCTTGGAAACTGTGAGATAATAATGTATGTTGTCTTAAGGTGCTAAATTTGCACTAATTTATCCAATGGCAATAGGAAATGAAGACATTTAGACTCTTCAACTGTTTAAACAAATGGAGGTGAGCTCTTTCTGCTCTAAGCAGGATGTACCCCTAACAGAAGTGCCCCAATCCCATGGGACCAGCCCATCTCACTGGCTTCTCCCACACATCTTCTGCTATATCTACTTTTCTATCATTCCTTGAGCCTACGCTTTCTCTGCCTAGAATATCTGTCCCTTTTCTTGACCTGTGGCCTCACATTTATACCTGGACTGTTGGAAATGACACCTCTTCCATGAAACCCTCTGAGATTGACTCCTGCTGGGGGATTTCACATCTGTTCCCTGACCCATGTCCTGTGACTATCTGAGCTGAAAGCTCACCCACCACTCAGTGCCCCTCTATCTCATCTTATCAATGTATACCCAGGGCCTATGATCTCATAGGGATGCAATAAATGTGTGTTGAAAGTATGCAGAATCCAGCCCAGCATACCTCCTCCACCACGAATACCACTGCCAGCGGGGCAGTCTGTAACCACCTTGAGGAGAAGACAAGGCCTGTCTTTCACCATAGCAGCCCACTCAAGGAGTGTTATCATATGATTTTTATGTAAGTGGGGAGAACTGCGTTCACAGGAGAGCGGATCTGGGCAAATGAAGGGCCCTTTTGTTGTGCTTGGAGCCAGGATGGTTTGGGATGTGTAATCTGACTCCCAGTAGAGCAGAAGGTAGGGGCGGGGAACAGTGGCAACACGGGAGCCCATGGGGACCACAGAGGTGATGCAGACCCTAGGAAACTCCAGTTGGGGAAAGGTCAAGGACAAAATATCTGATGTTCATTTTGCAGTTGTCGGCATTGCTGTTAGGGGAGCAAGATTTAGAAAAAAATATTTGGGGCATGTTTATCTGAAAAAAAGATATTATATCTGTGATATAAATACCCATTCCTATAAATTTTCAGTCAAGTCTACAATAAATACTGTGCCTTGTATCATTACATGCTATTTGTGCATATAATTTCAGTAAAAATCTTTCCCTGAAACTTTTGTTATGAATATATCTCACAGACATACTAGGTTGCAAGGTAATGTGTATTTCTGAGTTGTGATCCAATTAGTTTGAAGGTTACCAATTTATCAAATGAACACCACAGACCATAACATGGAACATGGAAACTGGGACAGTATTCTTTTTCTTATCATCACCCAGAATGTCAGCCCACAGACACTCAGTAAAAGCATACCGCTTGAAGGAATGAAGCTAGGGGGTAAGAGAGAGGAGGAAAATAACACGTGTCAGAGCACTGATTTGGCAATACTGAGCATGTATGGCCTTATCTCTGCGATTTCTGGGCACTGGGGAAGCAGAAGTCAGGCTGCAGAAGTAAATGGAGATGAGACAGTGCTGGCGGAGACTGAGAGGCACTTGTCTTGCTTTGCACTGAAAACATGAACATTCAATATGTGCCCAGAAGTGATGATACAAGAGTTGCTGCTGCTGCTGCTAAGTCGCTTCAGTCGTGTCTGACTCTGTGTGACCCCATAGACGGCAGCCCACCAGGCTCCCCCGTCCCTGGGATTCTCCAGTCAAGAACAGTGGAGTGGGTTGCCATTTCCTTCTCCAACGCATGAAAGTGAAAAGGGAAAGTGAAGTCGCTCAGTCTGTCCGACTGTTAGCGACCCCACAGACTGCAGCCCACCAGGCTCTTCCGTCCATGGGATTTTCCAGGCAAGAGTACTGGAGTGGGGTGCCATTGCCTTCTCCTGATACAAGAGAGGCACATTCTATTACTGTGCTGTCCAATAGCAGAACCACTAGTCACATATGGCTATTTAAATGAAAATTAATTTTAAAATGAAGCTCCTTAATCACAGCCTCTGGGCTTCCCAGGTAGCACTAGTGGTAAATAATCTGCCTGCCAACGCAGGAGATGCAGGTTTGATCCCTGAGTTGGAAGATCTCGTGGAGTAGGAAATGGCAAACCACTCTAGTATCCTTGCCTGGAAAATTCCACAGACAGAGGAGCGTGGTGGGCTCCAGTCCATGGGGTCCCAAGGAGACACGACTAAGCGACTGAGCACACATGCGCGTGCGCATACACGCACACAATCACAGCCGCTAGGTGGCTACTGCGCTGCCTAATGAAGTGTGAAATGGCTGTCATACTGCACAGAGCAGGTAGAGAACATATCCATCACCGCATAAAGGTCTATTGGACAGTGCTGCTCTAGAAAACTATTTGAATTCCTCATGTCCACGCTGCTTCAATAAAATAAGCCTAAGTTAAACCAGTGCACACTCCCAAAAAAACTCCTCCTACTTGAGACATTCTCCAGAACCAGCAGAAAAACTGTTGGGATTCCATTACAATTTATACACAGTGAAATCACATCAGGTCCCAGTGAGTGAGAGTTTACTCTGGGAGAGTTCATTGGGGACCTCACAGATGCTGCTGGACCTCAGATGTGGTCTGGGGGCAGTCTGGGCATTCCATGTCTTTGTGAAGTTTTCTCACCAAATCCAGAAAGGATCCGTGATGACTAGAAGCAGCTCACAATCTTCTGGACTAAATGAGCAGGGAAAAGGAAGGCTGGGTGTACTGATGGAAGGCTTAGGGTCGTGCTCAACAGAACAGGTTGGAGCATTCAGGCTAGGGTAGACAGAAAACGGTGAGTAAAAGGCAATCATCACAGCCAAAGTCTAGTTCTACAAAATTCAAGTGACAGAGAATCAACAAGTTCTGTCTGTGATTTCCATGTGTAACTTTCATGAACTTCATATGGCGTGTTAATAACAAAAAGAAACGTGATAGAAGACAAGATGTTATTATCCATCAGAGCTGTCCACTGAGGCTCTGTTACTAGGGATCCTCCTGACTTGCTGAAGTGAGAAAGTCACTTCTGAAATTTTCAAAATAAAATTTCCAGTGACATGGGAAAATCCCTCTCTGTTTTTGAAATCACCTTGTTCCAAAAGATATTTTCCCTCCTCTGCTCAATGTAAAGGTGGCTTTTCATCATAAAAAAATTGTTTACTTTTGTGATTTATGACACCCTGCATTATATTCATCTTATCTCTCTGCAATAAGAATTTGGAGGCGGCTCTAAAACCATCTCTGAACCATAGTCTGTGATGAGGCTGATAAAAGGTAAGTAACTTGTCCAAAAACATGAAAATGACATGTTCAAAATCCCCTGAATAGAATAGAAAAACATTCTATTCAGCAATATAGTTGGATCGTACAAACATTCTTTTGAATGAGAGAGCATGTTCTAAAAGAATGAAATTTTAAATTCATTTCTATCAAGTTCAAAAGCAGGGAAAACTAAACAGTGGCACCTAAAGGTACATAAAGAGGTGATAAAACTATAAGGAAAAGGGGAAAAAAACTGTTACAAAGGTTTATTTTGGTAAAATACCTTTACAGCGCCCGTGGGAGGAAGAAGAATGATATAATTCCAGGTTCTTGTGGGACTTCTGAGGGACCAGCAAGGTTTTATTGGTTAAACTGGGTGGTAGTTATAACAAATAAGAAAAAGCTAAGTATACATCTCCTCATCTCATTGATTTGAAAAATTGCTTTTTAATAGTACAGATGAATCTATTTGCCATGCAGAGACAAAGACAGAGACATAGAGAACAAATGTATGGACACCAAGGGGGGAAAGGGAGATGGATAAACTGGGAGATTGGGTTGGATATACACACTACTGTGTATAAAACATAACTAGTGAGAACCTGCGGCATAGCACCAGAGGAAAAAAAAGAAGGTGCAGTCTGTCTGTAGGACATATATTAAGTTAAGCTTAAAAATGCATTCCAGCATATAGTAGATGCAGACAAATAATGTTCGATTTCACTTATTCAAGATTCCTAGAAGAGTCAAACTCATAGAGTCGGAAAGTACACTGGTAGATGCCAGGCCCAGGGGAGTGGCAGGGTGGAGAGGGGGAATGGGGAACTAGAGTTTGATCGGGACAGAGTTTCAGCTGAGGCAGATGGGAAAATTTGGGAGATGGATGATGGTGAGAGTTGTACAACAAGGTGAACGTACTTAGTGCCACTGAGCTGTACCGTTATATATGGTTAAAATAGGATGTTTTATATTATGTGACTTCTACCACAATTAAAAGAAAAAAAACACACACACTAAAAAATTACTTTTTAAAAAGCTCATTCATTTGGATACACCGGTCCAGAATCAGTGAGAATTCCTAGGTGGAGCAGGTCATTTTTCTGAGAATTGAACCTTTCAACTATGGGGTGGGTGGCACATGGGCTTTCATGGGGCTCTGCTTCTTCTGGCAGTGCCTCAGTTCCTCTTCCTGTTATTCTACAGCGGTTCCAGAGTGCAGTCCTTGGGGGGCTCTGCAGGGGTGAGTCAGAGCTCCTGAAGGAGTAATCACCACCCAAGTAAGGCTCCAAGTCCCAGACCAGCTGCAGCCCCGCTGCCCGCCTTCCAACTGCTTTACGTATACTGGGAACCCACAAGGGACTTCAGTTTTAAAAATATGACTTTTGATGCTAAAAGAAAAATGTAGGAGATCCCTGGGGTATCAGTTCTCCCTTCAGTAATAGACATACTATTAAGAAATACTAAAATTACTTTTTAAAAAATTTTCTCTTTTCCAGATTATTCACGAAGAAATCTTCCTTCAGGATTCCCTCTGGACCCTGGACCCTGAAGTCCCAGGTCCCGCTCTCGACTCACCACCTCCTCCACTTCCAACTGCACTCTCTCCGACTTCTGGGCTGAGGAAAAGGCTGCTTCCTTGGGGTTGTTCTTGTTCAACTGCGAAGTTGTGTCTGACTTTCTGAGACCCCATGGACTGTAGCACGCCAGACTCTTGTGTCCTTCAGTTATCTCCTGGAGCTTGCTCAGATTCATGTCCGTTGAGCCTGTGATGCCATCCAACCATCTCATCCTCTGTCGCCCCCTTCCCCTTCTGCCTTCAGTCTTTCCCAGCATCAGGGTCTTCTGCAGTGAGTCAGCTTCCTTGGGGACTGTGGGCCAATTTCAGCAATGCTGGCTCGTCCAGTGGCTTCTTTAGGAAAGGTGGGGGTCCTCGGAGGTGGAACTCCAGTCCACCTCAGTCCACATGAGGCAGGGTGCATAACTAGGCCATAGGAGAAAGGAACTGGGACCAGTTGCAGCCACTACACTTTAGATTTGGCAGGGCTAAGCCATGTGCTGCTAGGCCTGAGGTCGCTGCCTAGACTTGTCTTGTTGCTGGGCCTCTGGGACTTTCCAGGGGGTGCAAGTCGTAAAGAATCCACTTGCCAATACAGGAGAGGCCTCTAGGAACCTCTGGCATAAGACTTCTGGCCTCCCCTCTGACCTCCTGGCTTCCAGAGCTGCTGATATAGGAGTCCTTCACCAAGCAAGCTGCCCAATCCCAGCCAGAGTGAGCCAAGCACCGTGAGAACCAGTCATGTGACTGCCTGGGATGCCAGAATGCAAGCGGCTGTGCTCAGAAAGGCTGCCCAGTGGGGTGGCAACTCGGGCTGGAAGCTTGCTGGGCAGCTGCACCAACCCAGCCACTTGCCATTCAGAGAACAAGCTCCCTCCAGAGCAACTCGCCCATTGTGGCTCTGAGACTACATTCAAAGTCATGAACAGGATGTGTTATGTAACCAAAGGCAACAGTTCGTCTCGGCCTCACTCCAGAACTTTGTTATTAAAAAGAGCTAAGACTATTTACTGAGTTACTACTATAATTCAGTCATTCTGTTAAGGGTTGTATGTACATATCTGGGTCGATCCAAGTCAGTCCTCTCTAAATGTTAAATATTTTTCTCCATTTTAATGATATGGAAACTAGTCCATGGAGAAGCTTGGTAACTGTCAAGATTACCCAGGCAACACAGGTGAAGCCATGTCTGAATGGCTCCATCCAACCCACCCAAGTGTCAACAGCCATCACCCTGCTGCACACAAAGGGCAAGCCCACAGTTGCCGCCATCCGTGGGTTTCAATACCCCCCACCACCACGTCACTATGGCGACATGCTTCCCCCATCATGTTGCTTCCAGTTCCCCTCTCCTCCCAGTGCCCATTATAGCCCCCTGACCTTCACTTTCTGGGGACATTCCCATGTCTTGTTTCTCTACAGGGCCCCATGCAGAGCAAATGTGGCCAATGCTGGGTCCTCACTGAGCCCCCAAGGAGCCTAATTTGGGGGACCCCAGGTCAATTCTCAGATTTCTAGACCTGCCATATGTGTGTCTACATGCATGGCTACAGTTCAATATTATATTTTGGACTCCAAAGAAAGCTGAGCATGGAAGGATTGATCCTTTTTAACTGTGGTGTTGGAGAAGACTCTTGAGAGTCCCCTGGACTGCAAGGAGATCAAACCTGTCAATCCTAAAGGAAATCAGTCCTGAATATTCACTGGAAGGACTGATGCTGAAGCTGAATCTCCAGCACTTTGGCCACCTCATGCAAAGAACTGACTCATTGGAAAAGACCCTGATGATGGGAAAGATTGAGGGCAGGAGGAGAAGGGGACGACAGAGGATGAGATGGTTGGATGGCATCACTGACTCAATGGACATGAGTTTGAGCAAGCTCCGAGAGTTGGTGATGGACAGGGAAGCCTGGTGTGCTACAGTCCATGGAGTCACAAAGAGTCAGACATGACTGAGCGACTGAACTGAACTGACAATCCAATATTAGATGACCTGGTGGTATTGTTGAGTTACCAAGAAAGATAAAATTGCCCTTGGTGATTTGTGAACCTCAGATAAATACTGGGTCTCCTGTGTCTGTTTCCTTAAATGGTGGCAACACTTGTACAGACCTCACAGGGTTGTTGTGAGAATTATGTCAATTAGTACAAGCAAAGTGCTTAAAACTGTGCCCAACTCATCATGTTAGGATTATTACTATCATTGGTATATTGTCAACTTACTGCTCTCATTAAGGCAGAAAAGTACCTACTGAATTTTAGAAATAATTCTATCAGGAAGGTAAAATTTTTGAAGGGCTGATACTCAAAGGCTAATCTCTGGGTATGTGAGAACGCAGCTGGTCTGGCACTCCTATCGCCTAGGGGCAGGATAACTCAGAGGCGTGGCCCCATAAGACCACTGGAGGTGAGAGATAAAGGACCAGGGAGTCCTGGGGTTAGTTTGATCTTTCTCAAATTGCCAAAGTAAGATTCCCTAAACAGCAATGCCCCTCCATCCAGTGACTTAAAAAGACTGAATAGCAACCACTTAGAGGGAACTTTCTATTTATTTTTAAATTTTTATTTATTTGTGTATTTATTTTTAAATTTTGGTTGTGCTGGGTCTTCACTGCCGTGCAAAGGCTCAGTAGTTACAGTTCAAGTGTTTCTTTCTATTGCAGCACACAGGCTTAGGTGCTCCATGGCACACGGGATCTCAGTTCCTGGACTGGGGATTGAACCCATGTCCCCTGCACCGGAAGGTGAATTCCTAAGCACTGGACCACCAGGGAAGTCCCTAGAGTAAGCACTTCAATCAGAAAAGCAGTATTGTTGTAATGATCTTGCTCTCTGATGGTTTCATTGCTTCCCACCCCCATCCTTTTGCTACAGTTTCAAAGACAGATACCAGCCTTCTGGCCTTTGGGTGAAATCAAGCACAGCCTCAGCTGCTGATTCTCTGGCTCCCACCATGGCAGGCCCCACTGGAAGAGGTGGGTGGATGACATGGGCTTCCTGGCTGGCTCCATCAAAACTGAACCCAACCTCAAGCTCAAGAGTTGTACTCAGTGGACATTATTTCTATCCTGACCACACTGCTATGGATTCTGCCTATGCTGAACATGGCAGGAATAAAGATTTGGTTTTTACTAATAATTGGTCCAATTCAAAATGAATCTTCAGACTTCCACTTTCAGCTATTCTTACCCTCTTGCCTGAAACCAGACAAAATATGTGAAAGACACTGGGTGTCAGGCAGTGAAAGGCAGTGATTCCTACGAGTTGAGAAACCAACGAACTGAGCCTGGGAGGGTGTCATGGGCTTTTGGGGGGTATGCTGGGTGAGGGAGAGAAGACAGCTGATTTGGGGAGAATAAAGATAAACGAGAACATTCCAGGGGATAAAATACAATGACTGATGAACATAAACAAGTATGCCACATGCCCATGGGTTTATAGAACAAATTCTATAAAGCTATTTTTGGTGATGCTCACATTTGTAAAGGGCTCTGTGATTGTTCTGGGCCCAAGTTCACGTCGACACCCACACCCACACTACCACTACAGAGCCTCGCTGGGGCTCTCCCCACCTCCAGTCTCACTTTTGCCCCTCCCTCCACTGCAGTGACCACAGTGATCTTTGGCAAATCTGATGTTGTCCCTCACTGACTCAAACACTTTCAATGGTTTCCTGCAGCTTCCTTGGTCCCCAGCTGCTGCTGCTGCTACTGCTAAGTCACTTCAGTCGTGTCCGACTCTGTGTGACCCCATAGACGGCAGCCCACCAGGCTCCCCCATCCCTGGGATTCTCCAGGCAAGAATACTGGAGTGGGTTGCCATGTCCTTCTCCAATGCATGAAAGAGAAAAGTGAAAGTGAAGTCGCTCAGTCTGTCCGACTGTTCTGTCTCTTATACACATCTAGATGTGTATAAGAGACAGGTCATGTGACTGCCTGGNCCTGGGATTCTCCAGGCAAGAATACTGGAGTGGGTTGCCATTTCCTTCTCCAATGCATGAAAGAGAAAAGTGAAAGTGAAGTCGCTCAGTCTGTCCGACTGTTAGCGACCCCATGGACTGCAGCCCACCAGGCTCCTCCATCCATGGGATTTTCCAGGCAAGAGTACTGGGGTGGGGTGAGCACACATAAACTCATTCCATAAGACCTAGCTCTGAAGTTGAGTTATTCCCAGTCATTCCTTCCAATGAACCCTAACACTGTACCCCTCCATTTTAGTATGATCCACAGTGAGACTCTTGTGTGCCTTTTTTATTATTATTAAAAAAGTTTTCTTTAATTTTTTTTGACATGGACCATTTAAAAAATCTTTATAATGTGTTACAATATTGCTTCTGTGTTATATTTTGGTTTTTAGCCTGTGGGATCTTAGCTTCTCAACCAGGGATCAAACCCATACCATCTGGAATGGAAGGTGAAGTCTTAACCACTGGACAAGCAGGGGAGTCCCTCTTGTATGTTTTATACAGTATTTTTCAGGAGCCCACCAGCTCCTCCCAGGCTGCTTCTCATCTGCCCTTGGATCTCCAGGGCCCAACATGGAGTCTGGCATGGAGTAAGCACTCCTAGAGCACTTATTGAAGAGAGCTGACCCTCATGAGAAGGCTGAGCTCAGAGAAAGGCCCCGGGGCACTCCCGTGTGTGACATGGCCCAGGGCCCTACAGTAGGTCAGGCCTCCTCTGAGCACCCAAGTCCTTCACAGCTGTTCTGAGTCACAAAGGTCACCATGACATCAGGCTCAGCTTAGACCTGTGGGCTAAGGCCTCTACAGATGGGCTGATCCAACACCTGCATTTTGCAGATGAAGAAACTGTGGCCTAGCAAGGGCCAGTGCCTGGCCTGAAGCCACATGGCCTCACATGCCAGACCAGGATGCAATTTCCTGGGCTCCAGGCCAGTGTCCTGCCACTTTTTGCACCAGGTTTGATGGGACCAGTGGGAAACTGGTGAGTATTTTCCACATAAAGAAAGAGCTTCACCTCTCCCATCTTCCCTTATCTCCAGCAGTGGAAGGCTAAGGATGGGAAAAATGGGAGGAGACTTGGAAGGTGATTCAAGGCCAATGGTGGAGAATCTAGAGCTTTCTAGAGGTACCAAGGCATTAGTGTAGGCTCTTCAAACAGGCTGACTTAATTGGAACAGGGCTTCCCATTGAAGCCGTGTCTGATTCTTTGCAACCCCATGAACTGTAGCCCACCAGGCTCCTCTATCCATGGAATTTTCCAGGTGACAATACTAGAGCAGGTTGCCACTTCCTGCTCCAGGGGATCTTCTCAACCTGGGGATCAACCACGTGTCTTTTGTATCTCCTTCACTGGCTGGGGCATCCCTTACCACTAGTGCCACCTGGGAAATGCAGGCCACCAGGGAGCGTGAGGTTGCTGTAAATGATGGGTCCTGATTTATGGACGCTCCAACTAGTAGTAGTAGGAGGGCCTAGAGGAGTTAGCCCATGTTGAAGGTCAGGAAGGGCGGCAGTGAGGTACACTTCGTCCAAGGTAAGGAGCAGCAACTCTGCTTTGCTGGAGCAGCCGTGAAGAGATACCCCATGCCCAAGGTAAGAGAAACCCAAGTAAGATGGTAAGTGTTGCAAGAGGGCATCAGAGGGCTGCTGCTGCTGCTAAGTCACTTCAATCATGTCCGACTCTGTGTGACCCCAAAGACGGCAGCCCACCAGGCTCCCCCATCCCTGGGATTCTCCAGGCAAGAATACTGGAGTGGGTTGCCATTTCCTTCTCCAATGCATGAAAGAGAAAAGTGAAAGTGAAGTCGCTCAGTCTGTCCGACTGTTAGCGACCCCATGGACTGCAGCCCACCAGGCTCCTCCATCCATGGGATTTTCCAGGCAAGAGTACTGGGGTGGGGTGAGCACACATAAACTCATTCCATAAGACCTAGCTCTGAAGTTGAGTTATTCCCAGTCATTCCTTCCAATGAACCCTAACACTGTACCCCTCCATTTTAGTATGATCCACAGTGAGACTCTTGTGTGCCTTTTTTATTATTATTAAAAAAGTTTTCTTTAATTTTTTTTGACATGGACCATTTAAAAAATCTTTATAATGTGTTACAATATTGCTTCTGTGTTATATTTTGGTTTTTAGCCTGTGGGATCTTAGCTTCTCAACCAGGGATCAAACCCATACCATCTGGAATGGAAGGTGAAGTCTTAACCACTGGACAAGCAGGGGAGTCCCTCTTGTATGTTTTATACAGTATTTTTCAGGAGCCCACCAGCTCCTCCCAGGCTGCTTCTCATCTGCCCTTGGATCTCCAGGGCCCAACATGGAGTCTGGCATGGAGTAAGCACTCCTAGAGCACTTATTGAAGAGAGCTGACCCTCATGAGAAGGCTGAGCTCAGAGAAAGGCCCCGGGGCACTCCCGTGTGTGACATGGCCCAGGGCCCTACAGTAGGTCAGGCCTCCTCTGAGCACCCAAGTCCTTCACAGCTGTTCTGAGTCACAAAGGTCACCATGACATCAGGCTCAGCTTAGACCTGTGGGCTAAGGCCTCTACAGATGGGCTGATCCAACACCTGCATTTTGCAGATGAAGAAACTGTGGCCTAGCAAGGGCCAGTGCCTGGCCTGAAGCCACATGGCCTCACATGCCAGACCAGGATGCAATTTCCTGGGCTCCAGGCCAGTGTCCTGCCACTTTTTGCACCAGGTTTGATGGGACCAGTGGGAAACTGGTGAGTATTTTCCACATAAAGAAAGAGCTTCACCTCTCCCATCTTCCCTTATCTCCAGCAGTGGAAGGCTAAGGATGGGAAAAATGGGAGGAGACTTGGAAGGTGATTCAAGGCCAATGGTGGAGAATCTAGAGCTTTCTAGAGGTACCAAGGCATTAGTGTAGGCTCTTCAAACAGGCTGACTTAATTGGAACAGGGCTTCCCATTGAAGCCGTGTCTGATTCTTTGCAACCCCATGAACTGTAGCCCACCAGGCTCCTCTATCCATGGAATTTTCCAGGTGACAATACTAGAGCAGGTTGCCACTTCCTGCTCCAGGGGATCTTCTCAACCTGGGGATCAACCACGTGTCTTTTGTATCTCCTTCACTGGCTGGGGCATCCCTTACCACTAGTGCCACCTGGGAAATGCAGGCCACCAGGGAGCGTGAGGTTGCTGTAAATGATGGGTCCTGATTTATGGACGCTCCAACTAGTAGTAGTAGGAGGGCCTAGAGGAGTTAGCCCATGTTGAAGGTCAGGAAGGGCGGCAGTGAGGTACACTTCGTCCAAGGTAAGGAGCAGCAACTCTGCTTTGCTGGAGCAGCCGTGAAGAGATACCCCATGCCCAAGGTAAGAGAAACCCAAGTAAGATGGTAAGTGTTGCAAGAGGGCATCAGAGGGCTGCTGCTGCTGCTAAGTCACTTCAATCATGTCCGACTCTGTGTGACCCCAAAGACGGCAGCCCACCAGGCTCCCCCATCCCTGGGATTCTCCAGGCAAGAATACTGGAGTGGGTTGCCATTTCCTTCTCCAATGCATGAAAGAGAAAAGTGAAAGTGAAGTCGCTCAGTCTGTCCGACTGTTAGCGACCCCATGGACTGCAGCCCACCAGGCTCCTCCATCCATGGGATTTTCCAGGCAAGAGTACTGGGGTGGGGTGAGCACACATAAACTCATTCCATAAGACCTAGCTCTGAAGTTGAGTTATTCCCAGTCATTCCTTCCAATGAACCCTAACACTGTACCCCTCCATTTTAGTATGATCCACAGTGAGACTCTTGTGTGCCTTTTTTATTATTATTAAAAAAGTTTTCTTTAATTTTTTTTGACATGGACCATTTAAAAAATCTTTATAATGTGTTACAATATTGCTTCTGTGTTATATTTTGGTTTTTAGCCTGTGGGATCTTAGCTTCTCAACCAGGGATCAAACCCATACCATCTGGAATGGAAGGTGAAGTCTTAACCACTGGACAAGCAGGGGAGTCCCTCTTGTATGTTTTATACAGTATTTTTCAGGAGCCCACCAGCTCCTCCCAGGCTGCTTCTCATCTGCCCTTGGATCTCCAGGGCCCAACATGGAGTCTGGCATGGAGTAAGCACTCCTAGAGCACTTATTGAAGAGAGCTGACCCTCATGAGAAGGCTGAGCTCAGAGAAAGGCCCCGGGGCACTCCCGTGTGTGACATGGCCCAGGGCCCTACAGTAGGTCAGGCCTCCTCTGAGCACCCAAGTCCTTCACAGCTGTTCTGAGTCACAAAGGTCACCATGACATCAGGCTCAGCTTAGACCTGTGGGCTAAGGCCTCTACAGATGGGCTGATCCAACACCTGCATTTTGCAGATGAAGAAACTGTGGCCTAGCAAGGGCCAGTGCCTGGCCTGAAGCCACATGGCCTCACATGCCAGACCAGGATGCAATTTCCTGGGCTCCAGGCCAGTGTCCTGCCACTTTTTGCACCAGGTTTGATGGGACCAGTGGGAAACTGGTGAGTATTTTCCACATAAAGAAAGAGCTTCACCTCTCCCATCTTCCCTTATCTCCAGCAGTGGAAGGCTAAGGATGGGAAAAATGGGAGGAGACTTGGAAGGTGATTCAAGGCCAATGGTGGAGAATCTAGAGCTTTCTAGAGGTACCAAGGCATTAGTGTAGGCTCTTCAAACAGGCTGACTTAATTGGAACAGGGCTTCCCATTGAAGCCGTGTCTGATTCTTTGCAACCCCATGAACTGTAGCCCACCAGGCTCCTCTATCCATGGAATTTTCCAGGTGACAATACTAGAGCAGGTTGCCACTTCCTGCTCCAGGGGATCTTCTCAACCTGGGGATCAACCACGTGTCTTTTGTATCTCCTTCACTGGCTGGGGCATCCCTTACCACTAGTGCCACCTGGGAAATGCAGGCCACCAGGGAGCGTGAGGTTGCTGTAAATGATGGGTCCTGATTTATGGAC
The DNA here is from genome assembly GCA_006410675.1 of Oreotragus oreotragus. NCBI lineage: Eukaryota > Metazoa > Chordata > Mammalia > Artiodactyla > Bovidae > Oreotragus > Oreotragus oreotragus. Next base: position 120,789 of record SJYX01006808.1, on the reverse strand, counting down.
GCTCCAACTAGTAGTAGTAGGAGGGCCTAGAGGAGTTAGCCCATGTTGAAGGTCAGGAAGGGCGGCAGTGAGGTACACTTCGTCCAAGGTAAGGAGCAGCAACTCTGCTTTGCTGGAGCAGCCGTGAAGAGATACCCCATGCCCAAGGTAAGAGAAACCCAAGTAAGATGGTAAGTGTTGCAAGAGGGCATCAGAGGGCTGCTGCTGCTGCTAAGTCACTTCAATCATGTCCGACTCTGTGTGACCCCAAAGACGGCAGCCCACCAGGCTCCCCCATCCCTGGGATTCTCCAGGCAAGAATACTGGAGTGGGTTGCCATTTCCTTCTCCAATGCATGAAAGAGAAAAGTGAAAGTGAAGTCGCTCAGTCTGTCCGACTGTTAGCGACCCCATGGACTGCAGCCCACCAGGCTCCTCCATCCATGGGATTTTCCAGGCAAGAGTACTGGGGTGGGGTGAGCACACATAAACTCATTCCATAAGACCTAGCTCTGAAGTTGAGTTATTCCCAGTCATTCCTTCCAATGAACCCTAACACTGTACCCCTCCATTTTAGTATGATCCACAGTGAGACTCTTGTGTGCCTTTTTTATTATTATTAAAAAAGTTTTCTTTAATTTTTTTTGACATGGACCATTTAAAAAATCTTTATAATGTGTTACAATATTGCTTCTGTGTTATATTTTGGTTTTTAGCCTGTGGGATCTTAGCTTCTCAACCAGGGATCAAACCCATACCATCTGGAATGGAAGGTGAAGTCTTAACCACTGGACAAGCAGGGGAGTCCCTCTTGTATGTTTTATACAGTATTTTTCAGGAGCCCACCAGCTCCTCCCAGGCTGCTTCTCATCTGCCCTTGGATCTCCAGGGCCCAACATGGAGTCTGGCATGGAGTAAGCACTCCTAGAGCACTTATTGAAGAGAGCTGACCCTCATGAGAAGGCTGAGCTCAGAGAAAGGCCCCGGGGCACTCCCGTGTGTGACATGGCCCAGGGCCCTACAGTAGGTCAGGCCTCCTCTGAGCACCCAAGTCCTTCACAGCTGTTCTGAGTCACAAAGGTCACCATGACATCAGGCTCAGCTTAGACCTGTGGGCTAAGGCCTCTACAGATGGGCTGATCCAACACCTGCATTTTGCAGATGAAGAAACTGTGGCCTAGCAAGGGCCAGTGCCTGGCCTGAAGCCACATGGCCTCACATGCCAGACCAGGATGCAATTTCCTGGGCTCCAGGCCAGTGTCCTGCCACTTTTTGCACCAGGTTTGATGGGACCAGTGGGAAACTGGTGAGTATTTTCCACATAAAGAAAGAGCTTCACCTCTCCCATCTTCCCTTATCTCCAGCAGTGGAAGGCTAAGGATGGGAAAAATGGGAGGAGACTTGGAAGGTGATTCAAGGCCAATGGTGGAGAATCTAGAGCTTTCTAGAGGTACCAAGGCATTAGTGTAGGCTCTTCAAACAGGCTGACTTAATTGGAACAGGGCTTCCCATTGAAGCCGTGTCTGATTCTTTGCAACCCCATGAACTGTAGCCCACCAGGCTCCTCTATCCATGGAATTTTCCAGGTGACAATACTAGAGCAGGTTGCCACTTCCTGCTCCAGGGGATCTTCTCAACCTGGGGATCAACCACGTGTCTTTTGTATCTCCTTCACTGGCTGGGGCATCCCTTACCACTAGTGCCACCTGGGAAATGCAGGCCACCAGGGAGCGTGAGGTTGCTGTAAATGATGGGTCCTGATTTATGGACGCTCCAACTAGTAGTAGTAGGAGGGCCTAGAGGAGTTAGCCCATGTTGAAGGTCAGGAAGGGCGGCAGTGAGGTACACTTCGTCCAAGGTAAGGAGCAGCAACTCTGCTTTGCTGGAGCAGCCGTGAAGAGATACCCCATGCCCAAGGTAAGAGAAACCCAAGTAAGATGGTAAGTGTTGCAAGAGGGCATCAGAGGGCTGCTGCTGCTGCTAAGTCACTTNCAAACAGTAGTACATGGAAAGCGGCAGACTATATCTCACCTGCACATCAAGGTCTTTGCTGGACCTCTGAAGGACCTCTGCTGGACCTCTGAAACTCTCAGCTCAGTGGATGTAGAAATCAAAGAGAAGATCCTGGGTAGAGAGCAGCAGGAAATCTGTCCCTGGATTCTATGGTCTGGACTTAGGAAGGGCCAAGAGGTCAAGGAGGTGACCTTGGAGTAGTGCTGACAGTAACTGTGAGTCCCACCAGTGAAGGCTAAGATCAGGAGCCAGCCGCTAGTTGCTGAGCACAGGACTGGCCAGCCAGGGATGGTGTGGGCTGGAGCCCCAAGGACCAGTTGACCTTGGGGAGCACCAGGAGCCAATGCTTGTCCTATGGTTATAATCTTTGCTCTTTCTATATTTATTTTTCTTCTGTTCTCCTTTAAAACGTAGTAAAGTGTTGTTTTAAAACATCCAGATTATCTCAGCTGGCTCTGGGAAACCAAGGGTGTTGGTGGTGCCTATGCAGGGATGGGGGTGGGATGTAACTCCAGAGAGAAGGCTCTAGAGGGGCAGGAAGAGCTGCTGGTCACTTTCCAGGCCCACTGGAACATTCTCCTCATAGAGTCAGGCCCTCAAGGCTGGGGATTTTACCATGGGAAGTGAAAACCTTTTACCACCACCCTCTGAGCGGACTTCAATTCTTAGACTCAGTTTTATTCTACAAATCACAAATCCTCTTGATTTGATTACCATTCAGTACACAGTTCCTCCCCAGGAACAATTTCTTAAAAAAAAAAAAATGTGAAGTTAAATGCAATGTATTAACAATAGTCAACTAAAACCACAAAGACAAAACCACGTTTCCGCATCTGATCTGGAAGTCTAAGAAAATGACAGGCAGGTTGGTCTCTCGTATTGAATATGGGTGGGCAACTGTTTAAAATTCAAACTAATTCTGAGTGTGTGTGGATGTCTAGCTTATTGGTTTGATTTTTCTGGTTACCCTTTTTCTTGTTGAGAACTGTGACGTGTGATCCCATTAACGAGTGTTTTCTGTGCTCTGGAAGGTCAGTGTAGGAGACTGGGACCCCATTTCCAGCTCTTAAGGACCCCTGGCCATCCCTGTTCTTGTGGTACATCTCCTCAATCCTTAGGGTGTGCATGTTAAGTCACTTCAGTCATGTCCGACTCTCTGCGACGCTATGGACTGCAACCTGCCAGACTCCTTTGTCCATGGGATTCTCCAGGTAAGAGAAATAGGTTGTCATGCCCTCCTCCAGGGGATCTTCCCGATCCAGGGACTGAACCCACATCTCCTATGTCTCTTGTATTGGCAGGTGGGTTCTTTACCATTAGTGCCACCTAGGAAGCCCAGTCCTTAGGACTGTGGTGTCCAAATGCCAAGTGATGAGAATTATCTGAGATTGATTCTGTGGTGTGACCCCACACCCACTGAATCAGAATCTTGGGGTGGGATCTGGGGAGCCCAATTTTTAACTAGCACTCCAGGTGATTTTACCACGCAATCTGAGGACCAAAATGAAGGCGGATGAATCGCCCTGTTTACTGAAGAATCACCCTGTTTAAACACACAGTAGATGTACCTACATACACAAGCTATCACTTATTAACTATCTATTTACTGCTAGGGTCTTTACTAACTTTAGCTCCTTTACACAAACCGTAGCAGATAAGCACCCCCCTTTCTACAGTCAAGGAAACCAAAAGGTTAAATAACTGACCAAAGGACACAAAATTGGGAAACAGTGCAAAGTCCATCCTGCTCTTCGGCCCCCACCCACTTCTCACTCTCACTGCCTGTTCCCTCCTGAATGGGAAAGACAGGCACCCAGGAGGAAGTGAGCGTGTGGGCTGCTGCGCGTCATCATCTGCTCCACTTTCTCCTTCCCCAGGCAGCGGGGCTTTGCCCATCACGTTCCACTTAGCGAAGTCCAGCGTCTTTCAGATATTCTCTTCATGTCTTTGAGCACTCTTGGCTTATTCTTGACAGGGCTGAGCCCATCTCTCATCGTGGCCCCTCCATCACTCTGTCCCTTGAACACCTGAATGGCTGTAGTCACACTGATGTCATCAGTGCCCTCCCATCCCCTTTTGGACTCATCAGTTCTCCCGTTTGAAAACTCCATCCTTCTTGAGGGTTTGCTAGGTCAGGCCAACTCTTCTCTGAACCTCTGACAACCCGTGTGCCTGCTGCAGAAGTGTGGGCTGAGCTCCTGGGGCAGGGCGGCCTGAGCCAGATGGGACAGACCCTGCTGGACACCCAGTTGAGGTCACAGTTAGCTGCACCTTCAAATCCCAGAGAGAAGTGGTCTCTGGAGTCTGAGAGTCAGCCCCCAGGATGCCAGAATAAAGGGCTTGTTTTAGCCTCAGGAGAGCATTTTGGGATTCTGGGGGGTTATTGGTAGAAAGGGTACATTTGACTCAGCACTGAGGGGTACAACTTGAAACTCTCAAGCAAAGTGTCTCAAGTCCTCTGAGAGAAATTATAAGGAGTAGAACCAGTCTATCTAATAGGAGTTTCAATATTTGAGGGCTCTATGAAGAACCCGGGCTTCCTTGGTGGATTAGTGGTAAAGAATCCGTTGGCTGATGCAGGGGACGCAAGTTGATCCCTGGGTCAGGAAGATCCCCTGGAGAAGGAAATGACAACCCACTCCAGTATTCATGCCTGGGAAATCCCATGGACCGAGGAGCCTGGCAGGCGACAGTCCATGGGGTCACAAAAGTGTCGGATACAACTCAGCAACTAAACAACAACAAAAGAACCACCAAGGGAGAGAGTCCAGCCTCTCTGGGAACACAGAAGAAACTGTGATCCTCATGGGTAGTAGGAGGTGTGGCGGAAGCTGGGCCCAGAGGACCACCTGGGGTCAGAGGGCAGTGATGTCTGTGTGGCTAGACGACCCCCACCATTCAAGTTCAGAGACATGGTGACAGCAACTCACACTGGCAGGTGCAAAGGGTCATCACAATGAGACCCTGAGCAGCTCACAAGGAGGCTGTGACATACGGGTGACAGGACTGGTGGTCTGCATTTCCATCTCGTTGAGGGACATGGTTGGAAGGGAGGCAAGAAAGAAGAGTTTTTCTCCTGTGCAGCAACCTGTTGTCTAGAATAAGAGCTGCCAAACTATAGCTAGGGGCCACATCTGTCTTGCTGTCTGTTTGCTTATAATAACAGGCAAATAAGAATGGATTTTTGCATTTTATACGGTTGGGGTAAAAAAAAATGGTATTTCACGACACATGAAAATTATACAAAGTTCAAATTTCAGTGTTTAGAAATAAAGTTTTATGGGAACACCATCGTGCCTGTTTATCTACAGATTATCTCCAGCTGCTTTTGTGATTTAAAAAAAAAAAAAATCAGAGAGGAATAATTGTGACAGAGACTGAATGGCCCACATAAACCTAAATGATTGCTAACTGGTGCCTTACAGAAAATGATTGCTGACCCTTATGCTAGAGAAATCCTTGTAACATCCCCCAAAAGTTATTTATCCAATTGGTTTCCACGATGGTGGCATCAAAAACTCCCCCAAGCCAATCCCATGTGGCTGGGCAGAGTGCCCCCTCCACCTGCCCTTCCCCACAAACCCTGGCTGCTGATGCTGCTAGAAGCCACTGAATGCTCTCTGGGTCAAAGAGGCCCTTGTCTGGCAGAGAAAACATTAATAGTGTGTTGGGGGAGGAAGCACGCGTGTGAAATCTCCAGCCGGGAAAGCCCTGGCTCCCTCCAGCTCCATATTTGCCACTTCCCTGGGCCGCTAGGTCCCTGTTGGGGAGCAGCCCTGGTGGGGGACGAGGGGGCTGGCTCTGGGGCTCAGGCAGGAGGAACATCTGAAACAGCAGCTNACGCGTGTGAAATCTCCAGCCGGGAAAGCCCTGGCTCCCTCCAGCTCCATATTTGCCACTTCCCTGGGCCGCTAGGTCCCTGTTGGGGAGCAGCCCTGGTGGGGGACGAGGGGGCTGGCTCTGGGGCTCAGGCAGGAGGAACATCTGAAACAGCAGCTTTGGAGAGAGGAAACGCCCCTGCCATGCAAAGTCCTCTTTGTTCATCATCACCATTATTAGAAATGTGCACATCCCAGCAAAACCAGTGGGTCACACAGTTACAAAAGAGCCTGCCACACTGGAGCAGGAGGGTTCTGGGCTTTTTCAGCATGTAGGTTCTAATTCCTGGTACAGGGAAGTTGTTCAGTGAGAGAACAGAATGACTTCATTGTACAGTGAGTTCACCGTGGTCGTCCAGAACAGTATCTTTCATTCTCTGCTGACCCTCTGCCCAAGGGCGGGGGAAGGAGGTCTGAAGTTCCAGGGAACTGTGTGAGTTGGCAACCCCTCGGAAATGAGGCTCATTGGTTGTATAGCAGGAATTATGATGATATTGCAACCCATGGGCCAATGGGCAACAACAAGGCAGTCTGCCAGGACACAGCACTGGCTGGCACCCCAGCTTCAGCCTAGCAGCTGGGCCTGGTCCACATCATCTTGGCTCCAGGTGTGAAACTGTTCAGCCCAGGCTGATCAACCCCTCAGCAGTGGTGTGGGCTGCGACATGTCACTTAACATCTCTGAGCCTTGGTTCCTCATCAGCTAAGTGGGAAGCGGGATGAAGAGGGAGAGACTACCCTCACCTGGCAGAGCTATCATAGCATTATCGATGGCACAGGTGACACCTGTAACTGACCTTGTAGATTTCAATAAATTGTAGCTAGCGTTACCATTAACTTCTGATGTCCAGCAGAACCAGGGAATCTGCAGCACGCGTGCTAATGCTTTCACACACAGTTTCTCTTAGTGTCCCAAGCAGGCTGTAAGCTCCTGGAAGGCAGAGGATATCAAGGAATAGATATCATCTAGGGACATCTGGTATTGGGCTTGGAGTTTTTCTAATTCTCAGCAACCCCAAAGTGTGCACCATCATCATCGACATCATCCTGAGGAAAGCTGGGCTGGGAGTCGTGTGTGAGAGCATGCAAGCAGTCAGGGAGGCATACTGGGTTTGGACCTCTGGCCTTTCTCCTCACCTGGGGTCCCCTGCACCCTGCTAGGTATAGGCCTGGCACTCCAGCAAAAGGCTGGTAGCATAAAGCACACAGCCTCTGATTTGACATTTCCTGAAACAGAGGCTGTGGCCAAGCAGCAGCCAAACTTCTAAAGTCAAAGGTGAGGGAAGAATCCTTTTCTTTTGAGTAGTACCCACAGTAGGATGGCAAATGAGCCCACCAGAGAGCTGCCTGTCGGACTGAGCTGTAGAGACGGGGGCTACTCTCCCGCCCCACGCTGATCATGTGAAGGCCAAGGAAACTGATCCCTCACCTCGGGGGAGGGACAAAAGGCACAAGGACAATCAGGTACATGGAGCCAACCTAACAGAAGGGAAGATCACGGAGGGAACCTGAAATAGCATGGGTGGCAGAGGAGTAATCGGCTGCCAGGAGGCTGCTTCTCCCAGCCTCCAGCTGACCCAAGCCAATGTCAAGATTCTTTCCAAAAAAATCTTTGCCTAGCTGGTGTTTATTCAAGGATAAGATGACCCAGCTACCACCATATTTAGTGCATGAAAATCTACAGGTGTGTGACTCCAGGAACTGCTTCAGTTCGGTTTGCTATTAGTTTTGAGTCCCCTCCCCTGTGGGTTTCTTGTGCCGCAGCTGTGGGTGAGCTGATTTCCTGACTCCTATACAGTCTGCCTGCACTCTCTCACCCGCTTCTTTGGCTTGGGGGTAGTTTAAATACTCTTATCGCTAACTTCTTCTTTAAGGGAAAAAGGATGCAGTTTCCATTTTAACTGTGATTTTAAACTGTATGCCAACCCCAATCCAACAGAAGCACCTTATTCAGCTTAGTCAGCTGGCTTTATTTTTGCTTTGAACTGATCAGCTTAGTCGGTCTCTTCGGCCTCCGTTTAATAACATTTACTAACCACAGACTCAGGAGGTGTGCTCTTTGCTTTCCAAATGCTCCTGTTGGAAGGTGAGATATGTGTTTTCCTCGCCTCCTCCACATGTCACCCTGTAAAATACAGGTTGAAGGCCAAACAGCATATTGCAGAAGGGCTAAAAGCTTGAGTCCCGAAGTTAGACACCCTATAGCCCTGTCCTGGTTCTTTCAGCCGTATGATGGTCTGGCTTCCTCTGTAAACAGAATCGTCCCCCGAGTTGTCCTGAGAGTCAGTGCAAACACTTAGCATAGGACACGGCGCTCAGTGCCATTCCTGGAACATGGTAGCAAGCCTGTGGTAGGTTCCCCCACCTCCGTCACCTGATCCACAAAGGGATGGTTGTCTGAGAAAAGCTGCTGGCCTGTCCAAGGAATGCCTTTCCTGCACAAGTGGAAGCGGATCTATTACCAGGCAACTCAACACCTCCTCGGCCCTTAAGAGGGGCTGGCATAACAACTAATATTGTCAGGTGATCTGTGGTTTACAGAGTGCCTTTGGGGGGCTTAAGAGAGGGAAGAACAGGGCCTTGGAGTCAGGCTACTGTGCACAGGCTCTGCCTTGGGAGTGCTGGGACCTTCCGGTCCTTGTCTGTAATGTGGGAATACTGCTCCCTGCCACCAGGTCGTTGAGGCCCACAAGCTGACATGCATGTAACGTGGATATGGTAAACATTAAAGTCTTGGTCAAATGTGAGCAACTGTCATTCCATATTTTCTTGGCTTTAGCTTCCAATAGACCCCTTGAGCAAAAACTCGAGACACTACGCACATCAAACAGATGCAAATTGTTTAAGAGTCACTGTTCTGTTGCCTGTCTCCATCTCTCTCTGTCTGTCTCTCTCTCACACACACACAGAGTACAGCTTCAGAGCCCTCCTTCCCAGGTAAGGCATCTAAAAGAAGGCAGGTGACACTTGCTTCTCATGCTTCCCCCAGGACCACTAGGAAGACACTTCCTACAGGAAAAGGCAGCCTGAGTGGTGACTGATGAAACAGACCTGTGATGCAGCCGTGGCCAGAAGAGGCGAGCCGGCTTGCTTCTAGCCAGGTGTGGAATCACCTTCCCAGGCATGAAACCTAGCCTCCCACCATGGCCCAGCTTCTGTGGCTTTCTGGTGGTGCTCACAGCCATCTGCTCAAGAGAGGGATGCCGATCAAGCAGCTGAGAGAGATGTGGTTCATCTGCCCGGCCAGCACATTCTTCCATACAGCATTCGCTCGCGGGAGGGGGACACAGCCCTGTGTACAGGAGAGAGCACAGGGCTGGGAGGCAGGAAGCCAGCACTGTGGGCCCAGCTCTGGTGCTGTCAACTGGGGCAGGAAGTCACGGGACCAATTCCCCCTTGGCTTTTGGGAGTTGGGGGACCAGACACTCACCTTGGTGCTTTCCACCTTACTATGTCCCACCTTGACTTGCTTCTTGACTCTACCTGCCATTCTGTGCACCAGGAAGGGCAGGCCTCTTGACAGGATGAAGGTTTAATAGAGGGTGTGTCACGGTTGCCTGTGCTTCTCCCTGAGGCACAGGATAAACCCTCTCAGGTGGTGGGAATGCTCTTAGCATCTTCCAGCAAATGCTAATCCTCCATTACAAGTATGTGACTCTTCCAGCCAAGTCACTCCTCGGAAGGAGTGAAGGAGGAAAACTGCCCACTAATTTCAAGTGTGCTCCTGGAGATCCTGGGTGGCCATGGGAGCAGTCCTCCAACGCTGAGGAATTGCCTTCAGAGCTGATTCAGGAGTTCTACTAAAACACCATAGGGGAAACAGTCTGTGGGGGATATTAGGTGGGTATAGAGTTAGGAAGAAAATAGCAGAGTGTGAAGTTTGCATCCGATAAGTATTGACCTTGTTTAGGAGGTTGAGAGCTTGTGGTCAACAGTGTTACAGCACTCAGGAGATAACTACTCATTCCAGAGAACTGAGCACCACCACTGTCCACATCAGTTGCTGTATGTGTAAATATTGGTCTGGACGATGGCTGGACTCAAATGTCTCCTGGCAGGAGAATGAGGCATGATAACACATCCATGTTAGTATCCAGGATTCAGCCTCCTGCTTGCTAGTGGCCCAAGTTCAACTCCTCTAGGGGCAAAAAAAAAAAAAAAAAAAAAAAACGCCAAGTTCAACATTTGCACAAGTTCAATCTCTGCCAGTTGTGTGGGAGGCAGGCCGGGGAAACGAAACAAACAGGTGTTCACAATTCAGGTGAAGAACTAANGAAAAAAAAAAAAAAAAAAAAAAAAAACGCCAAGTTCAACATTTGCACAAGTTCAATCTCTGCCAGTTGTGTGGGAGGCAGGCCGGGGAAACGAAACAAACAGGTGTTCACAATTCAGGTGAAGAACTAACGTAACCCAGTAAGTAGAAGAAGCAGGGGAAGGTGGCCTGGGAAGCCAGGAAGGTGTGACCGCTCTGCTGACTTCAGGGGCTCTGGGACCAGAGGAAGGCCTGCTCAGCAGAGAAGATACTGACACAAGGCTGAAGCTGGCTTGTATACAAGGTGAGGGACTCTCCCACCCTGGCACAGCAGAACCTTAAGCAGGTTTTAATGTCTGGGAGGAGCAAAGGCAAGTCTGTTTTAGAAACAGCCCTCGGATGAGTCAAGCAAAATGGAGGGGAGACCAATGACCTGACTCATGAAATAAACCAGGCGAGAGGTGGAGGCAGTGCCAAACATTTCAGAAGGAACACGCAGTGGAATGAGGAGAAAAAGGATCCTGGTGCTGGCTGGTAAGCAAACAGAAGAGTGTAAAACTGCTCTTTGATGGATCCTGATGCCTGTAGCCATGTAGGGAGCAGAGAGAAAGTCACTCTAAGTTTCATGAGCAGTTCGAGGCCCAGACTAAGTCCAGCCAGGGTGCATTGGTAGCTAGAATGGAGGTAGTCTACCTGAGGCTAAAGACGCCGCTGATTTGGTGTTGACAGCACCGGGACGAAGGGCAGGGTGAGGAAGCAACAGGGACGGTGCAGCTGGGAGTCAGGGCTTCCGAGAAAGGGTCATTAGATAAACACGCCAAAGCAGTGATCTGGAAGGACCCCACATAATGGACTCCAGAGAATTCTCATCCTCAGACTGGAAGGTTTAAGAAGGAGCAGCAAGAGGCAGGTTGAAGGGAAGGCAATGAAGGATTTTACACAAAGACAAGACAACCACTCACGTTAACACTTCTTTTCAAATGAGAAGAGACCATGATAGCACTGGTATCTAGTAGAGTTGAGGTTGATTTGGTTCTTACTGAATGAAACAGGTCTGGGGCCAAAGTCAAACTCCAGAGAACCGAGCCTTTAGCACTGAATCAAACACGATGCCACTGAAGGTGGATTTCACCATCTAATGTAGCCGTTAAGAGAGATGCTGTGATCGATAACAAAGCTTAGTTGAAATCCAAATATTGAAGCTACAGCCCCCAAATGTAACCACACATCCCTTCCCCTAGGGAAAGCATCATCTTTCAGACAAGTATCCAAGGCTGATTATGTTGATAAACACTCACCACCATGCTACATACTTCCTGAAACCTAAAATAAGTTCACCATCCAGGAGACACAAAGAAATGAGCAGAGCCAACATGGTCTTTTTAAATAAATCTTTATTTCTCAAACTCAAAGCTTTATTTCACCAAGTTCTAACACATTTTGCGTTGACAAGTGATTTCACCTGCATCCCATGAGAAGGTCAGTGGCCATACACCAAAGAGGAAACCTCACACAACCTAGGAAATTAATATTGGAAAGGCTATGCAAGTACAGAACAACAAAAAACTTTCAATTTAGTCTAATTTGTATCTTTTCATCTATAGTAATTTGGAAATTAATGGATAGAGACTTAATTTTCCTAAAGCAGCAATTTTTTTAATTCACTAAAAAAAAACCACAAAAAACCAGATGGCTTGAGTTTTGAAACACCCAGAGATCCATATTATTTAACGACTTCCTCTTTAGTAGATGGTTTTCTCACCTTCATATGCAAACACACTTGACGATTTGCACCAACTCCTACTAGCCCAGGCAAAACTCTAAGCATTTTCTTTTGCTTCCACTTAAAACTATTTTTTAAGTGATAGTAAACAAGATTTAGAACTTGACCTCACAAAAAAGCATTTTCTTTCCTGATCCTCACCTTGGAAGTCTCCACAAATAATCCTGAAAGGTTGCCTGGTCTTTTAAAATATATCCCCTGCTATACACCCCTCCCTCGGTGCTCTGAATGGAACTGGCTGAACCAGTTATGTTCCAAAGTCAGCTGTGACATTCTGGTCTCTGCCAGATGAAAAATTCAAATCCAACCTTGGCAACTGGAAGCTCTTTCACCTCACAGAGTCCACCCCAAGGGTTCTTCCCCAGTGTGGAGCCCCAGTCAGATACTCAGGAAGCAACTTCCCTGGGGAGCATCAGGGTCTCTGCTCACAACTACATAACTCTCATTTGTTCTCTGGAAGGGGAAGTTTGAGCTCAGAATCCAGCTGCATCCTAAAACAAGGCACCGGGACCAGAAAGTTAACTAAAAAGGAGGTGTTCCTAAAGTTAGGAAGTCGCTTTTGAGTGGCACTATTTCTCAAAGTTCACAAAGCAGTACTAGTTGTAACCTACTGTGAAGGTAATGGGCAAGTGCTAGCAGAGAGTGAAGGACAAGAAGATCTGGGGTTTTAGCAATTTGATTACTAATGCGTCACCACAAAACATAGGTTCACACACAGCTCTCCTGTGACTCTAATCCCCAAGGGGTAAAAAAAAAAAAAAGTCAAACTGGGGGAAAAAAAAAAAACAAAAAACAAACCTTGAATGCCAAACCACATCTGTTACCACATATCTTTCCTACCCACCTCTCTCCATCCGCCAGGTCCCCCCAGCTGTGAGCCGTGCCACCTCCCACATGCAGTCAGCAGGAACCCTGATCTGAAGGTGTCAGTGATGTAGTTTGGTTTCAGAGCTGAAATTATGGAGTGAGGAATAGCATCTCACTGCCAAGGGAAGATTTAAAGGTGAGATGAAGCTCAAGGCCAGGAATCTGATGTGTCCTCTTCTGCCAACACAAGGTGGGAAAGGTACTGCTTTAATCCAGCAGCTGGTCAACCTAACTCCAAGAAGCAGGCTGGGCTAACAAGTCGCATGCCTGCAGAAAGCATCAGAATACTGCTCTGAGCCCTGAAGCAAAAGTGAGGTTGCTTGCATTTATATTAGAACTTGCACTTGAACTGTGGTGCCCTTGGCCTCTGCCAAGTTTCATATTACTCAATACACAAAGAAGAGGAACCACTGGACTCGTACAGGTTCTGAGTACCTGGTGCTTGTGTGAGCAGCAGGAAAGGCAGGTTCCAGCTAGAATTTCCAGACACCTGAAATTCAAGGTTACCTAGTTTATTCTGAGGCAGGCCAGAGGCTCCTAGAGCAGGTAGAGACGCCGCTAGCCCAGGAGGTGTTTAAAAGTGCAGCTTTGGTGAGTACACTTTTTTACCCTGGTGGTTCTAGAACACAGGTCTACTCTCCAACTTCAAAACGGCTGGGCTGACTAAGGACCAGGGCCAGGTGAAGGGCCATCGTGCAGTGCTGGTAAAGAACTCAGGGGCTTGAGATTTCTAGCAACTTCTGTGCCTCCCTTCATCCTTAAAGGACTAGTACCAGACAGGAAAAAAAAAATGGAAGTAGAAAGAACTCCAAGGACAAACTGGAAATTTAATTACTTGATGCAGTTCTGACCCCATCTTCATCTGGACCCTGGTTACCCTGATCCATGAGCCTTCGAGGAGAAGCAATACTGATTTCTGTGAGCAAGTGGTTATGTTGGCGGCTTCATCATATTTCAAAGCTTTGGTTAAACAGATCTGTTATCTTTGTGTAAACATGTTGCCATCTGACCACAATGGCAGCCTTTTAAGGTTGTGGATGATCACATAGTTTTTAAAGCTGGGGTTCACTCTTCATTGCCCCTTTTAACTCTGAAGCACCCCAGGGCCCCCTCCATGCAGAACCAGTCTTGACTCAAAGCCAGCAGATTCAACTGTTAACTATCAGCTCACAGCTAACAGGAGCTAGTTACACTAAGACGTGGCTTCTATTCGCCTTGTCCACAACAGGGATACCAACTAAGCCCTGGGTTTCAGTAACACTTGATCTGCTTTCCAGAGGACCAAGACATCACATTCCAGAACAACAACAAGAACAACAAAAAAACCCTGAAAATATAATCTTTAGAAAAAGGCAAACCACTCCTTTTCTACTAAACATTATGGTAACTTCATTGCTTCAAGCAAGGAGAAAACAATCACTCAGGGCTTGGGATTTTTATGGCCACAGGAAAACATCAAAATCAGGAGTATGGATTTGATTAAATCACTTAAGAAACCAAGCTAGCTGGATATGGCGTTTCTCTGCCCTTGATACCCTAAAGTGATGCTTTCTAAGAGATCCCACAAAAAGTTTCAAAACACAAAGTCCCTTATCTAAATCTACTGGGAAAGCAACAGTAGCCTAGAACTTTCCCATTTACTAAGCTTGCTTCAGACTAGAGAATAACACTGTTTTCCTTCTAAAGTGCGAGTATAAACAAGTACAGTCAATCTACCAGCATAAGGAAGATTCTTTTTATTCTCTCAATTCTTCCCAAATACACCAGAAATAATCCTCTTGAGGTGCCTTGGGGGCTCGCACGCACACGAGGCCCCACCAATGGAAGGAGTGTCCACCTCCCATGCAGCACAGGGACAGCAGGTGCGAATCTAAAGCAACTTTAAGCCAGGTTCTGAGTACCTGGTGCTTGTGTGAGCAGCACAGTCCGCACGTGCGCAGACCATTCCACAGGTCACTCGGATCTACTGACATGCCTGCATTCACCTGCTGTCCAAAAAGCCTGGAGAAGGAAACCACTATTTTTTGAAAAGAAAACAAAAACAAAAATCAGCCAAAGTACTCCAGAAAAAAACAGCCAGTCGTACTTGGAATGTGACCAGAATGGGTTTCCAATTAAAACACGGGAAGCCCCTTGTGTCAGTTACTGCAATGATTCTAGACTCGGCTCCGTCCTTCGTCTTGGGAAGAGCAAAACAAAAGCGATGAGCTGATAAGCGGGGGGAAGCGTCATTCAACAAGAATTCCTTACTTAAGAAAAGAAAGATTGAACATTCACGTTTCCTATTTACAATCACCACCCCACCCACCACAATTCTACTTAACGTCAGGTTGCACATTTTATGTTGTTTTTCAAGTTACATTTCAAGAAAAGGTCATTTTTTTTTTTCTCTCTCAGCAATACCTCACAATTCCTCGAGATAGCATAGCATCTAAACCATAAACCATATCCAACCAGATCATAAATTCTCTAGCTATCGGCTTTGGTTTATTGAGGAGACAAACCCTCAGCTCCGCTGACAGAGAATAACCATAAGCAATTCAGCCCCTTGAACAAAAAATTAAGCCACAAGAGCACCCTCATGTTTATCATTTTTTCTGCCTGACTAAAACAGATACAAGAAAATAAGACCATCCGCACGACTTCCACGTTAAGTGCTGAGAATTCCCAGTGAGGGCTGACATCGCCTCCCCTAGGCTCCAGTGAGGAGCTCAGCAACTAAGGCTCCTCCTGCACTGCCCACGTGCTTCCCAATCTCAACAAAACTGCCCGGAGCTCAGACGTTCTGGACGTGGCGTGTTAGTGTCTGTTTTGGAAAGATGTGGAGAGGTCATACTTCCTATAGCATTTTCCAAAGTGGCACTGGAATAGCAGGTCCCTTGGCTCATGATACACTGGAGACCCATTCCAATGGGCACACAAAGAAAAAAAAAAGTCGAATCAGAGCTGAGTTCCGCTTTAAAAGCCAAACACCTACATCTAGAAGGAGGCTCCCCTACCTGAGAGCCTTGCCCTACCCGGGGTGGGGGCGGAGGATCCCCCCTGTGGAAACCCTCAGGTCTCAAGGTTAGTTACAGGGCAGCCAGGTGGGGTAGGGCTGGCTGTAGGTGAGCGGGGGGTGGGCCGCGTAGTAGTTGCTGAAGTTGCCGTCGCTGACGTAGGGAGCAGGCTGGTAGTAGCACGTGACGGTGCTGGCGTTGGGGATGATGTTCTGCTCGGCCAGCACGCGCAGGGCCAGCAGGGAGATGAGGTTCAAGGTCTGCCTGCGCTCATGGCCCATGAGGCACACGGTGCTCTCGTTGACCACCCTGCGCAGGGTCATGAGGTAGTCGTACTTGCTCCTCTCCTCCTCGGCGAAGTGGTTCTGCAGGTAGGTCTCCAGCTTCCTCTGCTGCTCGAGGATGTCGGGGAAGTCGATGAAGAACCGGGAGCACATGTAGCGCTCCAGGGTCTTGATCTCATCCTGGTCGGTGGGCCGGAAGTCCCGCACCAGGAGGTTGCTGTACTTGAGCAGCCCCCCGCCCCGGATCTCCTCGGGGTTCTTGGTGGCGATGAGTCTGTTCTGCAGGTGGTCCAGGGCTTCCTCGAAGTCCCCATACACGCTCTCCCCGATGACTGTGGGGTGCAGGTGCTCGGACAGGGGATGGCCGGAGCAGTCGTAGAAGAAAAGCAGGGAGTCCAGAATGATCTGGAACGAGTCCACGCTGAACTCGAACTGGCGCCGGATGGAGTCAACGAACTTGAGCTCCACGTTGCGCCCGTTCTTGTTGGAGAGGGAGATGAGGCTCCAGCGGTCAGCGTCTGTGCACACCTTCACCAGCTTCTGGACGTAGGCCTCCTTCAGGGTCGTGGGGCTGATCTTGAGCTTGTTCACACCCTCCGGCAGGAAGTTCAGGAGAGAGCACAGCACCACATCCCTGACCAGCTGAAACTCGGCCTCTGTGGGAAGAGCCACGTGAAAGATGAGGTCCAGGTCTTTGCAACCCAACCCATTGTCTTTGACCAGGACATGGCCGGCCGCAGAGCCGTTCAGCCGGACATCCTGCACTTTGATGCCTGCCTCCTCCAGCCGGCCACGGACAGTCTGCACGATGTCCTTGAGTGTGATCTCCAAGGTGGGGAAGTTGCCTCGGCCATGGATGGGCACCACCTCAGTCAGGACCTCGTGCAGACGGCTCACCTGGTCCCAGGTGAGCACGCTGAAGGACACGCAGTCCCTGGTACTGCTGCTCTCCTCTGCCATCTTGGGGGATGTTGTTGCCAGGGAAACTGAAAGGGAGGGGGGAGAAACAGAGTTAGGGTTCACTTCTCTGTGGCAACGCAGCTCCGGAGACTCAGAAATGAGGCTGGTTTCTCTCTGAACATCTTCCTTACTGCCAAGTGGTAAAGTGTACCTACTGTTGGGTGCTGGGGTGAGGATTAAATGAGTTAAACACGTCTAGAACGGTGCCCGCGTGGAGTGAGGTCAAAATACACATCGGCTTACCCTGTACCAATCCGACAACTTGAGCATTTTGTTTTCTGTGAGGTGTGTTTGTTTTGCCCGTTTTGTCTTCATGAAGGTAGAGTGGGGGTAGAATTTGTGTGTGAGGGCAAGCAGACAAACTTAACTAAACCAAGTAACCAAAACACAGCATTATTCAACAGAGGGTCTATAGGTTTTGCTAATTTCGCCTCTCTTGGTTTTGGCTCCCTATCTACATCCTGAGCTGGCTGACACCCAGGCCACAATGCCAACACAGAACACAGGACCCACAAAAGAAGATTTCTTCCTTCCGTGAATAGATGGATTCTCAACTTCAGGCTTAGTCCTGCTAGAACCAAGTATGCTGGTACCCTCTTCACTTTTAGGACCCGTCAGCCCTCTAACAAACACTCCTGTCATCCAGGGTTGGGTCAAGGAATTTATGAATGACAAAATTCCTGAGTAACAAAGGGTTAGGTCAGCTAAGTACTGGAACTGCTGACCCAGCAAGGAGGCCCCACCCAGGATGTGGAAAACCTCCTCAGGGAAGTGTGATTTTTCAACTCTATTTTAAAAAAGAATCCCTTCAACCTACCCAAGGAAAACAAAGTTAGCACTCAACACTAGGAGAAAAAGGCTTCCCAGGTGGCTCAGTGGTGAAGAGTCATCCACCTGCCAATGCAGGAGCCACAGGAGACACAGGTTCGACCCCTGGGTGGGGAAGATCCCCTGGAGAAAGACATGGCAGCACACTCCAGTATTCTTGCCTAAGCAGTCGCAAGGACAGAAGAGCCTGGAAGGCTTCAGTCCATGGGGCTGCAGAGCTGGACACGATGGAGCATGTATGCACTAGGAGAAAAGCATGCTTCTCCAACATCGCCTGCTAGAGCCACAAAGTTACCCTGGCAACTTTCAGCTAAGTCATACTGCTCAGAAAACAAAACAACAGATCCCTGGAAATTCTGGTGTGGAATGACAAAAACAGATATATTAGGAAGTCCAGGTACCACAGCTCCACATGGGTCATGCGCTAGCTAGATGAATGGAGGTGCTGTCCTCAGACTTCGCAGCAGACAGAGAGGTTTGCCACCTGCTTCACTTTTCTGACTTGCTAGACACACAAAAGCCATCCCGAGGACCTGCAGCTGCACTGACTGGAAGCTGCTGCCTTTGCAAGCACACCCAGCACGCACAGTCCTGGGCTTCCAACTTGGGTTTTCGGTCCTGTGCTGGTGGTGGCTTGGGCCCTTGCCTTATCTACAGAGCTCAGATTGATGGGATGGCTGTCGGTCTGTGTTGGGGGTACTAATGGACACACCCAGACAAGCAGCTTTCCAGGAGCTGGCCAGCAAGGAGAATGAGAACGTGACATCTCAGTATGAGAAAGAAAATGTAATATGAAGGCAGAAGAAAGAAGTGTCAGTTGACTGGGGCAAACAGGAAGGGCACAGAAAAGCTCGCTTATGGGGCAGGGATACGAGCCAGCAGAAGGGCCACGAGAGTGCTCCGCTGCGGTAGAAGGCGGCAGGCAGCTGAGAGCCTGGGGAGCTGCCCAGTCTGGCCATCATGCGCCTCTCTCCTCAAGTCAGATCACAGGCTCCCTTCAGGAGGCAGGTTAGGGAACTGAATTCGCTGGTTGGCCATGGGACGCTGGATGATCATGTGATCAAAGCAGACTCCAGGAAGACCGGTGGGGGATGGGTGCCCTTCTGCTTGTTGCTGAAGCATACTTGCCAAGGGGAAGATGAAACTTTCCCTGCAAACCTGCTTGGACAGCATTAGAAAGCCCTGGGCTATCTAGATTATCCTATTAATACCAACCGAAATTTGTGACAAAATACTTGACGTTTACTGTGGCTGGCCTTTGGCGTCAAGTCAAATTCGGGACAGTAGAGATCTCTCTGTAATGTACTCTTATACACACTTGGTTCTTTGTGGCCCCTTCAATGATGACGGGCAGAGCATGAAGTACACTTGCACCAACTGTGCAGGACACCACACAATTAAGTCCAAATGGTTAGAAAAGCATGGCTCCACTCTGCTTTGACACCCCGCTAAATTATGATTTGGTGACATAGACTTCTGCCAGGTACGCTGACTTACCTATAAAAATACAACTTGCTTTACACTGTGTATCAGATCTTAAGAGTGTTTCCAAGGTTCGTGTTTAAGATGTCACAGCAACACAGGAGCTGTGATTCAATCAGTACTTGGAAAAGGAGGAACAATTAATTTTAAGAAAATCTCCAGGAAGAAACTCAATAATGCTGTAGGAATCACTTTTGTCCTCACTTTTAAGGACTTGTTTATAAAAAAAAAAGTCATCTAGAGTTAAAGTCAGGACTGTTCCCACTCTAGAACAGTGACTCTTAACATTAGAAATAGGACATCTTAGACCTGGGAGAGTATGAGGAAAGATCTTGCTTTTTCTTGG
>SJYX01006808.1:85222-98786 GCA_006410675.1 Oreotragus oreotragus | reverse complement strand
GGTGGGAAGGTGGGGGAGTACACATGCATGAAAATTTTCATATGTTTTTAAATCTCTGAACTTGCCATAGATTCAAAGTTAGAATCTATTTTAGACTGAAAATTTGTAAGGTTCTACTGGGAGGAGGGGCAGGAACAGTCAAAAAAGTTATGAAAAAGTGGAAAGAGGTCTACTAGCCTGGTAGGAGATATTATGAAGCCACAAAAATTGAAACAGCATAGTACTGACACAAAAAGATGGACAAATTTATAAAACAGAATTTTTAAAAGTCAGAAGGAAAATCTAGTACATACGGGGATTTACCATAAAATAAAGAAGGCATTCAAATAATAGAAAAGAGAAAATTGAAACATCTGGACAGTTATTTAGATTTTAAAAATAAGATGGCTCTTAGCCAATCTGTGTCAATCTAAGATCCAGAAGAGGAATCAAAGACTTCATCTTCTAGTGTAAAAAGATGAAGCCCTAAGAGTACTAGAAAAAACATGAAATTTTTGTAAATTTACACAGAATAGGTATTCCTTTCTAAATCACAAAGCAGTCACAAAAATTGATGCATTTGCCTATATAAAAATTAAAATATCTATATGGTGAAAACACTATAAATAAGTGAGAAGACAAAAGCAGGAAAATACTCATAATATTAGACAAAGTACTCACTTCCTTAACGATTAAGGAGCTCTCATGCATCAGAAATACTAGAACCCCAAGATAAAAGAAAGGGCAGAGGAGATAACAGTGGCTCAGACCCCTATAACATATTCAACCTTACCTGAAGGGATGGGAAAATTTAGACTTCATGTATCAGTTTTATCTATCAGACTAGCAAAGACCAATAAGCAGACACTTTTGGTACACTGCCCATGGGTTCCTTCTGAGGAACACTGTGGGACTCTCAATTTTAAGTGGACCTACTCTTTGGCATAGCAATTCTACTTCTGGGAAGTCTACCCTGTATTTTATTCTATGAGTATACTTGTAAAGAAGGTTAAATGACTTGATTCGTCTATACAACAGGATACAATGCATGCAGTTGTCCCTAAGAATGGTGGCAGTTCTATCTGTATGAATATGAAATGCTTATCAAGATTAATTAAAAAAAAAAAGCAAGTCTAAAACTGTGTGTGTAAAGGCACAAGTCTATGCTTATACGATCAAAAATCCCTGAAAGGATACATAAGCTCAGCTTACATCAAATACCACTTCCAGGCTAGGGTACAAAGAAAACTTGTTTTATTTCTTTTGAATTTGGAACTTACATATATATTAATTGAAAAAAGTTAAAATCTTATGAGCCATGTTCCAAAATCTCTTCCCTACGAAACTTCTAATCTGCTACCTTATTTGCTCTCTTGAATTCCTTTCCTTGAAGCCCATCCCACCATCCCCATACCCATTTATCAACATCAAATGCACTTAGAAGCTTCCCCCACTTTCAGCCTAAAAACTGATCTCTAGAGGGGCAGGATGAGGAGGAGGGACAGTTTTGATCTGGAAGGGCTTTTATGCAATTTTCTACTTATGCATTGTCTAAAAGAAGACATCCATTGTGGGTCTTTTACAAAAAAAAAAAAAAAACAACTTTCCATGGGTAAGCCATCTCATCTAGTGTCATTCTATTTAGCATACAAAAATGTTTTCCGTAGTTTCACAAGAATTACTGTCTCCCATTTCAGATGTACAGCTATATGTGAGAGTTGGACCATAAAGAAGGCTGAGTGCTAAAGAACTGATACCTTCAAATTGTGGTGCTGGAGAAGACTCTTGAGAATCTTCTGAACTGCAAGGAGATCAATCCAGTCAATTTCTTAAAGAAAATCAACCTTAAATGCTGAAGCTAAGGCTCCAACGCTTTGGCCACCTGGTGCAAAGAGCCGACTCATTGGAAAAGACCCTGACATTGGGAAAGATTGAGAGCAAGAGGAGAAGAGGGCGACAGAGGATGAGATCATTAGATAGCATCACCGACTCAGTGGACATGAATTTGAGCAAACTCCAGGAGAGAGTGAAGGACAGGGAAGCCTGGCATGCTGCAGTCTGCAGGGTCGCAAACAGCTGGACACAGCTGAGCGACTGCACAACAACAGCTATCCTCATGGTGCTGCTGATTATTGGTTGCAGTCGCAAGAACCTTAATAAATGCAATAAACACTTTTTCAGGAACCCAAGATGCCTATGGTTGGCATCTTCCATGTCAACAACTTCTGACACATATATGAATAATGGAGTCAATTCTCAGGAAAAAAAAACAAACCAGTCTATATAAAAGCACAGTGTGGGACATACGCTAAATCCATGGTATAGTTTGATTTTTTTTTTTGCTAACCTTGGTCTATACACATTTGTCCATTTAGTTACTCTTTAGATTCAGTCGTGAAGCCTGAGGTTTTCTCTGTTTGTTGATAGATACATCATTTTTAAAAGAGCTTTAATTTATTTAATTATTTGGCCATGCCACCTGTTATGCAGGATCTTAGTTCCCCCACCAGGAACTGAACCCATGCCCCTTGCAGTGGAAGCAGAGTCTTCACTACTGAAATGGTAGGAAAGTCCCCATGGTATAGCTTTTAATTCTCTCGATTTACCATGACTTAGATCTGGAGGAGCTCTTGAAGCTATTGAAAGTTCAAATTTAGGTTGTGTTTGTATTTGTGGTTTAGCTTATGAGAAGTGTCCCAAATAAGTTAACGATGCTTATTAGAAATAAATCCTTTGTTTTCCCTCATCCAGCCAAATAATTTCAAATACCAAAGTACAGTTACAAGTTAGACAAATACGGGATGACTAGAATAAATCTAAGTCATAGGCCCCAGTGCTTAGATTACACACCAGAACTTGAAATCAACACTGATATAATCGCCATATAAGAGAATTGCTTGAAACAGTCTCAACTCATGAAAGGCCCTAGTTAAAGGCAAATTCTAATTAGCGGAATTAACAAAATAGTAAACAGAACACAAAATAATTTGAAGCCTGGTAAATTCAAACTAAAGTACTTCTTACTCATCTCACACGCTAGTAAAGTAATGCTCAAAATTCTCCAAGCCAGGCTTCAGCAATATGTGAACCGTGAACTCTCTGATGTTCAAGCTGGTTTTAGAACAGGCAGAGGAACCAGAGATCAAATTGCCAACATCCGCTGGATCATGGAAAAAGCAAGAGAGTTCCAGAAAAACATCTATTTCTGCTTTATTGACTATGCCAAAGCCTTTGACTGTGTGGATCACAATAAACTGTGGCAAATTCTGAAAGAGATGGGAATACCAGACCACCTAACCTGCCTCTTGAGAAANTCCTTCTATGCCTGCTTTCTGGAGGGTTTTTTTTTTTAAATCATAAATGGACACTGAATTTTGTCAAAGGCTTTCTCTGCATCTATGAGATAATCATATGGTTTTTATCTTTCAGTTTGTTAATGTGGTGTATCACATTGATTGACTTGGAAATATTGAAGAATTCTTGCCTCCCTGGGATAAAGCCTACTTGATCATGATGTGTGATCTTTTTGACATGTTGTTGGATTCTGTTTGCTAGAATTTTGTTGAGGATTTTTGCATATATGTTCATTAGTGATATTAGCCTGTAGTTTTCTTTTTTTGTGGCATCTTTTTCTGGTTTTGATATTAGGGTGATGGTGGTCTCATAGAATGAGTTTGGCAGTTTACCTTCCTCTGCAATTTTCTGGAAGCCACTGGGAATTTAATGGTAGGTTGGGAAGATCTTTTGCCAAAAGACTGACCAATGTCTCAACATGATCTGTTGAATAATCTTTCCTTTCCCAATGATTGAGGATGCCTCTTTTCACAAACATAGAAACAATATTATTCTAGTAGTGTCAGTGTGTCTACCTGAAGTGGTCATGTGCTTTTTTGTCATTTAGGTTTTAGAGAGACACTTCGACAAGGAGGAAACCGTCTGTGTTTCTCTCTCTGCCCCATCCCTTCTGCCTGGCTCTGCCTACTGGGTTCCACAGTTTCGCTTCACTGAGGCTAAACTCTGAGGCATCTAGGGAAAGTAGGTGCCTAAGATATGAAACTGGTAAGGGTACAATGCATTTGCATGAAAACCCACTATACCAATTTAGTAACGTTTATAAATGTCTTTTGGCCTTACCAGAGCATAACTTTAGTTTGTCTAGCATAGGATCTAAAAACATGGAGCCTGCAAACAGATAGCCGCTGAAAAGCAAGTGCTGTGGTCAAAGACAGAGTATCTGCCACCCTGACTAGTGCTGAAGTGACCAGAGTCTCTATGGTGATGGTTTCTTCTTTCACACAACACTGCACAATAGTACAAGGGGGGAATGCCAGTCTTAACTAATGAAGACAAGAGTCGACAAAAAGTTTCCTTTACAGGAAGCCACTAGCCACGTACTCAGAAAGGTGGGTGGGAGCAGACATCTCTATGTTAAGGTAATTTGCTCTCTTTCTCATTCATTCTTTCTTCTTTGCTTTCTTGCTTCTTAGCTTTCAGCTTAGTTCTGTGATCAAGTTTGGCTTTATCATAGTTCTTACAAGTTGGTCCCTGGGAAAATGAATCATAGAATCTAACATCTTAAGTTACGAAGCACTGTTGACATTCATTTGCTGTGTTTTCCATCAATCAAAATTGGAAACAGAGACAAGTGACCATTTTTGTATGGCAAGAAGCAGAAACAGTGGGAGTACAAGAATCTTGCTGCTTTAGGAAACCATTGTCATTTATATCAACATGCTACAGGTTTGAAATTGAAGTGTTTCAAGGGTTTCCCCACACCCTGCCCCGAAATGTGGATCTGTGTTTTGAAATTAATTAGTTCAATCTTTATCCTGAATTCAGATACCTTTTCCCCCTCCTGATGCTTAGACAAATATAATTAACCTTCCTTTTATTTCTTTGGGGTGTTTGTTATAATTTCGGCATCTCCGTATTTGCTTGGGTGGGCATGGGGGTATTTCAAGCATTTGTCCTAAGATGTTTATCTGGGCTTCCCTGGTGGCTCAGATGGTAAAGAATCCACCTGCAGTGTGAGAGACCTGGGTTTGATCCCTGGGTAGGGAAGATCCCCTGGAGGAGGGCATGGCAATCCACTCCAGTATTCTTGCCAGGAGAATTCTCATAGACAGAGGAGCCTGCCAGGCTACAGTCCACGGGGTTGCAAAGAATTGGACACAACTGAGCTACTAAGCACAGCACAGAAAGTGAAGTCGTTCAGTCATGTCTGACTCTTTGCGACCCCGTGGACTGTAGCCCACCAAGCTCCTCTGTCCATGGGATTCTCCAGGCAAGAGTACTGGAGTGGGTTGCCATTTCCTTCTCCAGGGGATCTTCCTGACTCAGGGATCGAACCCAGGTCTCCCACATTGCAGGCAGATGCTTTAACCTCTGGGGCTTCCCAGGCAGCTCCACTTGCCAATGCAGGAGACTCGGGTTTCATCCCTGGGTTGGAAAGATCCCCTGAAGAAGGAAATGGCAACCCACTCCACTATTCTTGCCTGGAGAATCCCATAGACAGAGGAGCTGTGGGCTACAGTCCATGAGGTAGCAGAGTTTGATATGACTGGAGAACTGACCATGCATGCACAAGGTGTTCATTCGCAAGCAATGAATAGACAGCAAGTAACAAAGAGACACATCTCATTCCAGCTTAAACCACAGAGACCCTGTCTCCCTCTACTCCCTTACCTTGCTCTTCTTTTCCTTTTCCCACAGTGTCTTTCACCCTCTTAACACACTACCAGTTTACTTGTTATGTTTATTGTCTATTGTCTCCTGAATAAGGACGGTGATTCTTGTCTGTTTCATGTATTCTAAGGATGGTGATTCTTGTCTGTTTCATGTTTGTATTCTTGTCTGTATCATCTAAGTGTTTGATACCATATCTGGCATGTAAGTTGTCACTCAGTGAATTTGTGTTGAACTCAATTTAATCAACAGTACATCAAGGCTGTCTATTGTCACCCTGCTTATTTAACTTATATGCAGAGCTGCGATTCATGGGGTCGCAAAGAGTTGGACACGACTGAGCGACTGAACTGAACTGAACTGAACTGTCTTTTTACTGTCTTTACTGTCTTTTTACTGCCCGAGGAGCAGATTCACTGAATTTGCTCAACAGAAACTGGGAAAGGTGGGAACTATGATTTCTCACTGATCCGAAAATTTAGGCACCTTTTCAGGCACAAATGAGGATGAACGGTTGCCTGCTCAGTTTAAGCTACTTAATCTTCTAAAGTGTGGCTCATGATAAACAACTATTTTAGGTACCCTTAAATTCCCTTTTCTTTTAGCATCTGGCTGCAGCAGCAGGATAAAATACGCACATGAGTGGAAAACAGCTTTGCAGAGACAGCAGCACAAGGTAACAGGAAAAGATGAACTAAAGCCCAAAGATGAGACCAAGCTCCCTGAGGACAAGAGGCTGTCTATCTTTGTTTCCCACTGTCTGGCACACTCAAGGCAGTTGGATCTGAAAAACAGTCTGAGCCTTCATTGAAAAGAAAAAAAAAAGCTATTTCCAGTCCTGGTGGTTCAGAGGGTAAAGCGTTTGCCTGCAATGCGGGAAACCCGGATACGATCCCTCGGTCGGGAAGATCCTCTGGAGAAGGAAACGGCAACCCACTCCAGTGTTCTTGCCTGGAGAATCCAATGGACGGAGGAGCCTGGTGGGCTGCAGTCCACGGGGTCGCCAAGAGTTGGACACGACTGAGCAGCTTCACTTTCACTTTCAGTCCTGCTCCCTAGTTTATCTAGACCCCAGAAACAGGAGTGACAGAGACTATGAAAGCATGAAGGCACTTCAGGCAAGCAAAAGGACAGGCAGGTGGGTAGGTTGGAGACAGATGCTAAGAGCGCTCGTAATACTTTCAAGCCTTAGGGTCGAGGGCTAGTGTCAAATCAGCACTGATTCCTCTGTGTAGAAGTACCCAGAGTCCTCGCACGTGCAGAGAGGTACATCCGTGAAGTTAAAGAATGGTCTATATTTAAATCTAGGTCCCGACATGTCATGAAGTCCCAGAAGGTTCTGTGGAAAAACTGCAGTGTGAAACAGAGTGCTCTTGGCTGCGGCAGCCTCTCCATCCAGCCCACAAGGCAACTAAATGGAGCCTCTGCCCCAGACCCTGCTGTGGGCTCAGAACACAAAGAAACTCAAACACAGTTCAGCATTCCTTTGACGACAACATGCCCTCATACTGTCACCCGGGTGTTACCTCAACGGTCTGGATCTTCCTAGTGACCCTTTCCAGCTCAGGGTCAGAGACCCGGCTGTGGACACTGGACTAGGCCTGGTGTCAGGGTCCAAGGGAGGTGTGTGTATATGGAACAAAGACCCTCACCACCCCTGACTCCTGGCCCTGGGGGACCCATGTGCCCATGGCTGCCACGTTCTACATGAACTCCTCTCCTCTGTGGACAACCGAGGGCACTTTAAGCAAAAAGGAACTCAGTCAGTCAGTCAGTTCACTCGCCCAGTCATGTCCGACTCTTTGCGACCCCATGAGTCACAGCACGCCAGGCCTCCCTTGTCCATCACCATCTCCCGGAGTTCACTCAGACTCAAGTCCATCAGGTCCGTGATGCCATCCAGCCATCTCATCCTCGGTCGTCCCCTTCTCCTCCTGCCCCCAATCCCTCCCAGCATGTCTTTTCCAATGAGTCAACTCTTCGCATGAGGTGGCCAAAGTACTGGAGTTTCAGCTTTAGCATCATTCCTTCCAAAGAAATCCCAGGGCTGATCTTCAGAATGGACTGGTTGGATCTCCTTGCAGTCCAAGGGACTCTCAAGAGTCTTCTCCAACACCACAGTTCAAAAGCATCAATTCTTTGGCGTTCAGCTTTCTTCACAGTCCAACTCTCACATCCATACATGTCCACTGGAAAAACCATAGCCTTGACTAGATGGACCTCTGTTGGCAAAGTAATGTCTCTGCTTTTCAATGTGCTGTCTAGTTTGGTCATAACTTTCCTTCTAAGGAGTAAATGTCTTTTAATTTCATGGCTGCAGTCACCATCTGCAGTGATTTTGGAGCCCCCCAAAATAAAGTCTGACACTGTTTCCACTATTTCCCCATCTATTTCCCATGAAGTGANAAGCCACCGAATCCTGACTCACATCTAGATGTGTATAAGAGACAGAGTCAACTCTTCGCATGAGGTGGCCAAAGTACTGGAGTTTCAGCTTTAGCATCATTCCTTCCAAAGAAATCCCAGGGCTGATCTTCAGAATGGACTGGTTGGATCTCCTTGCAGTCCAAGGGACTCTCAAGAGTCTTCTCCAACACCACAGTTCAAAAGCATCAATTCTTTGGCGTTCAGCTTTCTTCACAGTCCAACTCTCACATCCATACATGTCCACTGGAAAAACCATAGCCTTGACTAGATGGACCTCTGTTGGCAAAGTAATGTCTCTGCTTTTCAATGTGCTGTCTAGTTTGGTCATAACTTTCCTTCTAAGGAGTAAATGTCTTTTAATTTCATGGCTGCAGTCACCATCTGCAGTGATTTTGGAGCCCCCCAAAATAAAGTCTGACACTGTTTCCACTATTTCCCCATCTATTTCCCATGAAGTGATGGGACCAGATGCCATGATCTTCGTTTTCTGAATGTTGAGCTTTAAGCCAAGTTTTTCACTCTCCTCTTTCACTTTCATCAAGAGGATTTTGAGTTCCTCTTCACTTTCTGCCATAAGGGTGGTGTCATCTGCATATCTGAGGCTATTTTTATTTCTCCCGGCAATCTTGATGCTTCTTCCTGGGTGTTACCTCAACGGTCTGGATCTTCCTAGTGACTCTTTCCAGCCCAGCGTTTCTCATGATGTCAAAAGGAACTACTTCCTTGCTTATAAAATCCTAGTGAATTTAAACAGAAGTGAAAGTAGATGGCAACACACATCATAACATCCCATCCCACCTCTTCCCTCATCTAGCTGAGTGAATGGAAATCACAGCTCTGGGTCTATTTCTTTTTCCTATAAAATGAAGGTGTAGAGGTGTGTGGACAAGCAGACAGAAGAGCACTTAGTACAAGCCACTCCACATCCAAACCCATTAATCCTTACGAGCACTCTACAGAACAGTGAAAGTCGTTCAGTCCTGTCTGACTCTTTGCATTGACCCCATGGACTGTAGCCCACCAGGCTCCTCTGTCCATGGAATTCTCCAGACAAAAATACAGGAGTGGGTTGTCATTTCCTCTTCCAGGGGATCTTCCTGACACAGGGATCCAACCGCAGTCTCCTGCATTGCAGGCAGGCAGATTCTTTACCATCTGAGCCACCAGGGAAGCCCACACAAAGAATAAGGATCAGGAAAGATTAGGTGAATTGACCCCAGATCCTCAACTCTGGAGCTAATGTTCTGACTCTCAGAACTGGTGGCAAATTCCACCCAGGTCGAGTTCTGCCAGTAGTGAGTGGCAGGTGGGGAGAGGGAAGTAAGCTCATGCTACACACCCACATGTATACTGGGATGACCAGTTCTTGCTGCTACCAAAGTGATCTTTTCTGAAACAGAAATTTTATTGGTCTTATCCAAGTAAGCAAGAAAGCTTCCTTCTGCTAACTATGTAACTGTGCCGCCTTGTCTTCCCATCACCCCTCATCACCACCATATACACTAAAGACAGCAAAGCTTCAGTCAATCAGCCTTCACTGCCAGGTGGAGTGCAGACTCCAGCTGAGCAAAAGATGTGAGTCAGGATTCGGTGGCTTAGAGGTGCCCCTCAGAGAGGCACCAGTGAACTGAAGCCCTTGCCAGGATGCAGGAACCCAGCTCTCAAGTGGGGTGCCTGTACATCAGCTGTTTCATAACAGAAACATTTAACTAATTCTCAACCACATCCTTTCCTCACTGGGTTAATTTTACCATGTGCTCAGATGCTCTGGCCAGTACTAAGAGGTGCAGAGCCTTCCAGGGGCTCTTCCTATAGAGATGGCCACAAGTAAGTGCTCTATGAGCCACTAAACCAATTATCTGACAATGTCCCAAACAGATGGCATCGCCTACTCAATAGACATGAGTTCAAACAAACTCCACGAGACAGTGAAGGATAGGGAAGCCTGGGAAGCTGCAGCCCATGGGCTCACAAACAGTCAGACACAACTGAGCAACTGATCAACAACCACAAACAGGCAGCAAAATCGTGCTGTAAGTTCATCTGGATCACCTGTTTGATTCCTAAAACAATCCTGCAAGGGAGATACTATTTCCTTACTTTTAAAGGTACAGAAGCTAGGGAACAGAGAGACTACACAGTGTTAACTGTCCAAGGACACACCACTCAGAAGAGACAGAAATGGGACTTAGGAGGCTCCCTGGGAGGCACGTAGCTTTGGTGTACATGCTGGGGTCGGAGCACGGCTTTGAAGGGTAAGCTGGTTGCTCCGGAAGTTGTAGGAAGAAGAAAAGAGAGAAGAATGGTATAAAGCTTTGTTATAAGATGGTGGGAAAGAAGTTGGCCAGAAGTGCCAAGACCCCCTAGGTGGAGTAACACCAGACAGCAACTGGCAAAGCAAGACCTTTAGAACCAAAGTTATCTAACAATTGTCAGCACAGAACTCTCGCCCTCAAAAGCATCATGGATGTGAGGGTGTATCCAGCCTGGCGTGAGCCACCAGAATTAAACGTAACTAAGTACAGACATGCTAAATAGTCATGAGAATGCGTGTTGTAAAGGAACAATGGCTGAGAGGTGAAGGTCTGGGATCCTCCCTTCTGAGGAAGCTCAGAAGTGGTCAGGAGTGGTGGTGATTTCAGAGAAAGCAAGTCAGGAAGGGAGAAGGAAGCCAAGAATGGAAGGAGCTGGGGAAGTCAGCTTGCTGAGCATTAAGAGAAAACAGTAATAGCGCAGGAGGGAGCTTTTAAGAATGAGCTGATCCAGGTCTGGATCTGCAGCTAAGGTGCATGCCCCACTCACAGAATAAAGGAACAGCCTTTGGGAGTCGCTCTGGTGGCTGGAAGATCAGGACAGTAAATCTGCTGACGAAGCAACAGAACAGGATACACCCTGCAGACAAGAGGGCGATTTGATGGGATCCGAGAACAGATAACCCCACTGGAGCTGCAGAGAGGAGGTAGACAAATTGGCAAGAAGTGACCAGGACCCCAAGGGCTGACGCAGGAAGGAGAGCTGGAACACACCTGAAAACAGAAACAGCCTAGAATAGACTGACAAACGCCTGCACGTTGAACCTAGGGCTGGACACCTGCTTCTTTTCCCACCAGCATGCGGTCTGACCCCTGACAACCTTTTATCCTCGAAAGAGAGTCAGGCGCTTGGAATGACCATGGACTTGATATATGCTGCAGCAGATAAGTGGGCAGAAAGCAGAAAAGCCAGGGTCAACAGGGATTCAGTCTTCTGCAGTGAAATCCTCCTTCACTCCTTGAATTCCTAGGGTGGTGAAGGTCGAAGTTATCTAGGACCAGGGGGCAGCCTGAGGAAGCCTTCTGTCTGCCAGCCCCTTGGCAGGGCTCCAGGTAAGCCCAGCACCTGCAAGGCAGCCACATTCTGGAAGCTCTCCCACCACCCCAAAACACACTACAAAGTCACAGATAACCAAGACGCACACCTGTGGTTTATGTATGTGGAATAAGAGTTTACATTAGTAGACAGCCCAGAGCAACAGAACCAGATAAAATAATGCCCTGTTTATTGAAAGAATAAGAAAATACATTCTTTGTTGACTTTTTCCAAGAAATTATGTTTACAGCTGAAGTTATGATGTTGAAGCTGAAGCTCCAATACTTTGGCCACCTGATGCAAAGAGCCGACTCACTGGAAAAGACCCTGATGCTGGGAAAGAATGAGGGCAGGAGGAAAAGGGGAAAATAGAGGATGAGATGGCTGGATGGCATCACTGACTCAATGGACATGAGTTTGAGCAAACNTGAAGCTCCAATACTTTGGCCACCTGATGCAAAGAGCCGACTCACTGGAAAAGACCCTGATGCTGGGAAAGAATGAGGGCAGGAGGAAAAGGGGAAAATAGAGGATGAGATGGCTGGATGGCATCACTGACTCAATGGACATGAGTTTGAGCAAACTGCGGAAGATGGTGAAAGACAGGAAGCCTGGCGTGCTGCAGTCCATGGGGGTCGCAAAGAGTTGGACACAACTGAACAGCAACAATAATGTTTACAGTTGCTTACTCAACCACCCGCAGACACACTCCACCTCAGTCAGAAGAAAAAGCGCCCCTTGCCTCAAAGCCATGCCCAGTTGTCCGGTCAGTGAGACAACTCAGCAGGTGGTCTTTTCTCATTCAGCTCTGGCACACTCAGCCAGAAGCCTCAATGTCTTTTCTCAGAGTTATCAGCCTCCTCCTGGCCATTTAGCTCTGATGTTTACTAGAGTCAAAAAATTTGGTTCAGTTCTCACAGTGACTGCAATGCTGCCTGAGCCAAAGGCAAAGAGTGTCCCAGGTGGAAGCGGAAGCAGGCACAGAGGCAAGTGTCCCCTCGCTCTTTCCAGGTTTTCCCAGAGAGAGGCACCTACAAGCCGCCCCTCCCCTCTGATGCCAACATATAGTCCTCCCAGCTATTAGTGCCTGGGCCCCACCCACAGACACCCACCCTAAGATGACTCCAAACAGAAAGCTTGCTCCTGTCTTTCAAAATAGGACGCTTAAGCAAGTGTGGCTGGAGAGATAACGCTAGAAGAAGTCATGCTGTGGCAGCAAAACAGCATGAGACAGAATCAAAACACTGGCCCAGATGTTTTAACAGGAACACCACAGAAGTTCAAGTGCTTAAAGGAATACCCTGAATCGTGGCAAATGCAAACACTAAGAAGATCAGAACATAGATATCTTTGGAAGGGAGAGAGGCATAGAAGCCTTGATGTTTCCAAGGTGTCAGCATGATTAAGTGCTACATACACAACTTGAACTGGAAATAATCCTTGTTGCTACTGGGTACCTCCCTCCCTCCTACCAAATGTCTCTTTCTAATGCAGAGATGTTGCCGGTCTGAACTCATTTAAAGAGATCCCCAGAGCCGGTCCCACAGTTTCAGACATTGACTAGACTGAGAAAACAGGACGATTCCCAGGAGATCTTACAGTAAAGATGAACAAGTTTACATACAATCCATAGGGTTTAAGGGCTGAGAGCTTCCAGGTTTTATCAAGGGTTATGTCCACAAGCTACTTTACATTCTAACTTTCTGGTTCAGAGCTTTGAACAGTTGTCAGCTGGTCTAAAAGGACAACTCAGTCAGCTAAAAGCCCCATCTCATCACAAGCAGCATACTTGGGCCTTATCAGCAAAGGGACAATCAACTCTCAGTTGCTCAAATGCAGCACAGCACTTCTCTGACTCTGAACATATACAACCCCCTTCACTGATACCTAGCAGGAGCTGCCTTCATTTCCATGAGAATGCTAATTACATATACAGTTCCATGCCAGATTTAGTTTTGCACAGATCCTTCCCTGCAGAGTTAATTCGCATAGCAGGTATCTGACCTCCAGGTACCGAGCATGGCGGCGGCCAGAGTGAAGATCACCAGGCTCAGTGGTCCCTCTGCTATCCCTCTGATACTGCTAAGAACAGAAATTTATTAGGGAGGAGGAGGGGGAGGCGGGG
>SJYX01006808.1:60914-83564 GCA_006410675.1 Oreotragus oreotragus | reverse complement strand
GGAGGCGGGGAGGGAGTGAAGGGATAGGATTAAAGTGAAGGAATAAGACCACGGAGTGATGTCTATTTCTATACCAATGGCCAAATCACCCCCTTGTCTTTGGTGTCCCCCACTGCATGAGCCCAGCCATGCATATGGCTCACTGGGATGCTTGTCATCAAATTAGCATTTACCAAGTAGCATCAAACAGCATCATGTGTTGCTGTTATCAGGCATCTTGTAGACACCTTTTACATAACAGCTATTTCTTCTCCCATTTTCAAGTTTTAATTGTTGACTAATTAAATTTTGGATTCCTGCTCCCCAGCCAGTCTCAGGAGATTTTACCTGCAGTTCCTTGAAATTCTATAATGTTATGATTATTCTCTAGGAGACTATAGAAACAAGAGAGTGAGCACAGGACTAGGACTCAAACATCCTGTATTTCAGTGTCAGGTCTGACACACACAGCGAATGATCACCGGTAAATAGGCCACAGTGACTGAGCTTCCTCTCATTCTTTCGGATAGCAGAGTGCCTACAGCATTCCGAGCACTGCTCTAAGAGCTTACAATCCACGAGGAAGCAAGAGACCAAGATATCTGCCCTCACAGAGCTTAGATTCTAGCTCACACTCCTCCTCTAAAGCCTCCTGTTATTAATTCTTGACTCCCACATACAGAGAATCGGGATTTGAGAATGAAACAGTTTTTGCGGATGGCCTGGATATGTGCCACCCAATAATGCACCACAAGCTGTCGGGCACCTGAAATGGGGCAAGTCCAAACTGAGATGTGCTGTCTACGTAAAATATACACTGGATTTCAAGCACTGCGTACAAGGGGGAAAAGTAAAATAATCCATTCATATTTTTATATTGACTACACAATGAAAAGATAATATTTGACATGACGGGTTAAATTTTTTTCACCCGTTTATTGTGACTACTAGGAATGTCATCATGATTCACATCTCTATTGTCCTTCTTACAATGAAGAAACTAAAGAGGTCGAAGCTGAATGGAGAGTGGTGCTTCCAGCGCCAGAACCCAGGTGTCCTCACAACTAAGGCCGCTTCAGAGGTGGGGGAGGGGTGGGGGGAGTGGAGGAGGATGAAGATAACAAAGGGGCTGGGCACAGGTGACAGCAGAAGTGCCCATGCCTCATCCAACACCCTCAGGCCAGCACCTGGCCACACAGCAGGTGCCCAGTCAGCACCCACTTCATCTCTGTGTCTGGATCAGCACCCTTCCCAGGGCTGGCCAAGCCCATGCAGAGTCAGTTGGCTGCAGTGGTCCTGACACCCTCAACCATCGAGAGCATGAGTCAGGGACAAACAGGGCATGTCTGGGGGAATGGGGTACCGTTCCAGGCAAGGGTCAGCCCTGCTCCCATTCTAGTGAGGACTACGCAGGGAGAGAAGCACTCACGATGCCAATAGGAGACGGTGGGAGCAGTTAGCTCAAGGTTCATGGATAATTTTCTTCTCAAAATGTGTTTACAGGGAGTGAATATAGAGACAGATGTGGAATTTTCTGTGCTCATCCAAAGTTAAGATCAGGTTTGAAAAAAAAAAAAAAGAAGGTACAAGGTAGAACTGTAAAGAAGTACTGATGAAGAGGGGATGGGATAGGGGCATCCCCAGGTGGGGTAAGA
The DNA here is from genome assembly GCA_006410675.1 of Oreotragus oreotragus. Lineage (NCBI taxonomy): Eukaryota > Metazoa > Chordata > Mammalia > Artiodactyla > Bovidae > Oreotragus > Oreotragus oreotragus. Next base: position 81,930 of record SJYX01006808.1, on the reverse strand, counting down.
ACATAAGCTTCTGAGAAGGGTCCAGAACTAGGTCAAAACAGAATATGGGGAAGGAGGAGGAGCATTAGCTTGTTCAAATATTTGTGTGTTCCATGAGGTAAGGGAGGGCACTTAGGAAGGGGGGGTCAGGAAGGAATGGAAGGTGGGAAAGGTACAGGTTCCAGAAGGAGCCAGTCTTCTAGAGCTTGTGAAGGTGCTGGGTGGAGAGCTGGCCAGAGGCAGGGAGAGGCTCTGGGCTGCCGCTCTCATGAAGCAGCTGTCTGCAGACGGAAACCAGGTCAGCGATGGCAGCGGGAAACAAAAAGTTCAAAAAGAGGAAGACTCAGCAGATCAAGCAGCCGAGTGAACATGGAGAGAGAAAGGCTGAGTGAGCATTGTGAGGCTGTGCTGGGTGGATGGGCAGAGGGGAAGAGCTTGAAGGGAGTGGGTTCTGGAGCTCGGCCTGAGGACTTCCAGCTGTCGGCCAATTAGTCGTCACTGCCCATGGGCTCCAAACCTACACCCTGGAGGCCTCTGCTTTTAAAGAGGCTCCGAAGCCACCCAGCATTTTGGGCCTGCAGCTTCTGATCCAAAAATGTGTTCCAGCACCTTGGTCCAGCAGGACACCATCCCCTGCAAGGTGCCTCCCTCTCTGGGAGGAGTGGCAGTGGATCTAGTTAACAGGCGCACAGGCCAGGCATCCGGCATTCGGCAATGAGCACAGACTCCTGCCTTCCTGGGGCTCACATGCGAGTGGCTGCAGCAAATCAGCAAAATCCGAGTGCCCCGAGGACATTCTGAGGCTGACCCAGCTCCATTTGCATCCAGAGCATTTCCACGGGCCTTTTCACATACCATTCCCTTGGCCTCCTTGGCACCTGGCACAAACGCCTGCCTCGGAAGCACTTAACCACTTACGAACTCGGTCACTGTTATCCAAGAAATAAACACTTTATACAGTTGGGTGACCAAGACTCCCAAAGGCTCCGAGACTAAAAAACATCCTACATGCAGAGTTGCTTAACGTCAGCAATTATTTCTTCACATTTGTTTTCCCCTATTGTTCCAAGAGGTTCTGCAAACAGTTCTAGAACAGACTACAGGGCCCAGCTGCACAAAACCTATGAATCCGACACAATTCATAAGGCTTCCTTACAGTTGGGCTATACAAAGATGCCATCCCCATTTAGAATTCCTCTAAACAATTTCAACTCCAAAATTGACTTCCTCATTAATCATGTAGTGAAAGGATAAAACAGTTCGAGACCAGAAGCTCCGGAAGCATCACAGATCAGCACTACTGCTGTACCCAAATGGCTTTAAACACAGAAGCGTTTCTTGAAACACAGAGGTGTTGGCTTCATTACAATACTGCTTATGCCAATTTATTTAACATGTTACAGTCAAAACACCAAGATGGCAGAAAGCATTTTTCTGTGTTGCCTTGTTTACCTCAGTGACAATACACAAAAGCAATGGACCCTATCTAACCAGAGTAATGTTTTATCCCAAGAAACACCTCAGATTCTGCGTTGCTTCCCTTTAAGCTCCGCCCCCATCGCATAACAACAAAATGAAGCCCAGAGTCTGGGAAACCCAAACACAACATCCCAGGTTTAACTGAACTCATGAAACTAGTCCTGGGTATCTATAAGACGTTTTCTTGGTAACACTGAAAGGGTTTACCACATCCGTTCACTGTTCTTGGCTTGTCATTCTTTAGGGACTGACACCATACACATAACATATCAAAGAGGAAATGCAGACAAGGGTCCTACATAACTGAGCAGCTGAAAAAATCATGTCATTTTCTAATTTTGTATCGAATGTGCCAAGTTTCTGGCACTGGGAGAACAAGGACGCTACAGTCCGCAGGAAGTTGTCTTTACTGCCGGGCAGTTCCTCAGACCCTCCTAAATGTGAGGACTTCTCTGTTCTGATGGGCAGTGCTTAATGTGTACAAGCTGGCCTGGCCTTGAACAGGGCGACGCAGGTTCAGTGGGGCACTGCTGGGGGCGGGGGTGGGGCCGGCGAGCGGCTGCAACTCAGGATGTGATTGGGGTGGCTACTTGCACTCTCAGGAGAGCTGAGGATGCTAAATAGGCAGAGCCGGGTGCTCCACTAAATCATAGCCATTCTGACAAACAGGTCAAGTGCCAGCTAATCCTTTCCTTCAATTGCCCCAGCTTAATCTCTGGATACAAGGTAGGTATGGTGGGAGAAACTCAAAGCGTGCTGCTGCTGCTTCCCTGCACATACAGTAACTTAGGAAATTTGGGACTGTTTGGGTAACAATGTAGAGGCAGAAAAAAAAGTTGTTGTTGTTGTTTTTTGCTTTGATGTTAAAGTTATCCACAGCTACCTGAACAATTATATACAATATACCCAAATCTGCTTTCCAAAAACTTCTTATTGATAATAAGTGGACTCTAAAGGTGTGGGTATACCTTAAGATACAAGCTTTGAGTTATCTCAAGTAAATGCTTGACTCCAGAGATACTAAATTTTCTATCTTCACAAACAAGAATGTCAAAGGGCAGAACTCCTGCTGGCTCACCTCCAAGCTTCCCGGGAAGGGAGAGAGTCAGCGTTTTCCAGTGCCCACCCCACCTCTTGGATAGCAGGGTCTCAGGGTCTCCAGTTCGGGACTCAGACCCTCCATAACACCTCTGCGGATTTAAGAAGGCGCAATTCCTGGTAAGCACTCCTACCACCCTGACGGCTCTGGCTCACTTGCCAGCTGGCTTCCCTGCCAAGTTACTCACGTTGAAAGATTAGTGTAGCCAACAATGGCCACTCACATCCCACCCCCACCATCACCACCCGCTGCAGGCAGCTGGGCCAGGCCAGGAGGCTACTTCAGGAGGATTTAATAATCTTCACTTTACTTCCTGGGGAGCTTCAGGTTCCCAACCCACCTACCAAATCTCCTGAATACCAACTGTCACAATACAAATGATTACACAGGCTTTATGAAGGCTTCCTGTAATAAGTGCCCTGCAACACTCCACGGTGTGCATGTTGTAACTCCATTACAAACAAACAGACATTTAAATGACAGCAGGTCCCTACTTAAGGCAAAGATTTAGTCAACCCTTCAGAAGCCTCCCTTCGGACTAAAAAGAAAAAAAAAAGGGGGGGGGGTAGGGGGGCAAGGCAACTGAGCGGATCCCTCCCGCGGGGTCCAGCCCTAACAGTCGGTTTCAGTGAGCCCGGGTCATCCCGCATTCTCCAGAGAAACTCGCCAGGCATTTCCCCGGAAATCCTCCCTTTCCTTCGAGGTAGCTCCGTTCTGTTTTCTCCCGCAAGCGTTCTGCCTTTAGGTGTGCAGGTTACCAACCTGTATCTCTTCAGGTTCGTCCCCCTCGTCCGACTCCCTCCCACCGCCGCGATCTGGACTGCGACACCTCCCGGGCACCGTGCCTCTAAGCCGCCCGCGGCTCCGCTAGCCGAGTCCACTGACGGCAGTGGCTTTCAGTAGACAGGCTAAGCAAGTTTCACTCCTACAAGGGGAGGAACCAGATCACCGACGCAGTATTCCCGAGGAGTTTCCAAGAGAGGAGGAGCGCACCAGTCACTCGCTTGGATCGCTTTGCGGCCCTCGGTGTCCCCAGTCTAGTGAAAACCCAGGAAAAGTTAGGGATCTCCGCCCTCTCCTTCAAAACCTGGCTCGGGCTCCCAGGCCAGATACAGTCACCGACCGCTGCGTCGCTAACTGAGCCTTCCGAAACCGCCGCATTTGAATTCGCTCTTGGCCGGCTGGCCGAGGTATGCATGCCCGCGGGAGCGCCGGGGCGAGCCCGAATGACCGCAAGGGAGGCAGGGGTGGCGCGGGCACCGTCGGACCCGGGGAAGGAGCCGAAGGCCCCCATTACACACTCTTCGGCCGTCAGGCCCGCGCCCGGCCACTGCGCAGTCAGCGGGACGCGCGCAGCAGGAACTCGCTGAAGTTTGCCAGCCCCAGCCGAAGTCTCTGGAAAGTTGTAGCTCCCACTCGGAGCGTCTCGCCTGGCCCGCGGGGTTGGTCCGTCTAGGGGGCGGGGGTGAGGTCGCGGGAGCGGGAGGGAAAGGGAGCGGAGGGGCCCGGCACCTGTCCGCACCTCCCCCTCCGGCCCCCGCGCCCCCGCCAGGCTCGGCGAAGACTAGGGCTCTGCTGGGCCGGGGTAGACACCCCCGAAGGCAGAGCGCGCGGCTCTCCGGGACTGCGCATCCTCGCACCTTTAGAGGAGGGGGCCGTGGACTCACCTGGGCGGCGGCGGAGACCACAGAGGCAGGTCCTTGGCGTGGGCAGCCCCCAGCAGGAGCGGCGCGGTCACTACAGCCCCCGGGCAGCGGCACTGAGTGAGCCGTCTTGCCGCCGCCCCCTCCGTTCTTATACGGCCTAACCACGCCCCCGCCCTCCGCCACCGCCCCCACCCCCGCCCCTTAGCCTGCCCTCCCCGGGGAGCAAGGGGCGGGGCGGGGCGGAGCCGGCGCCCACAGGATCCTTCCGCCGGGGCGCTGACGGCGAGGGCAGGGCGAAAGGTGCCCTGTGATTGGCTCCTCGAGTGAATGGTTGCTGAGAGACGAGTAAATCTTCGGCGGCGGGAAGGGGCCGGGGTGTCCAAGGAGGTAGCAGTGCGCAGGCGCAATAGACAGGGGCTGCGTCGATAACCCCTTAACTTTGGTGTTAATTTCCTTTCTTTCTACTTTTCGCTACCCTTTTTTCCTCCATTCCTATCATAACTTCTCACCCAAGTTTTTTCCATCTATATTCCGCTCCCTCGCAGGCCTGTTTTTCTCTTGCTTTTCTGTGGATTTTCGCTTTAGGTCTCTCTCCAGGAATGGGGAGTGAAACCCCCAAACCTAACCTCCGACGTGTGTTTTGAAGTCGGAAAAAACTTCTGGTTGCTGAGCAGGGCGAGCCTTCCTGATTCCCCACGCAAACTGCCTGGAGGTCGTTGGGGAAAGGACCGGCACAGTTGGTTCTCCGGCGCAGTTACCACCTGTGTGCGGTTAGAGGGACTCGGCCTGGAGGAATCCATCGCCGAGGCTGGCAACTGCGGCAGCGTCAGTCCAGCTCGGAATGTCACAGGGCTCAGCCGTGTATGTTATACAACATGCAGGCGGGGCTTGGACGCCGTCCAGGCACTCCATAGCAAGTGGTTTCGAGTCCAGATTCTAAATTCAGATTAACTGAATCTCCATTCACCACCTAACTATCTGTAAGGCCCTGGGCCAGTAACTTAACCAGCCCTCCATAAGTCTCCGTTTCTTCACCTGTACGGTGGAACTAAAAATGAAACAGCTTTGTAGAGTTATATAAGTATTAAATAAGAAAATGGAAAGCTAGCAGTGAAGTGCCTGATATAAAGTGTTTGGTAAATGTTATTTATATCAAGTAGTAGCTGTTGTTATTATCAATAAACATTTTTGGAGCTTGTACTAACCTGCTAGGTTGTGGGGAAAAGATTACTTCCTACACGCAGTATTTCTCTACCTTGCCCCTTCGGTCCCTGCCTGATACAAGTGTGGTTCTCACTGTCTACCAGGATGGAGCTCTTAAATATATGCCTTCCCTGGGGAGGGGAAGGTCCCCTGGAATGCTAAGGAAATAGAATATCAGTATGAATGCTTGTAGGGGAAGCCACAGTAACTATCATTGTACATGAAATCAGGATGGATGGTCTAATTCTTTTTTTCTTTTACTTTTTGTTTTTGAGGGTATAAATTTGGTTAAGTGCTTATGTGTACTGACAATGAATTTCTACACGTGTGTAACCCCTAATAACTGCCACCCAGATCAAGATATAGAACATCTCCAGCTTCCTCGTGCCTCTTCCCATTCAGTGTCCCACAAAGGTAACCACTCTCTGATCTCTGTCACCAATATTTGAACTTGATTTGAATGAATTACGTTATATATGCGCTTTTGTGTATAGCTTCTTTCACTCAATAGTGTCTGTGAAACTCATCTATGTTGTTGCATGTAACAATGGTTCATTCTTTCCCATTCCTGTGTATTATTTTATTATGTAAATATTCAATAGTATAAATTATGTACATATTCCACTGGTGGATGTTTGAGTTCCATCAAAGTTTTTACCTATCATGAATGAAGCTGCTGCAAACCTTTTTTGTTTTTTCCAGCTTTAATGAGGTATACAAAAATTGTATATATTTAAAGTATGCTGCCGCTGCTAAGTCGCTTCAGTCATGTCCGACTCCTCTGTGCGACCCCATAGACGGCAGCCCATGAGGCTCCCCCATCCCTGGGATTCTCCAGGCAAGAACACTGGAGTGGGTTGCCATTTCCTTCTCCAATGCATGAAAGTGAAAAGTGGAAACGAAGTCAGACTTCCCTGGTGGCTCAGACAGTAAAGCGTCTGTCTACAATGCGGGAGACCCGGGTTCGATCCCTGGGTTGGGAAGATCCTCTAGAGCAGGAAATGGCAATCCACTCCAGTATTGCCTGGAAAATGTCACGGACAGAGGGGCCTGGTAGGCTACAGTCCGTGGGGTCTCAAAGAGTCGGACACGACTGAGCCACTTCACTTCACGTGTGTTTTGATATACACATACATTGTGAAGCTATTTAACAGCCAAAGTAATTAACTTTTCCATCATTTCACATAGTTGGGGTGTGTGTGTGTGTGTGTGTGTGTGTGTGTGTGTGTAAGTATAGGGAGAGGTGAGAATGATTAAGATCAAATTTCAAGTGTATAGTACAGGATTATTAACTATAGTCGCCATGGTGTTCATTAGTTCCCCAAAACTTGTTTTGAACTTCTTTACCCTCTCACCTACAAACATTCTTATATATGTCTTTTAGTGGACATAACATCAATTTATGTTGGGTTTACACTCAATGATTGGAACTGCAGGATCATATGAGGCTTTAAGTATATTGCCAAACATTTTTCCAAAATGACTTTAACAATTTATATTCACATTTAGACCTATGATTCATCTTGAATTAATGTTTTATGTAGTCTGGAATCAAGATTTATTTTTCCCATATGGATATCCAGTTAGTCCAGCACTGCTGTCCAGTAGTTTTGAATGAGTGGATAGTTATTGAATGAAAAATTCAATTAAAAAATCAAAGTGACCAGTTACTTAAAGTTTAGAATGCCCAGAAAAATCCAGGATACATGATCACAATAAGGTGAATGCCAATTGTTATATTACATTGGCCCTAGAACGATTTCTACTTTTTTGATATGTCATGAATACCATTAGCACAAGTAACCTCAGAAATTCTAACCTAGAATTTGATCTAGCCTGATTTGGTTATACCTCTGCTTAGATCAAATTTTGCTCAACTCCCGGACCTTTAGTCAATTTTGTGGTAGGAAGGAGGGAAGAGCCAGAAGGGAAATTCCTTATTTGTATGTGTGCATGCGTTTTTCTTTGAGCCTCCTTTTTTTCCTGAGGCATTTCTTGACTTATAGAATTTTATTTCCATTTTTAAAATTTGTTTTGTTTTTGAAAATATATACTATTCTTTTACCCCATGTGGCATCCTGGAGCTGAAGGAGTCTTAAGAAGTCACCAGGTACCACCCTTTGGACACAGAACCAGATATTGAAACTGTCGTTCCAAGACTCCTTCTTGCCAAATCAAAATGGTTTAAACACCTTTGCTTTCTGAGCAGCTCACTGATCTGTACGTAGAAAAGTTTAGAAGAGGAAAGAAAAAGGAGGAAATAGATTTTAAAATGCAGGCGTGACTCAACTGTGGCCATGACATTGGAAAAGTTGCATGTCTCAATAGGATTTAATTTAAATACTCAAGGAAACAAAGAGATTCTATCATTAATCCTCTTTTTTAAGGCAAGAAAAACCTTTTGTATAGTGCCCAGTTATCCTCACTTAGCAGTTTTCTGAATTCTTGTGTATTTGTATTACTTTATCCCAAGATGGATCACCTCAATAAGCGTTTGTTACAATGCCCTTTTCTAAATATCTTATCTTAAAAGGATTCTTAAGTAAAGTTTTTGTTGATGTAAAGAGAAGCACAATCGTAAGAGCACAGCTCAATAAGTTTTCACAAGCTGGACAAGCCTATCACGAGCACACAGATCAAGAAACTCAGGAGCACCACAGCACTAACAGACCTGTTTTAAAACCACTAGAATGGCATTGTCTACATCCTTGCAAGTCTCTGGTGGAGCCAAGGCATGACTTAACTTTTCGCTTCCCACCTGGAACTCTCACCAGTAAACCCCTGTTTCTTCTCAGGTTTCTTTAGGCCATTATTTTTCTTGGGTACTGCAGAATGAGTGCTACGTTAGATTAGAAGGTGTGAGTTTTATTGGGAGCAAAGCACAGGAGGAAAGGCCCTAGAATGTCAGATCTCATGGGGCAGGGAGGAGACACTGGCTGCGTCTTTGGACATGGCTATGACAGCAGCCTAAAGTACGCATGGCAAGGGAAAGGCCGAGGCACGGAGGCAGCATGAAGCAAGAGAGGGGACCAGAAAGGGGAATGGAGTGATGGTGGCACTGCCAGAGAAATGAGTGTGCCCAATATGAGCAGAGCTGACCTCATCTCTCTGAACTAGTGTCTCTAGACACCCTTCCTTCTCAACACTCTAAAGGGATCACTGGAGAAAGGATGTAAGGTGTATCCAGAGGGCTAGTATCTCTTTCAAATGGCTTAACCCCTCTGAATCTCAGCTCCCTAATCCAAAAATGGGAAAGATAACAAACTTCCCAGCTTCATGGAGGTCTCTGTGTGTGCTGATCAAGTGAGGTGGTGAATGCATGTGACAGCAGTTGCCGTGTTCACAAAATTGATCTCTTTGCCAACCTTGGACTCTCTTCTCCCTTTATTTAGAAGAGCTTGGCAAGCAAGTTGGATGAAAGCTGCTGCTGCTGCTAAGTCACTTCAGTCATGTCCGACTCTGTGCGACCCCATAGACCGCAGCTCACCAGGCTCCTTCGTCCCTGGGATTCTCCAGGCAAGAACACTGGAGTGGGTTGCCATTTCCTTCTCCAATGCATGAAAGTGAAGAGTGAAAGTGAAGTCACTCAGTTGTGTCCGACTCTTAGTGACCCCATGGACTGCAGCCCACCAGGCTCTGGGACTTTCCAGGCAAGAGTACTGGAGTGGGTTGCCGTTGCCTTCTGGATGAAAGCAGAGGAGGGTAAATTCTCAATGCCTTCCTGTGACTGCCTTTGCTTCTAGCGCTCCAGATCTCTTTTCTAAGGATTAATGTTTTCAAATCTCCCTTCAAGGAAAAGGGATTCCATCAAAGTGTAAATTGTTAACTGACCGTTTCATATCTGTTCAGAACCTGCCTTACATTTAGGCCCCAGATGTCTGTCTCACCAGCTGCCATAATGCCTGAACTGAACCTCCCAGGGCAGGAGTCTGTGTCTCTTGAGGAAGAGGCTCTTGCCATTCTGGTGCAGCTTGCCGAAGGAAGATGATGCCCACCTGCTAGTAATGTCTACCTCACCTTCCAGGGGATCACAAACAGTGTCCTCCAGCCTACATATTAGTCTAGATTTTTAGTTGCAAGCAATCACAAGTGACTCTGAATGATTTAAGAAAAATCAAATTTATTTTTAAGATTTGGGGGAGCCCACAGAATCAACAGGATGGCTAGAGAACTTGGCTGATTGGTTGTGCTACCAGGAACAAGGCTTAAAAATCATGCTGTAGGGAAGTAAAAATCATATTGTAGGTCCAGGGAAGATGCCATGATGTCACCATAGATGTAGTCAATGCATGTTGCTGCTGCTGCCTCTGGAAATGATGTAATTGTCACTCTGAACACTGCTGCCACCCGCTGATGGATGGAATCTTTGTGTCCCATAGCCAGTTTCTGATTCCAAATCTGGGTGAGGGCAGCTGATCAGCAAAGCCAAGATCATGTGCCCAAGCCCTAGTCGCAAAGAAGGCTCAAAACCTTCTGATTACTTGATGTTTTCAGCTTTAGCTCTGAGAAGTGGGCTCTCCCTCTTCAGGTAGGGAATTCTCCAGACAGAGGAAGGAGGTCCAGATGCTGGATGTCCAGAACATGTGCCTCTTCCTCCCAGCCTTTACATCCCTCTCTTGTGAGCATGTCTTGAATGAGTAAGCATCCTCTGGTCCATCTAGCTGGGACACAGATCTAGACAAATTTGTGAAGTTCACAAGTTGGAGGACCAGGAAATGGATTATTGGGAAGTTTTGGGGATGGAGGTCATCCAGCTGGCCCCATCTTGCTGATACTCTCTGCTTTTGGTCCAGTGATATTTTTCCTCTTCAAACTCCTTAAAATAGACTCTGAGTGGATGATGTTCATTAAAAGAAAGACAGAAAAAAAGGAGGGAAGGGAGGAAAGAGAAAGAAGGAAAGAAAGAAAATAGGGAGAGAGGAAAGGAAGGAAGGAAGGAGCTTTGAACATATCACCCACTCTTCTCCAAGTCTCAGATTTCTTCCCTAGCTCTGCATTGCTTTAACCACTACTCTGGGCCTCAGTTTCCCCATATGTTAACACAACAAAAAGGAACCCAGTTTGGCTCACGCCCAGCAGCTCCAGCTCCAGCCTCCTCATGAAGGAGGTGAAGAGTGTGTGGCATGGCTGCCCAGCACACCATGGGGTTGGCTGTGTATAATGACAGTGTCCCAGAGTTGGTGCTCGTGTAACAGGCGGATTTACCGAGAGGGTACGACTGTTTGCTCAGCAGCTAGGAGTCTATAATTAGACTGTCACAACATCAGCAAAAGTACAGGATCAATGTAATCAGAGAAGAAATGGAAAAGAACACAGCATCAGTCAAAGTCTCCAGTGGGTCCCCGTGGTTTCCGGAGCACTAATCGCCCAGGCGGTTCAATGTCCCACTTGTGGGTTTCCTTCTGGTGATGACCAGGTTGGTTTGGGCATGACTGCCTCTCACCACCACAAAGCTCTCCTCCTCTTCTTCCCCTTCTCCCTTCCTCTGCTCACTGAGTCTTAGGGATGAGAGTTTGAAGGAGGCAGAAACTGAACCCCAAACTCAGTGGCTGGGGCACCTTTATTCCTTGTGGGAGTGGAGGACAGCCAACTAGAGAATGCAGGTGCCTCAGCCCCATCTTGGCTCTACTGTGTAAGTGCCTTAGAATCTGCATTTAGCACATCCTCAGATGGTTCCATGGGCTTCCGTGGTGGCTCAGATGGTGAAAAATCTGCCTGCAATGCAGGAGACCCCAGTTCAATCCCTGGATCAGGAAGATCCCCTGGAGAAGGGAATGGCTACCCACTCTAGTGTACTTGCCTGGAGAATTCCATGTACAGAGGAGCCTGAAGAGTTACAGTCCATGAGGTCGTAAAGAGTCAGACATGACTGAACACGCACGCACGCACACACGCACGCACACACACACACAGTCCCCTGTGTGCTGAATCTTGTAGGCTCCTAGGCTGAGCCATCCCCCCGCCCCATGACAGCCCTGCCCTCTTGCTTCTACTCTGCACCTAGCTTGGTTATAACACCATCAGGATGGCAGCAAGATTCAGGGCAGCCAAGATTGAAGGGCCCTTCCAAAGCCAAAGAATGATAATGGGACTCTTATTTTCTTTTTAATCACATTAAGAATTCCAAGCTGCAGACATGTTTATCTCATTAATCCTAACAACATCTGATCTACGGGGCATTGGCCAGTGTCTTTAGTTTCTTTCCATCAGAGTGTATCAGGGCTCAGCTCTGTCCCCGAAGGATCTGGACCTGATGGCTTCTGGTCTCCCCTGACTGAGCCCAGTCCTCCTAGATAGAAACCACTGGATCTCATAAATCTGTGAATCTTCATTTTTCATGCAAATTTTTAAAATATAAATAATGCACATTGCCTTGGATAAAAATCAGAAAGTGCAGAGAAGCAAAAGAAAGAAATCATAGCTAGTCCCACAGCAACAATTCGGTGAATACTCTTGTGTTTATCTTTTCACACTAGTGTATGTATGTACACACACTCACACATGTATGCTGTCTCTGCTTTAGTCAGCTTCCCAGAGAAAACAGATGGCACACTCGATCATGGTTCTTGAGGAGCGCTTGATGAAGGGACCATTTACCTGGTCTTGGGCGAGGTCCAGGGAAATCTTAACAAGGGGTGGGGGGCCCTGAAGGCCTAGCAATGAGCCGTGTCCACACTGCGCCTGAAGGGATGAGTAGAGGGAGGTAACCAGAACCTGGGACAGCTAGTAGAGAGACACCCAACAGGAGCTGTGCCCGCTGGTTGAACGGCACGCTGCTCCCAGGAGAGAGGGAGCCAGGGGAAAGCCGCCTGGCTGCTCTTTCCGCATGCCCTCCACCCTCCTGCCTGAGCCTCCCTGTGTCCCGGCTCAACCAGAAGCCAGCACCCCCTCTACTCTGTGATGCAGAGTGGAGAGTTATTGATGGAAGAGTGGCCGGACGGTCTGGAAGGGCAAAAGGAGACTGTCCAACACACTCGTAAGTGCACTTATGAGGGTGACGGTTGGTCTTGAATTTCTCCAATTCCAGATCTAGGAAATGCAGTGTTCTGAGTTAATTCTCTCTCTGACCACAGCCGAAGCGTGAACTGCTGGGCCTTTCCCGGTGGTCCAGGGGTTAGGACTCCACGCTTTTACTGCAGTGGGCACAGGTTTGATCCCTGATCAGGGAACTAAGATCCCACATGCGGTACAGCCAAAAAAAAAAAAAAAAAAAGAGAGAAAATTTCTTAAACAAAATAAAAATACAGTATATCAACTTAAAATTATATGGGAAAAGTGACAGATTTTTTAAAAAGGGAACTGTCGCTCTGTGGCATCGCTCTCAATACAGCGAGTTAGGAGCCTGGCAGCTGACGCTGACTCCTCTGTTCCTCATTTGAAGCAGAGGCCTCCTCCATGATGTAAGACTCAGTACTGGAGACGAAGGTGGACTTTGAGCAGACTGGCCCTCACAAACCCACACGCTCACAGGGAGCTTAGGGTCCCAACAGCAGTATCATAAGCCAGGCAGAGGGACAAGCCCCATGGGGACAGCACAACCATCTACACTAACAATAGCGAGATAGTGATAAAAGCTAATGTTTTCAGTCAATTGCAACTAATATTTATTAATAATAGATAATGTTTACTATGTACTAGTCTGTTCTAAAGTGCTTTATAGGTATTTGTATTATTTCATTTTCCCAGCAGCCCAAAAAGGCAGGTCATATTATTAGCCCAATTATTGAGCTGAAGAAACAAGTATATGGAAAGGTTAATGAACTTACAGAGAAATTGAGGCGTGGACAGCTTAAAGGGTGAAGCCAGAGGGTGAACGGATGCAGTCTGATTCAAAAAACCCGCCCTCTCAAAATCGATGTTCTATTTCAGTGAGTCTGGCACCAAAATGATATTGACGATGATACTAAGTCATCATTTGCCTTTTGAACTCCCATCCTCTCATGAATGCCTAGGGGAAGCTTCCAGAAGCTGCATGACGTGATGACATTGGGATCATTGGGATGCTATTGGGATGTTGTTTGTTTTAAAACTTTCTCCATTTGAATTTCTGACACAGTCGATACCCATAGACAGAACTCACATAACCAAGCTCCTCCGTGTCTTCAGGTGGGTCCTGCAGGGTCCTTTCAAGGAGTCTTGAGACCAAAAACTTGAGAACTACTGCAGTACCATTTACCTGTGGAATTCAGAGGAGGGCATCCCGCTGCATTATGAGATCAAATTTATTATCACTAGTTTCCTTGCCTAGCTCACAGGACAGTATAAGATAGATTCTATGCTAGAAAATGATAGAACCTGAAAGGTCCCAGAGAGGTCAACAGTCCATTTTCTTGGTTTGGGAAGATGGCTCCAGCTGGGCTATGAGTTTCTCTGCCCCTGGTTGCCTTGGGGGCTTGCTGATAACAGAGAGTGCCTTGCTGGTATTAACCAGGAGCCCTGGGCCAAGTCCAGATCATGTCAGGGTTTGAAATTCTCCAGGGGAATTGAGAGCATCTGGTTTTAAGGCCACACAAGTAGTATTTGTCATCTTATTTGTGAATAAGAGTGGAAGCTTAAGGCTTTGTGACTTTTCAGTTCAGTTCAGTTCAGTTGCTCAGTCATGTCCAACTCTTTGTAACCCTATGGACTGCAACACACCAGGCTTCCCTGTCCATCACCCACTCCCAGAGCTTGCTCAAACTCATGTCTTTCGAGTCAGTGATGCCAGCCAACCATCTCATCCTCAGTCATCCCCTTCTTCTCCTGCCTTCAATCTTTCTCAGCATCAGGGCCTTTTCCAATGAGTCTTCAGTAGAAGAATATAATTCTAATTATCTGTCAAAATTTATAAAACATGACTGCAAGGTACCCTATTTTTTTTTCAGTCTATGAAATGGGGAGTACATAATAATAATAATAATTGCTTTTTAATTAGTTGGTTTTTTTGTTTAGTCACTAAGTTGTGTCCGACTCTTCTGTAACCCACCAGGTTCCTCTGTCAATGGGATTTCCCAGGCAAGAATATTGGAGAGGGTTGTTATTTCCCTCTTCAGTGGATCTTCCTCACCCAGGGATTGAACCTGTGTTTGCAGGTGGGTGGTTCTTTACCAATGAGCCACCAAGGAAGCCCTTTTAATTAGTAGATAATAAAAATTATAGCAAATGAAGTTTAACCAATCATGGGGAAAGACTAGAATATAACACTCTGGATGGCATAAAGTAATTAATGTTCCTTACTTAAAAGTGAAGAAATAATAGAAAAATGTGTATAGTAAGAATTCTACACTGATGCCAAGCATCCATTTCTCCTTTCTCAGCTGGGAAGCTACTGTGTTGTTTGGGTTGAATTGATGTGGACATCCCAGTGTCCTAATGATGGACCTATGGCCATCAGCATAGTCCTACCCCTTGCCCTTGATGAGTCAGGGATGAGAAGTTATCTCAAGCTCATGTTCACCAAGCCACAAATTCTCATCTCTCTTTGGACGGGATGATGTGCAGATGAGTCCCGGAATCTTGTTGCCGTTTAGTTGCCATGAGAGAAGCAAATGTGTGAAGAAGTGTATGTGCCAGAAAGAGCAGAGCCAAAGACAGACCCAAAGACTAGCAGCCAGAAGACCACACTGCCACCCAGCTCTTCTCTTCCAGAAGCCCATGGTTCCCTGTGTTTTACCCAATTTAACTGTTTTCTGATACTCAGCAAACAAAGCATCTGATATAATTAAATACCTTTTTTTCCAACTTAAGTACTGTCAGATAGAAAAAGTAGGACTATCATGTTGACCAGTGTCAGATCTGACAATTTAAGGACAATCAATCCTGATTTTTCTCTCACCTTCACTCAAGACCACCTTTTAAACCTTCCACTGTCCCAAGGTGCCCTGGCCCCATCTTCCACATAAGCATTTCCTATTTCAGTCTTTCTTTCCAAATAAAACACTGCTCCCCTCTTTTACTGTGTAGTGACCAAGTATCAGATACTTAAGTCTCAACATTCAAAGCTTATCAAGTGCAGTGGAACACGGGGGCCTAGAAGGACAGCATCGTTTGAGCTGAATTCTCTGCAACAGGACGAATGCGGCAGGGCAAGGGGCAGACTCCTCGGACTGTTGAAAGGCAGGGGGGCGGGTGGGGTGGGGAGGCGGTTCCTGGATCAGACTTGCTGGCTTCAAGCTCTGCCTTCTATCCTTCTGGGAGAATATTTGACCTTGCCAAGTAGTCTCAGCTTCCTTATCTCAAGATAACAAACTTGGTAATAATAAGAGGACCTCTCACCTCTAGATGTATCATGGATTAAATGAGATAATGGATGTACTGTGCCTTTGTGTGGCAACCAGGAATTTTTCCCAAAATGTCAGACATAATCCAAGAGACTTCCCCTCCCTGGGACTCAGGCTCATCTCCTAGCGAAGGAGGAGGGATGTCCAGGGGCCCCTCCTCAACGTGCTGCCCTTGGCAGAGACAGGAGCCAAAGGTTTTCTGGTTGGGCAGCAATGGGTCTGAAGCAGATGACTCTCCTGCAGGGAAGCACTCCCTTTGCCCTCAGAAATGACGCATGGGCCATCCACCAGGTGACCTCCTGGGCCTCTGGAAAGACACTGATGTTTGGCTTTGGTTTTAAGTGTGGAAGCTGCAGCAGAAAAAACAGGGCCATCCATGCTGATCCTCATGTCCACAGCACATCAACAGCAGGGGCAAGCATGCAGACAGCATGGGTTCAAAGGTCTAAAATACTGTGTCGTTCGTTCTAAAACACTCTCACATCGCTCACCCATGTCTAAGGACACCCTTTCTGTTGCTCAGAGGCACTGTGTGCATTACAGAAGATAAGCCACGTGATGTGGGAAAAAGCCTGTCACACTTTGGTGCTTTGGTGTCAACGCTCTCCCTCCCTCTTTCTGGAGCCCAAGGCCACCAGCTGCCACTTCAGAGGGGAAGAGATCTGGAAAGTGCTCCCACTGGGGGTTCTGCTGAATAAGCCCTCTAAGCTTCAGATGGAGAGTTGCTGGGATCCTGTGGAAGTAGGCATCTCACTGAGACCCCCACCAGGGAAGAGCTGAATCTGGGTCCTCACGGCACCCAGGATCCAGTGTGGGGGTCACACATGAAGGGGACATCTGGGACTCACATTCCTCATCGCCCTCTCAGCAGTAGCTTAATGATTCTGCTAGCTCGTGAGACTGACGACTCTCTTTTGGCTAAGCTGGTAAAGAATCCGCCTGCAACACAGGAGACCTGGGTTCAATTCCTGCATTGGGACGATCCCCTGGAGAAGGAAAAGGCTACCCACTCCAGTATTCTGGCCTAGAGAATTCCATGGACTGTATATGGTCCATAGGGTCACAGAGTTGGACACAACTGAGAAACTTTCACTCTCCCTCCAGAAATCCCCAACTCCTATGCTATTTAAAATTCAAACTCCCATAGATGGACGTGTACACACTGCTATATCGAAAATAGATAACCAACAAGGACCTGCTCTATAGTACAGGGAACTCTGCTCAATGTTATGTGGCAGCCTAGATGGGAGGGGAGTTTGGGGGAGAATTAGGTACATGTATACATGTATATGTATGACTGCAGATGGTGATTGCAGCCATGAAACTAAAAGACGCCTACTGCTTGGAAGGAAAGTTATGACCAACCTAGATAGCATATTGAAAAGCAGAGCTATTACTTTGCCAACAAAGGTCTGTCTAGTTGAGGCTATGGTTTTACCAGTGGTCATGTATGGATGTGAGAGTTGGACTGTGAAGAAAGCTGAGCACTGAAGAATTGATGCTTTTGAACTGTGGTGTTGGAGAAGACTCTTGAGAGTCCCTTGGACTGCAAGGAGGTCCAACCAGTCCATCCTAAAGGAGATCAGTCTTGGGTGTTCATTGGAAGGACTGATGCTAAAGCTGAAACTCCAGTACTTTGGCCACCTCATGCAAAGAGTTGACTCATTGGAAAAGACTCTGATGCTGGGAGGGATTGGGGGCAGGAGGAGAAGTGGATGACAGAGGATGAGATAACTGGACGGCATCACCGACTCGATGCACATGAGTTTGGGTGAACTCTGGGAGTTGGTGATGGACNGGAAAAGACTCTGATGCTGGGAGGGATTGGGGGCAGGAGGAGAAGTGGATGACAGAGGATGAGATAACTGGACGGCATCACCGACTCGATGCACATGAGTTTGGGTGAACTCTGGGAGTTGGTGATGGACAGGGAGGCCTGGCGTGCTGCGATTCATGGGGTCGCAAAGAGCCGGACACAACTGAGCAACTGAACTGAACTGAACTGATATGTGTGACTGAGTCCCTTTGCTGTTCACCTGAAACTATCACAACATTGTTCATCAGCTATACCCCAATACAAGATAAAAAGTTTTAAAAAAATAAAATCCAAACTCCCAGAGGGGGAATCTGAGGGGGAGGTTGGCATCGGCCATCACCATGTGAGCACCTTCCCTCTGGGGGCCTCCCTGGACCAGGCGCTCTCAGTCGAGGCCACAGGGATGGGATCACAGGCACAGGTGATCAAGGGACAGCAGAGGGGGGCCAACAGCCTGAGGCTACACAGCTGAATGGGGCTGCAGGGATGGCAGAGTGACACAGCTGTCACCAGCGGGGTGCCTTCCCAGGGCTGCTTCCTCCCTCCTTCCTCCTTGTCTCGTTTTGGGACAACTTCACTCCCAACCAAAGAGCCTTTCCTGTCAAGGTGGTGCCATCCCCAGAGCTAAAGGGGTCATGCTGCGAGAGCCTGGCAGCCAGCACAGCCTGTCTCCCAAAGGGCTTGTTTCTGTGTGAGCAATCACAGCCCTGGTGCTTGCAGGCTATGACGGTGATGATGTAGTCGCTAAGTCGTGTCCGACTCTTTGCGACCTTTTGGGCTGCAGCTCACCAGGCTCCTCTGTCCATGGAATTCTCCAGGCAAGAATACTGGAGTGGGTTGCCATTCCCTTCNAGCAATCACAGCCCTGGTGCTTGCAGGCTATGACGGTGATGATGTAGTCGCTAAGTCGTGTCCGACTCTTTGCGACCTTTTGGGCTGCAGCTCACCAGGCTCCTCTGTCCATGGAATTCTCCAGGCAAGAATACTGGAGTGGGTTGCCATTCCCTTCTCCAGGGGTCTTGCCAACTCAGGGATCGAACCTGGGTCTTCTGCATTGCACACGGATTCTTTATCAACTGAGTCACCAGGGAAATCCATTTGCAAACTATACCAATCTGTTGGCCCTGATCTGCACACAGTGGTGACCCGGAAGACAAGATGCTGCTGTGGCCTGGCCTGTGGGGTGCAGGTCCCCTGCCCCAGTGTTTAGGAGTCTGTTCCTGAGATGTTCACAATCATGCACACAGGGTGAGGTGAGCCCTCTCCCTTGTTCTTGCGGGTGGGGCTGGGACAGCCTAGATAGCGGAGCAGCACAGCACTAAGGGGTGACCCCCCATGACCATGTGGCAGGAAGTGCTGTGGCCATTCCACTGAGCCAGCGTGCAGAACCTCTTACTGGGGCCAAGCCTGCGCCTGAGAGGAGCGGGTGGCCACACAGCAGGGTGCGATAGGGAAGAGCTGTGTCTCTCAGGCTGGAAACAGCTGAGCTTCAGGGAGATAGCCCATCCCTGGCATCCGGACCTCAGTGCCTAGAGAGGGCATCCCATCTGTGGGCATCAACTTTGCTCCTTCAATTAGGAAACTGTTCATCAAACTTCGAGACCTACTGTTAGAACCCCTCAGGGTATTGTTAAAAAGGCACATTCCCGTGTTCCAATCCTGAGGCTCCTATACTATAGCTCTGAGATGGGACCCAGAGGTCTTCAGTCTTGACAAACACCCCTAGGAGGTCTGATCCAGACGACCATGGACCACAGCTAAAGAAACCTGGTCTAGGCACTTTCCTGGTGATCCAGTGGTTAAAAACAGTCTGCCTTCCAGCAGGGGACATGTGTTCAGTCCCTGGTCAGGGAACTGAGATCCCACATGCTGCAGGGCAGCTAAGTCTACACACCACAACTACTGAGCCACTCGCTTCGTGAGCTGCGATGAAGAGCCCACGCACAGTCAAAAATAAATATTAAAAAGAAAGAAAGCTGATCTAAGAGAAAGGCTTGGGTGTCAGGTGGGCTTGCATTCATAGTTTGGCTCTGCCGCTTGCTTACTGTGTGGCCTTTGGTGAGCTCTTTAATCTCTGTGCCTCACTGTCCTCTTCTGAGAAATGGGAACAATCATGTCAACCTCACTGAGGCAGTAGGGAGAATAAATAAAGTGAGGTGCTGCCCTCAAATTCTGGGGAGGCTGGGCAAGGATGATAGAGCCTGACTGCAAGCTCACTTGCAGAGCTGTACTTGTCAAGGGACACGGTGCAGGAATGAATGGTAATTCTAATGTCCTGAAGAAATGCCAGCCCTGAAATGCCAGTCTTCATTGATAAACAGGCAATCCTAACACACTCTCACCCCAGGCACAGTCACAGCCTCCTCTTTTCTCTCTCAGCTGGCCAAGCCCTCTGTCTAGAAGCCCAGTGCTCCACTGCCTAGTCCATGGTCTACCCTGTGATCCCCAAACAGACCACCTCTCAGCAGGGAGCCTGTCCTCTGTGCTGACCTCCAAACTGTACAGCCACCTTGAGTACTCAAGTCTTGGACTTCTGGTGTTTTAGATAGTATTCCAAGAACAGGTATCCAGCTTTTGGATAAATAGGATATTCTGTGTGGTCAAATACCTGGGCACCTTGAGAGATGGTACAAGTCAGTTTTGGGGGCTGATTTTATATACATTAATATGTGAGAATAGATACTTTATCCAGACCTTGCTGACAAAGGTCCATATGGTCAAAGCTATAGTGCTTCCAGTAGTCATATACAGATGTGAGAGCTGGACCATAAAGAAGGCTGAGCATGGAAGAACTGATGCTTTCAAACTGTGGTGCTGGAGAAGACTCTTGAGAGTCCCTTGGACTGCAAGGAGATNGGTCCATATGGTCAAAGCTATAGTGCTTCCAGTAGTCATATACAGATGTGAGAGCTGGACCATAAAGAAGGCTGAGCATGGAAGAACTGATGCTTTCAAACTGTGGTGCTGGAGAAGACTCTTGAGAGTCCCTTGGACTGCAAGGAGATCAAACCAGTTAAAGGAAATCAACTTTGAATATTCACTGGAAGGATAATTGCTGAAGCTTAAGCTCCAATACTTTGGCCACTTGATGCAAAGAACCGACTCATTGGAAAAGACCCTAATGCTGGGAAAGATTGAAGGCAGGAGGAGCAAGGGGTGACAGAGGGTGAGATGTCTAGCTAGCATCACCGGCTCAATGGACATGGATTTGAGCAAACTCTGGGAGACAGTGGAGGACAGAGAAGTCTGGTGTGCTGCAGTTCATGGGGTCACAAAGAATCAGACATGACTTAGCAACAAAAACAACTATATATAGAGTATCTGGCAACTCCCAAACTCCTCTAAACAAGTTGAATGTTCAAGTTAGAAAGTTAGATTAGAAAGTTACATTAAAATCTTCCAAAGTTCTGTTGTTCTTATTAGAAACAATGATTATCATTGTATCAGAGAATCCTGAAATGGCATTTCTAATCATTAGAATTCAGGGAAAGCCAGCTTCTACCTCATTAAGCCTAAAGCCCTGGCAGACATCCAA
>SJYX01006808.1:35896-60652 GCA_006410675.1 Oreotragus oreotragus | reverse complement strand
GTTGCGGGGGGTGCGGGGGGGGGGGAGGTTTCAGAGACCTGGGTCCCCATTCTTGGCTCTCACCTTGCTGTGTGACCTTGGGCAAGTGTCTCTGAGCTTTGGGGGCTCCCAACCACACACTGAGGGGGTATCCCTCAGTCTCATGCCTTCTAACCTAGAGTCTGTGTGTCTAAGTGAGCTGACATTTGTGTTACTGTAGAATGACGCTTGGTCTTGGTTCTAGTTTAACAGGCCAGAGGGCAGTTAGACTCCATCCTTGCTGCCAATGATCCAATACAAAATACATTTCTATTTGTTTTGCACTGAACCAATTCCCCAGGGCAGCCATCCAGGCGGAGCGGAGTTGGTGGTAATGGAGAAAGCCCAAGATGAGGACGTAGTTTCCAGCACTAAGGCCATTAGCCAAGTCTTCCTGACGCCAGGATGGTGAGAGGAAGAGTGGACCACTCCTCCAGGCACCCACTCTTCCAGCCTGACCTGTGCCCTTGGCCACTGTGCCGACAGAGTCCTGTGTCTCTGGCATTGTGTAGAGGGGACACAGCTCTGAGGGGGCAGCTGAGCAACCACGGGTCTGTGCCACCCACCACACTCCTGTCCTGTGGTGCATGTCCAGGAGAGCAAGGCCAGCTTCTTAATGACCATCATTTCCAAGATGGCGCTTGGCAATGTCAGTCAGCGGGTGAGGGCTCAGTGTGGCCTGTCCCTTCATCTGGCCAGTGTTCCATGGGCCCTTGGTCATGCAGATGACAGGGGAGGCTCTGTAGACTGCAGGGAGGACGCAAGGCAGATTACAGAGCGTTGGAGCAAAGCTGGCCCACCCCTTCTGCTGAATTTGCCTCTTCTCCACACTCATCCTTGCGCCGGTTTATTCCTGGCTGGGCCTGGCCATGAGCTGTAAAGCAGTAGCAGCTGAGCAGGAGGAGAGGCTGCTGGGGTTGGTGGTAGCGATATTCTGAACAGTAGCTCACAGTTATTTAGCGCACCGGGAGCCGTACCAAGGGCTGCTTCCTAGAGGTAGGATCTTCTGTTTCACAGGGAAAAACTGATGTGGGAGATTAAATGACATGTCAAACCCACAGGGCTAGTCAGCCGGGAAAAAAAGATTTGAATTCAGGCATCCAGCTCCAGCTCTGGCCTCTACTGAAGAGCAGGACCTTTCTTGAATTTTTGAGGGCAGGACGGCCTCCAGACACCTCCTGGGCAGCTCTGGGCACACTCCTTCAGTCCCTTTTCTTGGAGCTTGACGCCAGGACAAGGGGAAAGCACACCTCTCCTTGGGAAGCTCTCACCCTTTGCTCCTTCGTGCTCCAGTCAGAAGCTGCCGGCACGGGGCACAACCTCCGCCGTCCTAGCCCCAGCTTTATTAATGCTCCCCAGGCCACCATCTGGGGGAACTGTTAGAAAGATCAACACCTCACAGCCACCTCACAGCTCTGAACCTTAAGCAGGCAGAGCGCCTCACTGGGGAACAGTGCACCAGCTTCAAGGTGGAAAGACCTGGGCTTATGCGCTATCCAGCCACTCCAAAACCCTCTGAACCTTTGTTTGCTCTGAAAATGTGGACAGTGATGACTGCCGCATGCCTACTGCAGCTTTATTTTAAGGGTGAAATGGGATGTGACAGCTTCTTCATGAACTTTGATAACCAGCTCACCTTGACTGAACTTTCAAACTGAGGACTCGATGAGTGCTGTGTTCGTTTCATTTAGACGCACAGGAGGAAACACAGAGACGTTCAGGGATGGCCGGGAACCCGACGCTTAGAAGCCGTAGGCCCAGGCTTGCTCTTGGCTCTGAGTCAGAGCTGTCGCCTCCCTCCCCAAGCTCCAGTGTCCCACAGATGCAACGTAATGGTGATTCGGGACCCACTGGGAAGTGAGCCCGGTGTTCCAGAAAACAGGGTGGAGTGGAGACGCTGTGTAGAAGTGTGAGAGCCATTCCAATCAAAAGCAAGCCTGAAAAACGTCTCCCGCTGATAGAATCTGCCACTTCAGTCACTGGGTGTGGCTGCGTCACTGCTCTGCCTGCAGACAGAGACACCTGGTGACTAGCGTCTTCGGCCAACCTCAAGTCCACGCTCTGGGCAGTGCTTCACCTGCTGCCTCCATCACCCCTTTTGTTGGAAGCATTGCCAAAGAGCAGGGGGACACTGAGTCAGAAGGCCATCCCCTCTGTCACATCTGCCACCCAGCTCCTCATTGCTGAGTCCAGTTCACCCCCAGCAGGCTTCTGCACCCCGGTCTTCCAGCCTCACTGGCCTGAGGGGCAGCCTTCATCGCCTCCGCCCCCACCGAGGAGCTTAGCAACCTCCCCGAGAACCCAGACACGGGTGTCTGTGCTCTCTTGGGAAGCCCGGTCTGTAGCTGAGCTCTTGTGCCCGAGTCTGCAAGCACCAGTCCTTCTAGGTCCCAGTGTGTGCAACGAACATGTTATTACTTGATGATGTTGGTTACAAAGGAATTGCTGCTGTTTTCCAGAGGACTAAGTCCACGTGGGCACTGTGCTGTGCCCTTCGCTTGCATTTTCTTAGGGAATCGTCCCAACTAGGACACTCTTCTTCCCATGGGACGGAACGGGAAACGGAGGTGCAGAGGTCAGAAGTGATTAGTCAAGTTCAGCATACTAGTAAGTGACAGAGACAGGGGCCAAGCCAGGCTGATGGGCACCCAGGCCACACTGGCACGGCCACCCAGGCCACACTGGCACGGCCACCGTCCTTGCTCCTGGTCTGATCATTTGCCCGTATCCAGACTCTGTCACTCCTCTGCCCTCCTAGAGATTGGAGTATGGGACCCATGCAGACACCCCAGGACTCGCAGGTCCCATCTTCTCGGACTTGGCTTCTTCTCCAGTCTCCCAGGCCTCCACACCATCCATTTGCCCAGGCTCTAGCCCTTAGCCAAGCCCAGCATCTTTCCAGAGCCTCCCATCCTGTCTTCAGGCTTCCAGGTTTCTTATGCTTCAATCCATTCTCCAGTGGCTGCCAAAGGCCTCCTTCTGAATTACACATACCCCTTCCTCTGTGTGATGAACCTAGATCGCATATTAAAAAGCAGAAACATTACTTTGCAGACAAAGGCCCCTATAGTAAAAGCTATGGTTTTTCCAGTAGTCATGTGTAGATGTGAGAGTTGGACCACAAAGAAGGCTGAGCACAGAAGAATTTATACTTTTGAACTGTGGTGTTGGAGAAGACCCTTGAGAGTTCCTTGGACTGCAAAGAGATCAAATCAGCCAATTCTAAAGAAAATCAGTCCTGAATATTCATTGGAAGGACTGATGCTGAAGCTGAAAATCGAATACTTTGGCTGCCTGATGCGAACAGCCGACTCATTAGAAAAGACCCTGATGCTAGGAAAAACTGCAGGCAGGAGGAGAAGGGGACGACAGAGGATGAGATGGTTGGATGGCATCACCGACTCAATGGACAACATGAGTCTGAGCAAGCTCCGGGAGATGGTGAAAGACAGGGAAGCCTGGTGTGCTGCGGTCCACGGGGTTGCAAAGAGTTGGACACGACTGGGTGACTGAACAACAACGATTTTCTCAGCGTGATGCTTCAGCCTCAGGCGCAGGTGACAGAGTCAGGCCCAGACTTGGGGCCTGGAGTCTGAGGCCTCACGGTTTGATCTGAACTCCCTTCAGCCTGTCTCCCTCCCCACCCCTGCTGCCTTCAGGCCGACCATGCCTGCCTTCCCCTGCTCCTCACTGGGTACCTACGATTTCTCCCTCCAGTCACATCAAAGCACAAGATCACTCACTTAGCCACTCAAGAATACTCATTGAGCATCTACACATGCTAGCATCATTCGGGCACTGGGGGGACCAAAATCCCAGCTCCTATTGCATGGAGCTAATAGATTTGCCCAGGAGACAGCGTTTGGTGTCTTTGAGGGGCTGAGAAGCCAGGGTTGTGGTGCAAGGCGGGCTGGGGGGCCTCTTGGCAAGTCTGACGGCAGCCACACCGAGGTGGCTCCAGCCAGTAGAGTGCAGCAGAGCTGAGAGACACCACAAGGGATGGCAGTGAGTGGAAGCCACAGAGCACTAGACAGCATGAGCGATCAGAAGCACAGGAGACAGAGAGGAGAGAAAGCTGGAGGGCAGGAGCCGTGGAAGCAGCAGCAGCCGAGAAAGGCCAAGTTGCAAGGATGCTGAAGACACAGGAGCAGGGGAGAGAGGCTGCAGCGTCTGAGGGACCAGAAGCCACAGGGCTGAGTGGGGAGGAGCCCAGAGGCAGTACTCCACAAGCCCTGCCGAGCCAGCTAGAACTTCATTCCTGCTCACAGACTCTGCCAGCGACGCAGGAGGTTGCCCAAGCATGTGTCTGGTCCTTGCACCTCAAGAGCACCAAACACAGGCCAAAGCTGCCAGGAGCTGGCTACGGAGGCAGTTTCTTCAAGGCCTTCTGTGACAATTACCCGGACTGACCACAGTAGACCAAGATTCTGCCCGGAAAATCTTCAGTGCAAGGAGCATTGGGTGGTAAATTGCAGGATTGGCGAGCACAGAAAGCCACAGGAAAATTCCCGTCAGGGCCAGGAGCAGACGCAAGGGGAGAGAGGCCATGAATGGCTCCCTGGCCGGGAGGGGATAGAAGCAGCCGGAGCCCAGCTAGATGGTATGGAGGAAAATAAAGAACTGATGGAACAAATGCCTGGAATCCCCGAGTGGAAAGGCTGGCAGGGAGGAAGGGAACTATGTGACCAGATGTTTGCTTTGCCTCCCGGATGGCAAGCCCTCGAGATGGAAAGTTTTCCCGGACCATGAGGTCAGAATCTCTGAGCAGATCCTCTTCCAAAAGGCAAGATGGTGGCGTGGGCCAGACCCTTGGGACCCCTCAGGAAGGACGCAGGGGCCGGAGGGCAGGCAGCTCAGTCGAGACGTCAGCCCTCTCTCTCTTTGGTCTCCTCTGAGAAAAACCACTTCTGGACCGGAGGGAATGTGGCAACACACCATTTGCTCCCCAAGTTTACAGACCTGGCTCTGGAAGGAAGACCCACGGGAAGGGAACGGCATCCAACCGGAGGCCGGGAAATGTTTCCGTCGGTCTGCGGCGGGGGCTGGAGTTGGCATGCCGCCTGCTCGTCCACAGCAGGATGGCATAAGTGAGGGCAAACAAATCGGGAGCCAATGCAGACAGCTTCTTGGGCTTTCTAATGAGAATGACCCAGAAACCAAGGCCAGGAGCAAGGGGGGAGCCCGCGGGGTGGGGTGGGGGCCAGGCGACACTCTGGGAAAGCTGGCCAACTCCGGGGACCTGCTGAGTAGTGCAGGGTCTTATGGAAATAAAGGGCAGACTCTGCTGAGGGTTTCCTTGTGTTTCGGGTGTGTGTGTGTGTGTACATGCATGCGTGGGCACACACCTGCATGTGTGTGTGTTTTGTCTACTTCAATCCCCTCCTTGACTTCAGCCTCCAAGAGCTGGCGCCTCTCTTCTCAGTAGGTGGTGGGACACCTCCTTAGAGACGCTTCCCTCCTTCCCCTCCTTCCTCCTCCTTGTTCTTCTCCGCCTTCTTTCTTCCCACCCCTAGCTTTACTGAGATGTCATTGACATCCAGCACTGTATAGGCTCCCTTGAAATCTCAAACAGTAAAGAATCTGCCTGCAATGTGGGAGACCTGGGTTTGATCCCTGGGTTGGGAGGATCTCTTGGAGAAGGAAATGGCAACCCACTTCAATATTCTTCCCTTGGAGAATCCCACGGGCAGAGGAGATTGTGGTCTACAGTCCGTGGGGCCTCAGAGTCAGACACGACTGAGAGACTAACGCAGCACGGTATAAGTTTAAGGGCTGTAACAATCATTCGACTTACATGGATCCTGAGACCATTACTGCAATAGGCAGAGTAAACATCCATCATCTCACAAGACAACACTTGAAGAAATAGAAAAAAAAAATGTAGTTGTTCCTTGTGATAGCTCTTAGAATGTATTCTCTAACAACTTCCAGTTAAAACATACAGCAGTGTTAATTATCCTTATTGTGTTATGCTTCACATCCCTAGTATTTATTTACCTTATAACTGGAAGTTTGTACCTTTGACCACCTTCATTTTATTCCCCTTCCTCTGTCCCTCCCCACCTCTGCCTTGGGTAGCCACAAATCTCATCTTTTCTTCTGTGAGTTTGTTTTGGGAGTATATTGACCTACAACTCTATGTTAATTCCTGGTGTACAACATAATGATTTGATATTACTATACATTCCAAAATGATCACCACCATAAGTCTAGTTACAATACGTCACCATACAAAGACATTACAGAATAATTGAGTATATTCCCCACACGGTGCGTTTCATCCCTGTGACTCACTTATTTTGTAACTGAAAGTCTTTACCTCTTAATCTCCTTACCTTTCTCTCCTTTTCCCATACCTCTCTCCCCTCTCACAACCACCTGTTTTTCTCTGTATCTATGAGTCTGTTTCTGTTTTGTTATGTTTATTTAAGAAAGCTGAGAGCCGAAGAATTGATGCTTTTGAACTGTGGTGTTGGAGAAGACTCTTGAGAGTCCCTTGGACTGCAAGGAGATCCAATCAGTCCATCCTAAAGGAAATCAGTCCTGGGTGTTCATTGGAAGGACTGATGTTGAAGCTGAAACTCCAATACTTTGGCCACCTAATGTGAAGAGCTGACTCATTTGAAAAGACCCTGATGCTGGGAAAGATTGAGGGCAGGAGGACAGAAGATGAGATGGTTGGATGGCCTCACCGACTCAATGGACATGGGTTTGGATGGACTCCAGGAGTTGGTGATGGACTGGGAGGCCTGGCGTGCTGCAGATCATGGGGTCACAGAGTCGGACACGACTGAGTGACTGAACTGAACTGATTTGTTCATTTTGTTTAGATTTCACATACAAGTGAAATCATAACAATATTTGTCTTTCTCTGTTTGACTTATTTCACTTGGCATAATATCCTCTAGGTCCATCCATGTTGTCGCAAATGGCAAGACTTCACTCCTGTTAAAGGCTGAGTAATATTCCAGCCCTTCTTCTTCCTAACAAATGTGTCAGTCTGGCTGCAGCAATAAGCAGCCGCAGCCTCTCGGGGCCCCACAAGCACACACATTTCTTTTTCCCGCAATCACCTGCAGCAGCCTGTTGGCTATGGTTCCTGTGGCTAGGCCCCAGGGCTCCTCATCCCGGGGCCCTGGCTGTAGGAGCTGCCCCAGGGTCAGCTCATTTTTCTGATACACTTCTGAAGCAAGTGCAACGATGAAGCTCTCTTTAAACTTCTGCTGAGATGTGGAACACCTCATCACATGTATTCACAATCCATGGGCCGAACTGTGTTACATAGTCGAGCCCAAAGTCAGCAGGGTAAGAATGTACATTTCTCTCACAAGGAAGGAGGGTGTTAATAAGTGCAAACTGCTATGTTATTACATACTGAATGTTAATACAGTCTCCCTTGCTTCCAGCAGATCTTTCCACAGCTCAGCAGTCTCCTTTGAGCAAGCCTGTTCTGTTCCCCTAACAAGCTTACAAAATAATAGCAATGGCAAAAGCACACTTTCTTTGTGTCATTCTAAGTGCTTTATAGCATTCTTTGAGTTAAAACTCACCAGTCTCATGAGGTCAAGACCAGTGTTATCCTCGTTTCACATGGAAGAAAACTGAGGCTGAGAGGTTAAGTGACTGACCCAAAGTCACACAGCTGCTGAGGATAGGGTCTGGGATTCATTCTGAGGGCACCAAAGACTGGACTTCCAACCCCAACACTATACGGCTTCTTCCTATGAGGCTGTGCTGGGGTAGCAGCCCCATATGACAGATGTGAAAACTGAGGCTCAGAAAGGTGACCTGACCAAAGATACACACTGTAAACAGAACTAAAATAGAAATGACCTGGTGTCTTCTCTTCCTCAGCAACTCCTCCCCTATGCCAGGATGGGGGCATTGTTGTCCAGCAATTTGGGGAGGCCAACTCCCTTCCTGACCTAGAGCCCTGCAGAGGGAGGGCCTGGTGATGGTGCCTGCCCAGTCAGCTGGCTTTTTCGCACCGGTCAACCCAGAGGCCACGTACTGATTTGACTGCTGAGGGCCTTGGCAGGTTCCTCAACCTCTTTGAGCTTCACCATCCTTGTCTACGACATGAGTGCCACAGAGTTCAGAGTGTGATGCCCACCTCTAGCGACTGGGCTCACTTTTACTTGTCAGCTCCTCCACGCTATGCTGGTGGTGGTTTAGTCGCTAAGTCTTATCCAACTCTTGCAACCCCATGGACTGTAGCCCACCAGGCTCCTCTATCTATGGAATTCTTCAGGCAAGAATACTGGAGTGGGTTGCCATTTCCTTCTCCAGGGGACCTTCCTGACCCAGGGATTGAANGGTGGTGGTTTAGTCGCTAAGTCTTATCCAACTCTTGCAACCCCATGGACTGTAGCCCACCAGGCTCCTCCGTCTATGGAATTCTTCAGGCAAGAATACTGGAGTGGGTTGCCATTTCCTTCTCCAGGGGACCTTCCTGACCCAGGGATTGAACCTGGGTTTCTTACATTGCAAGCAGATTTTTACCAACTGAGCCCCCAGGGAAGCCCCCTTCACTCTAAATCCTGCTGAATTTCTTTGGTTTAAACACTCTTGGCCCCTGCCTTCAGTTTCTAACCCACACTCCATCCCTTCTATTTGGGTTCATGTCACCTCCACTGTCTGCTCAGATGGTTTTGAGAGGAAGTGTGTGATGAGGTTGGGACCACAGTTCCACCTGGGCTTCAGTGAAGGACCTAATGGGCTAGCTCTCTGCACTATCCACCCGGATACACATATAGACTTCTGCACACACATGCATGCATGCACACATCACATGCACATGTATAAAATACACAAAACACATATATACCTGTACACAAACTTGCACACACACACATCTCTATATGCACACATGTGTGCACCGATACACATATGTACATGCACACACAAAACACATGTATACATATACACAGACACAGGTACACATATATGGAGACACACATAGGCACATGCACACAGATATCCACACAAACACCACATATATGTACACATCTACACAAGACACTGGTGTATTTGTGTACACACGTATCCACAAACACACACATGCACATATCCATTAATAGACACATGTATACACAAATATCACAGATATACTCACTCCATGCATGCACAGCCACTGGTGGGGTGCGGCTTGTGGAGTATATAATGCTGTCTGTCAGCTACTCCTCCCTTGGAGGGCAAGTGCTCTTCTGGGGGTGGGCCCCTTTCATAGCCAGAGAACTGGACAGGACAGGAGGGCTTTTGGTGGTCAAGACCCTCCCACACCTGCATCTTGCAGGTGAGGAAACTGAGATGCAGAGAATAAATACAGCTAGTACACAGTGCTTCAATATGCCAGGCTTGGAAGTGTCCCCGCTCTTCATAACTATTAAACCACTGAACACTAACAGTCCCCCATTATCTTGTTTTTCCAAACAGGGACACTCAGACCTAGAGAATTACAAGTTAGTGGCCTCCCAGCGCGCAGTGGAGTCGGGCTCAGGCCCTAGCCTCGGCGCCGCTGCTCAGCTGAGCTGCCTCTCTGCCACCGACTACCATTGAGTGAGCCCGGGCAGAACTGTGACGCCGAGTCAGGAGTCAGGGCAGACCCTGCTTCTGACCCCCGCTGCCTCAGCCAGCCCTCCCGAGAGGCCCCATTCACCGCGAGGAAATTTACCGGGACGCAGGGACACAGGCCAGACAGGCAGGGCCGGGGAGGAGGTGCCCCGGCGGCGGGGCGGGGCGTGCGCTGTGTCTCCGCCCCTCCTGCTCTCGGGGCGTGGACGCCCCACCTCCCTGCCCCGAGAAGGGAGCCCGGTGTCCGAGCAGGCCACATGTCTGGTTTCTTTGGCGACTCAGCTCACATTCTCCTGGCTGTGCTTCCTGGGGCTTGATTTAAGTTTAATTCCAGCCGGAATGACTGGAAATACCAAGTATTTCACTAGGATTAGTGCTTGGCTGGAAGAGCGAACTGCTTCCACCGCAACCAGGTACCGTGGACCTCAGAGGAGCGTTAATCCTGAGGAAATCTCTGTGACTCAGCCCCGGTGGCTTCTCAGCCCCAGGAGGGCCAACCCAATTTACAGACGCCCAGGCTGGGGCTCTGCTGAGCCAGGGAAGGGCAGAGGCCGACAGGATGGCTTGCTGAGTTCAGAGCAGCCCAGCTCTCCCCGGCTCCCACCGCAGGGACCCATCCTGGGCAGCCTCCACAGCACAGGCTGCGGGGAGAGCGGGGAGCAGAGGGCACGGGGCAGGCACACGGGATGGGCTCTGGGGTTCCCAGTGCCCTGTTCCCTGGGGACGAGAAGGCACAGTGCGATGGTCCGGAGTACAGCTCCCAGTCTCACCAGCGCTTAGAGCTTCTCGCCCTTGGCCACCACATCTAACTGCCCTGAGCTGTGGTTTCTCATCTCTATGAGAGATGATAACAGCACCTCCCACACAGAGCAGAGCGGATGAAAATTAAGTGAGGCAATGTTTTCAAAATGCATAGCACAGTGCCTGGCACACGGAAAGCCCCAGATAAATACTAGGCATCCGCGTGAAACCTTCAGTTGTCACATCTGCCAAGCCTTCATCATTCTTTAAAGGAAACAGTCCAAAATGTGAAACACACCCCTTCTCAAAGAAATGGAGCTAGTTTTCCTTTCTACTTATCAGCTCCAGCCTGATGAAGGTCTCTACATCAGAGGAAGGTCTTCTAGCTGTGGACTCAGCCCCAGGGCAAGGCAGCCCTAACTGATGCCTCTGCCCTACCCCATGGACTTGGCTCCATCTTCTCTGCCCTGGTTGCCATGCTTGGCTCTGAGTAGACCCCTGCTGGTACCCCAGGCACCCTCTGAGGAGGAGCCCTCCTCTGAGCCCCACTTGGTGATCAGTGATCAGCTGGGAGGATTGACCTTCCTTCCATATGCTTAGCTTCACAGCCGGGGTCCTGTCACCCACAGATAGATCTCCACTAGTTCACTGGGCATTAGCTGCCCCCCTGGAATCCTTGCTCTGCACCTCTTCTCTCCACAAGATGCTGGAGCAGCTCCAAACCCTGCTGTGTGGCTGGGGGAGTCCTGCAGTGCCTTGCACCCAGGCCCAGACTATCATAGAAGGGGTAAACCCAGAAAGAGGCAGGGCCATTAGAGGGAAGAGAAGAAAAGGCCTTGAGGAAAGGATGGCAGATGCAGAATGCCAAGGAATGTTAATCAGGAATTTGAGGCTGAAAGCAGCCAGTGAATGATTGGCCACACTGCTCTCCAAGATGAATGTCTCCTTTTTCAGAATTTTCTGGTCACCCCAGTAACCCAGCAAGGACTTTATCAATGATCATAGCTTTGGACCCATCATGGACCTTCAGACCTTCAGGCCCTCCAAAACCTATTTTTTCTGCGGGAACCATGTGCAAACTCCTGTTTATCCTTCAAAATCCAGCTCAAATGTCACCTCCTTTAGGAGGCTTTCCCTGAATACTCCCTCCCGTGTTCAATCACACCCTCTTGAGGTGTCCCACAGCTGTATCTATGTATCTCTCTGTGTTGTGGTTTATTAGTTCATATGTCACCTTCTCTGTTTTTCCCAGGACAATGAGTGTGTCTTATCCATCTCCATACCCTCAGCTCCTGTCACAAAGCTTAACACTGACTGAAGGCTCAGCTAAAATTTGCTGACAAGGAAGGCAACAAGAACATCTTTTGACTAATCCTTCACACACACACACACACACACACACATACACACACCCATCCCAGCAAAGCAAACTTAAAGACCCAGCTCAAGGCCTCTGAGGGGCTGGATGTGTAAGGTGAACATCAAGACAAGTGCCAAACATCACACAGCCTCACAGAAGTGTCAGGATGTGCCTGCCATCTGGAAGGGTGAGTCAGAAGGAAGCTTCCAGAATGGCTCAGAAGTCACCCACCGGTGTCCTGCAGTGAGAAAGCCATCCTGGCAGGTGGAGATCTGAAGCACGGGAAGAATGAAGAATAAAAAGGCAGGAGTTCCCTGGTGGTCCGGTGGATAAGACTCCACGTGCCAATGCAGAGCACGTGGGTTTGATCCCTGGTCTGGGAAGATTCCGCATGCTGCGGGGCAACCAAGCCCGTGCACCACGACTCCTGAGTCCACGCTCTAGAGCCTGTGCCCTGCAGCCAGAGAGGCCACCGCGAAGAGAAACCTGCGCACCGCAACTGGAGAGTACCCCGCTCGCCGGAACTAGAGGGAGCCTGCATGCAGCAGCAGAGGCGAATTAATTAATTAAAAGTAAGATTGTGAATTTGCTGTATGACTCAGGGAACTCAAACCGGGGCTCCGCATCAACCTGTCTAGGTGCGATGGGGACAGAGATGGGAAGGAGGTTCAAGAGCGAGGGGACATATGTACACCTATGGCATGTTGAGGTTTGACAGAAAACAACAAAATTCTGTAAAGCAATTATCCTTCGATTAAAAAGTTAATTAATCAATACAAAAATAAATAAAAGAATGAACAGGCAGAGTGTGGCCAGAGCTGAGAGGCTGCACTTGCAGGTAAGAGCGGAGGAGGAGCCCTGCAGGGAAAACTGAGCACGGCGTGAGCTCTAGCCCAGGGGGCTCCAGGCAGGACAGCCCGGTAATGTCAGCGATGCCAGCTCCAGGCCTGACTCCAAGACTGTCCTGCCGGGGCCGCCACCAGTAGGGGTTGGCGGCTCCAAGTCTGCCTCTTGGCCCGTAGCACATGCTGCTGCCACCTTGTGGGGTCCTCTCCGCTCCCACCCACTGCCCAAATCCAATCTCAGTCACCATCGCCTCCCAGCTCCTAGCAGCCAGCCTCTGGGTCTGTCTCTCTTCCAGGCTTGCCCCCATGATGCAGCCAGATAGTCCCTGTTAACATGTGGATCAGAGCCTATTTAAAATTCTCCCATGTGGCCCCTCCTCTGGAGGAGGCTGCTTTGGGGAAAAAGGCAGGGGGTCTGATGCATGAGAAACTCCCTGCCCAGCAGACCTGATGCCCTCTGCTCACCTGTCCAACCACTTCTCATCAGCCCCGCCAAATGACCTCCGAGGCTCAGATGACAAAGCTCCTTCCTCCTTTTCCCACCTGCTGCCCTCCAGGTCTGTCCCCCCAACTGAAAGAGACCCCCCAATATTCCCCAACCCTCCACCCCTTGTCTGTTATCTGTCTCTCTGGACTGGGAATTCTGAGCTCCAATTCCTGAGCACCACCAGGAATACGACAGTAAACCAAAGAGAAGAATCATGTACTGGATGGAGCATACTTAAGATGCGTATGTGAGTGTATGTACACAAGATGTTTGGTGCTGGGGAGAAAATATAAGCAGGACAAAGGGGAGTAAATGCTGCTGGTGATTTAAACAGGATCTGAGGGGAGGCACCAGTTGTTGGGAAACTTAGGGAACTTCGTGGGGAAATGTTCTGTATCTTGACTGTAGCAGTGATTACACAGTTACATACGTTTGTCCAAATTAATCGAACTATACACTTTAAAGCGATGAATCCTGCCTATATAAATTATATTCCTCAATGAGCCTGACATGATAAAAGAGTGCCCCAGACAACAGAAACCCAGAAGCAGGAGTGAGCCCAGCAGATCGGCACAGGATTGGAGGAGCCATAAGCCAGGCACTGTGTCCAGTGTGTGTATGTATGTGGTGTGTATGCCTGTGTGCACCTGTGCTTGGTGCTCTGGGTGGACCCGGGCATCAGTCTCCTTCCAGCTGTCTGCCCGGGGAGCACCCCTTGTGTAGGTGGTGCTTGTCAGCATCTATGCTGGCAGCCCCTGGAGGGCAGGGATTGTGCTCCACTCATCTCTGCATCTCCAGGAGGAACCGAGGAGGTGCTCGGTACACAGTAGGTAGAGATTAAACGGTGCTGATTCCCACCAAACCACGTTGCAGGAATCTGAGGCTATCTGTGGCAGTGGATGCCACCTGCCCCCAACCCACCCCCCGCCTCCAAGCTGAGGGGCAAGGCCCAGCAAAGTTCACTGTGGATTTGGCCTGGGACAACCCTGTTTCTGAGGCTCACCTGTCTCAAGAAGATGTGTAAAGAGGGGCCGGTCAAGTCGTGCTATTTGTCAAGTGGATGCCAAGCTTGCTCCCCCTCTACCTGAGCCCGAGGGCTCCAGGTGGGGTGTGGTCTGGCAGCCCTAAACCTGGACTCTCTCATCCTCCTCTGTCTTCAGGGGCAAGAAGTAAAAGTGTTAATCTCTCAGTCGTGTCCTACTCTTTGCAACCCCTTGGAATGTAGACCGCCAGGCTTCTCTGTCCATGGGATTTCCCAGGTAAGAATACTGGAGTAGGTTGCCATGCCCTCCTCCAGGGAATCTTCTCGACCCAGGTATGGAACCTCTCGCTAGCAGCCTCCCAAGGGTGTCAGGGAGGTGAAGCAACAAGGGATAGAGGGGTTAAGTGGCTGCCAAGATCACACAGCAGTTAGTGGCAAATCAGGGCTAGAGCAGCCCCCTCAAAGGGCAGCATCCATCTCCCATCCATCCATCTGTATAATCATCTGTGTGCTTCAAGAAGGCCTGGATAACCAGACTGGGTCGCCCTGGATAGAACTGGAAGAGTGCTAGAGCCCGAGTGTGCCCCCCACCCACCCAGATTCATATGTTAAAGCCTAACCCCCATTGTGGGTTTCCCTGGTGCCTCAGACAGTAAAGAATCTGCCTGCAATGCAGGAGACCCAGGTTCAGTCCCTGCACTGGGAAAATCCCTTGGAGAAGGGAATGGCTATCCACTCCAGCATTCTTGCCAGGAGAATCCCAGGTACAAAACATCCTGGAAGGCTACATTCCATGGAATCTCAAAGAGTCAGACACAGCTGAGTGACTAACAGACACACAGCCCCCAGTGTGATGGCATTTGGAGCTGGGGCCCTGGGGAGGCGACTGGTTCCTGAGGGAAGAGCCCTCAGCAGCAAGATTAGTGCTCTTGCAAAAGAAACCCTGGAGAGCTCCTTGTCCCTTGCACCACGTGAAGCCATGGCGAGAAGACAGCTGACTATGAACAAGGAAGTGGGCCCCATTAGGCAGAATCCGCCAGCACTTTGCTATTGAACTTCCCTGCCTTCAGAACCATGAGGAGTAAATGTTTGCTGTTTAAGCCACCCAGTCTATGATGTTTTTGTTACAGCAGCCTGAAGTGAGTTCAGTCAGGCCAAGGGTACCAGGACCTCAGAGTTTGGAGGAATAATGTCAGTCTCCCTGTCTGTGCTCCCTGGGGCTCAGAGCTGAGCTGGCCAAAGCAAGTTGAGTCAGTGGTCATTTGGTTTGGGAGCTGCCAAGGAAACATCTGTTTCCGCACTGGGGCTGGCAGACACGCTGAGACCGAAAACCATCCATCCTTCCCTCTAGCCAGCCAACAGCCAACAACCAGAACTCCGATGTTTGCATGAGTATATGCTGCTGCTGCTGCTGCTAAGTCACTTCAGTCGTGTCCGACTCTGTGCGACTCCATAGACGGCAGCCCACCAGGCTCCGCCGTCCCTGGGATTCTCCAGGTAAGAACACTGGAGTGGGTTGCCATTGCCTTCTCCAATGCATGAAAGTGAAAAGTGAAAGTGAAGTCGCTCCATCATGTCCGACTCTTCGCGACCCCGTGGACTGTGGCCTACCAGGCTCCTCCCTCCATGGGAGTTTCCAGCCAAGAGTACTGGAGTGGGGTGCCATTGCATGTGTATATGAGGAGACCTTTAACCTGGGTCATCAGTTATTCATGACTTCTCATCAGTTACCCCTTTGGGAGTGAGGGGTGAAGCCCATGCTGGTGAGAGCCTGAAAGAAAAGGAGAGCCTGTCCTTCCCTGAACACAATGCTAATGCCTCTGGAGCTCTGCTAGAAAATAAAAACTGCCTTCCACCCTCTCCCATCCCTCTAGGTGGTTACAGAGTCATACAGCAAATTCCCACTGGCTGTCTATTTTACGTGTGGTAGTGTATATGTTTCCATGCTACTCTCTCCTGGGAGGTAAGAGGAAGGTTCAAGAGGGAGGGGACATACGTACACCTCTGGTTAATTCATGTCGACATATGGCAGAAATCAAGCCAATATTGTAAAGCAATTATCCTTCAGTTGAGAATAAATAAATTAAAAAAACAGAAACCGCTTTCTGTCTGGTCCCCACATTTACCTTCTCTCAGGTTCCCAGACAGGTATCCAGCAGATGAACCTTGGGGCCAATAAGCTCAGGGCATGGTCGTCCAGGCCTGAGTGAACTGCTCCCTGATCCAGGCTCAGACATGTATCCTTTGCACAGGGACCAGCTGACACTTGGTCACTCTTGTGCTTCCCAAGCCTATCATTCCCAGGTCCCTGTTTTGGGTGTGCAGTACTTTTTAGCCTGGGACAGTACTTTTTAGCTGCCACAGAACTCCCTGTCTATCACCATGCCAGAAAAATTTCCTGCCTAAGGGCTTCCATTCCCCATTTTGGGTCAGCACTTGAGGGCTTTGCATGCACACCTGCAGGGCTCCCAGAATCAAAGTGCTTTTTTCATAAGAGGCGTTTCTGAGTGTGCATCACAGAGAGTAGCTTTTGTGTTCCCCCTTTCAACAAATATTTATTGAGCTCCTTTATTGCTTTTCCCTTTGTTAAATAATTGCTTCATATGTACTCTGTAGCTGGATCCACAGGAAGCAGGCATTTCTCACCAGGACTAACACATTCCTGAGCCCTAGGCCTTCCTCTTGCTGCTCTCTTCATGGGCTAGAGGAAAGCTCCGGATCAGGGGTCCTGGCCAAACACAGAACCAAGCCAGATCAAGCCTTCTGCCAGTGAGGCGTGTGGGAGAAGAGGGGAGGGCTGGGGTTTCAGAGATGCCAGAGAGCGGCCTTACGAGGTGGGAAGTGATCATGGGGTGATCATGAAGACAGGCCCAGGGAGAAGCCAGAAAGCCTGACAGAGCTGTGGCCTAACCAAAAGGTGAAGAAAGGGAGACTTCTTAGGCAGTCCAGTGGTTAAGG
Organism: Oreotragus oreotragus; assembly: GCA_006410675.1. Classification (NCBI taxonomy): domain Eukaryota; kingdom Metazoa; phylum Chordata; class Mammalia; order Artiodactyla; family Bovidae; genus Oreotragus; species Oreotragus oreotragus. The sequence continues at coordinate 43,688 of SJYX01006808.1, read as the reverse complement.
CTACACCTTCCAATGTGGGGGCTACAGGTTCGATCCCTGGTCAGGGAGCTAAGATCCCATAGGCCTCGTGGTCAAAAAAATAAAACATGAAAGAGAAGCAATGTCATAGTAAATTCAATAAAGACTTTAAAAATAGTTCACATCAAAAACAGACAAAAAAGACAGAAAGAAAAGAATGCTTTCTCTCCAAGGGGCAAAGAGCCCCATAACTCAGTCCAGATTGGGGTTCACTTCCAGAGCTAAGGGCTAAGGAAGTAGAAGTGGTCCAGGGGAGGATGCAAAGGGTGGGGGTCCACGGGCCAGACCAGGACAGAAAACAGCAATGCCGTGACAGTGGGTACTGGGGGCCGGCACACTGAGCCACATAGCACTCACCAGCCAACACAGACTCTCGGAGCCTTTTACTGGGGACACCCAGGCTGAACGGTGCCGGATCTCAGCACTGTCTTACATGGAACTAGGAGAAGGCCTGGGCTTCAAATGGCAACCTGCTCCAGTATTCTTGCCTGGAAAATTCCATGGACAGAATTGCATGGAGGACTATAGTCCATGGGGTCACAAAGAGTCAGATATGACTGATTGCACACACCCAGGAGAAGGCTTGGCAGAGATGAGCTTAACAGAAGGGTTCTCAAAGTGTGAATCACCCCAGAAATGGTTAGAAATGTAGACTCTCAGGCCCTACCCCAGACCCACTGAGTCAAAACCTCTGGGACTGGGGCCTGTAGTCTGTTAACAACCCCTCCCCCACTGCCAGGTAGTGCTTTTAAGTTTGAGAACCTCTGGTCTGAAGGAATCCCTGATTCTCTTTTCCTCCAGCATCCCAAGGCGGGGCTGCATCAGGGCAGGCAGGGCCTGTAGACTTGAGTTCTTGAGAAACCCACACAAGGGCACAGGAAGCCTGTGGTTAGAGCGTGGTCGGAGTTCATGAGCCATGACCTCCCCTGGAGGGAAACCTGCCAGTTCAAAGGCAGCATCTATCGTCCTGCTGCTCCACTGCTGGGTTTGCAATCAGGCTCCCTGGGACTTGGGTCCATCTACCAACCTGCCACCCAGGAAGAGGCCTGGGCCAGACACAACACCCCATGCCGGGACTTCCCAAGCCCTGAACAAGACCCGTCGGGGCACCAAGAGTGCTCCACCTCCATTTCATCCCCCTTTCCCCCAACACCAACCCTATTGAATTGAATACTCTCAGTATCCTGGTTTTACAGATGCAGTTTCACAGTTTCAGAGAGTTCAGTACCACCTTAGCTGACACTGCTCACTCCTAAGCTGCAGGGGTGGGTCTTGAACCCCTTCTAGCTGCACACTGCTTCTCCTGATCTCAGCCCCCACTTCATAAGTCTTCACTGCAACGTTGCTTGCTGCCCATCCCCACCGCTTGGGGGTGCAGACCAGCATCTCAGTGACCCTCAGGTTCCCTCTTAGGGTGAGCATTTGACTTGGCTTTCTCATACCAGAGCTTGTGAAAGTGTATTCTTTGTCCAGCATCTCTCAGGAGTTTGGTTATGGAAGGAGTCTCTATTTTGGAGGCTTCCTTTCCTGGCCCTTCTCCACCCAGCCCCCTGCTGGCATCTGCAGCCCTCTGCAGGCAGCATGGAGACCAGCAGGGGAAGCCCACCTTGTTTCTGGTGAGTCAGCCTGGTGGGGCTCCACTTTGACAGGACCCTGCTTTGCGGGGCTCTTGACATCTCGTTTCCACTGTGTGCTCACACAAGGACCCCACTTGTGGAGGAAAACAGAGGTGACCGGTGGTACGTGGGCAGGACACCACAGGCCAGCCTCCCGCCTCATCTGTCCCCATCACTGGAGGCAGCCTCTGTGCTACAGAGGGAAGCTCCCCGGTTTTGATGCTCCTGAGCTCCAGGCTCAGCCTGGGGAGCATGGTCAGGGTGTCCCAAGGCAGTGGGAAGGTGGATCTCAAAGCTGTGCAGCTGTCAGTCAGAATGGCTAGAAAGGCAGACTGTTGGCCCAAACTCAGACCTACTGAGGCAGAGACTCCTTGGGTGCAGCCGGGCAGCCTGTTTTAACAAGCCCTCCCAGCAACTGTGATGAACGCTGCAATGGAGGATTCTCAGACGGCCCCATCCGTGTCTGCAACCTCTTCTCTCCCCACAGGCCCTCACCCTCACGCTGCTGTCTTGCTTTGCTCACGCTCCTCCTTCCACCAGCGTGTCCTCTTAGCTCTTCTCAGCAGGCCAGCTCTAGGTTACTGTTTGTCATCCCTGGCCCCCACAGGCAGCATCTCACGTCACTTCCTTTCACAGCTGTTTCCTTCCACATCTGACGTTCCCTTCCTACACTTTATGTCTATTTTTCTAACACCAAAAAAAAATCAAAGCGTTTGTTCGTAGCGCACCTGCCTCCACCTAATGTTTGTCAACTATTTACCACTGTGGATGTAGAGCAGGTAAGCCATGGGACCCCAGCTCTCACAGAGCTGGCAGTGCAGTGGGGACACCTAGAAGAGGTGGGCAAAGACCTTTGCTGAGCTGTCTGTTTACTCAAGAAGCAACAGTTAGAACCAGACATGGAGCAACAGACTGGTTCAAAAACGGGAAAGGAGTATGACAACGCCGTGTTTTTCACCTGTTTTTTAAAACTTATATTCAGAGTACATTGTGGCAAAATGCTGAGCTGGATGAAGCACAAGATGGAATCAAGATTGCTAGGAGGAATGTCAACAACCTCAGATATGAGGATGATACCACTCCAGAGACAGAAAGTGAAGAGGAGCTAAAGAGCCTCTTGATGAAAGTAAAGAGGAGAGTGAAAAAGCTGGCTTAAAACAACATTCAAAAAACTAAGATCATGACATCTGGTCCCATCACTTTATGGAAAATAGAAGGGGGGAAAGTGGAAATAGTGACAGATTTTATTTTCTTGGACTCCAAAATCAGCCAAAATCATGGTGACTGCAGCCATGAAGTTAGAAGATGCTTGCTCTTTGGAAGAAAAGCTATGACAAACCTAGACAGTGTATTAAAAAGCAAAGACATCACTTTGCCGACAAAGGTCAATAGAGTCAAAGCTATGGTTTTCCCAGTAGTCATGCACGGATGTGACAGTTGGGCTATAAGGAAGGTTGAGCACTGAAGAACTGATGCTTTCAAATTGTGGTGCTGGAGAAGACTCTTGAGAGTCCCCTGGACAGCAAGAAGATTAAATCAGGTCAGTCCTAGAGGAAATCAACACTAGATATTCACTGGAAGGACCGATTTTGAAGTTGGAGCTCCAATACTTTGGCCACTTGATGAAAGGAGCTGACTCACTGGAAAGACCCTGATATTAGGAAAGATTGAAGGCCATAGGAGAAGAGGGTGACAGAGGATGATATGGTTGGCATCACTGACTCAGTAGACATGAATTTGAACAAACTCCAGGGAGATAGGGAAGAATAGGGGAATCTGGCATGTGTAGTCCACGGTTTCCCAAAGAGTCAGATACAACTTAGTGACTGAGGAACAACTGTTCACTCTCAAGGCACCCATCAGGCCCTTTCTGGATATATGACCTCTGTGAGCACATGCTGTGCCCAGCGTCACAGCAGGCCAACACAGTGCTTCCTCCCCAGGCCAGTGCCGCATCAGCAAACCAGGAGGTGGTGAGCACAAGCCACACACACCAACACAAGTGTGCCCACACACTCCTCACAGCCCTGCTGAGGAGGGGCAGAATGCAGTGGGCATGGCTGGGCAGCACCCCAGATAATCTTGGTGTCCACATGCATCCTTATTACTGATCACTCCTGGTACCACAGGGAAGAGGTACAAGGAAACATCTCCTTTCACTGAACATCAAGGAAAATGGATAAAAGCCATTTCCCATTTATTAAAAAAATTTTTTTTGTTTTCTAAAATGCTTTTATTGTTTTTTTAAATTAAGTAATTTTTAATTTTGGTTGCTCTGGGTCTTCGTTGCTGTGAGCAAGCTTTCTCTAGTTGCTGCAAGCAGGGGCTACTCTTCGCGGCAGTGCCTGGGCTTCTCCTTGCTGTAGCTTCTCTTGATGGGACTCACAGGCTCTAGAGCTTCAGTTGTTGCAGCACATGGGCGGCACACAGGCTTATTCGCTCTACAGCACGTGGAATCTTCCCAGACCAGGCACTGAACCCATGTTCCCTGCATTGCCAGGTGAATTCCTATCCACTGGACCACCAAAGAAGACTTCCATCTGTTTTTTATACCTTGCCTCCTCTGATGGAGGCCAACTCCTCATTAGGTTGTCGCAAGTGTTGCTGAATCTCCCTGTGAACGATATTCTCAAAGAGGCTGACCAGAGCTGGCCCCTGCCGTGCGGTCTCAGGCTTTGCAGCCCCCTGCCAATTCCAGATTGACTGACCAAGAGCACCTGTTTCCCATTGCCAGCCAGTACAGCAGCTGTCAAGTGTGCTAGGTGAGGGTGTTGCCCATAGAGTCAGATTATCTGGTATCAAATCCCTAACTCACCACCAACTTACTCACTGTGTGACCTTAGACGCAATTACTCAGCCTTCCTGTGCCTTCATTTCCTCATCATACTGTTAAGATGGGCATAATCACAAAGTCAATGTCATGGGATTTTTACCAGGATTAAATTGATTCATGCACACAGTTTATCGAGTAAACATTCAGCACATGTTATGAATTGTGATGAATGGCTGGTTGGATGACTCAAAGTCTTGTATTTCTGAGGACCAGCATTTTCAAGCAGTGCATGTCACCTGAGATTTCAGCACAGATCTTCTGATAGGAGACTGTCTGCAGGATGGGTAACTCCCTCGTGACTGATTGTCTACCTTACCAATTAGGCTTCCCTTGGAAGGTGCCCTGGGGGTTTTCAGAAACCCATAGAAAGATTTATGGAATTGAATATGTCCAGTTACTAGTTAAGATGAGCATTAACAAGTGGGAGGTAAGGTCAGTTTTCGGGGGATCATCCAAATGGACGAGCCAGACGGACGCCCAAGCTGGTTACTAATCTACCTCCACTGGCGTTGCCAGTACCGCTCACAGATGGGTTGATGTCTCAGCCTTTCTTTTCTGGAAGGGCGCTTGGCAACACACAAACAGTAAATGAGTTTCTACCCTTTCACCTAGTAATTCCTCTTCCAGGAATCCACCTCAGGGAAACAAGCAGAGAGGTACACAAAAATTTTTGTGTAAGTTTTTCCATCATAGCATCATTTGCATTTTAAAATGAGAACAAATGTCAAATACTAGAGAATTTAACTCTGTTCCCTGGTGGTCTAGTGGCTAGGATTCGGCACTTTCACCGCTGTGGCCCAGGTTTGATTCCCAGTCAGGGAAGATGTGTTTGGGCTTCCCCGGTGGCTCAGAGGGTAAAGAGTCTCCCCGCAACGTGGGAAACCAGGGTTCAATCCCTGGATTGGGGAGATCCCCTGGAGAAGGAAATGGCAACCCACTCCAGTATTCTTGGCTGGAGATTCCCCATGGACAGAGGAGCCTGGTGGGCAACAGTCCATAGCGTTGCGAAGAGTTGGACACGAAGGGAAATGAAAGGAGGTGCCTAGCTTTAATAATCTCTTCACCCTGGAGTAGGAAATGACAACCCACTGCAGTATCCTTGCCTGGAAAATTCCATGGACAAAGGAGCCTGGTGGGCTACAGTTCATGGGGTTGCAAAGAGTCGGACATGACTGAGTGCACACTCAGAGCCCCTTGAAGGGTGTTTAACAATGGCACACAGGCTGGTGGGCCTTCACTTGCTCTTCTGTGAGGGAGGGTGACCGCACTCAATTCAAGGTCTCCCCCGAGCCTTCGCCCAGCGAGGCCCTGAGCCCCATAGAGCACAGGCCACCTGTGAAGTGCTCAGGAGAGGGGCTGCCATGACTGGGAGCTCCCAGCAGCTCCCGGGAGGTAAGGTCAGCCTTCCATTTCAAAAAGGAGGTGCGCGAGAGGCTGCAGGCTGGGAAAGGGCCGCTCCAGGCTCGGAGGGGGTGGGTGCTGGTGTGGCTCCCCGACATGCCTTCCCCGTCCTCTTTGGCTGGCCCCCATCTGAGGAGCCCCTGTCGGCTCTCACAGCACACTCCACGCCTTACTGCCACAGGTCAGTCTGCAACCCGTGAGCCCAGCTGGGCCAGCGTCACTCTGAGCGCCCAGCCTGAGAAAACAGATTCGGATCCTGACACCAGGACTCAGCGGCTGGGTGAGCCTCGCAAGCCGGCCTCGCAGGGTCTCAGGTTCTGTTTCTGTGGCTTCCACCTGTTCTGTCACGGGGAGTAGGTGGGAAGCGTCTTTTCCTCTGGGAAGCACAGTGCCTTGCTCTGTGCCATGCTTTTCAAAGGAGGAAACTGAGGCTAGAAAAGATAAAAAAAAAAAAATCCTGCTGGGGTTAGGTAGGGTTAGGAGGGGTTAGGTGGCCTGGGATTAGGTGGCCACACATTCGGGAAGCACCAGCTCTTCCACAGTCTTAACCTTTCTTTTCTTAAAGAGTTTTTTTAATGTGGACTATTTTTAAAGTGTTCAGTTAATTTGTCGCAATATCGCTTCCGTGTTGTGTTTTGGATTTTTTGGCCACAAGGCATGTGGGGTCTTAGCTCCCTGACCAGGGATTGAACCAGCACCCTCTGCATTGGAAGGTGAAGCCTTAGCCACTGGACCCTCAAGGAGATCCTTTATTTAAAAAAACTCTTCAACAGTTTTATGAAACATAATACCTATGCCATAAAACTCACTCCTCTGCCCTGTACAGTGGCTTTTAGTGTATCCACAGTTGTATCCCCGTCAATACACTCTAACTTCAGAACATTCTTATCACTCCCCTCCAAGCAAACTCTGTCCCCACCAGCAGTCATTACCCATTTCCCTCCAAGTCCCCCTGCGCAGGGCAACCATTAATCTACTTCCTGTCTCTAGAGATTGTCCTAACCCAGACATTTTGCTTAACTGGAACTATACTACATGGTCTTTCTGACTGGCCTCTTTCATTTGGCGTAATGTTTTCAAGGTTTGTTTATGGTGAGCATGAATCAGCCCTTCATTCTTTTTTATGACTGAATAATATTTCATTGTGTGGATATGTTGGTTATTCATTCATCAGTTCCTGGACATAGGATTGTATTCACTGCTTAATAATTATGAACAATCCCACAACGAACATTTGTGTACAAGTCCTGTGTGGACATGTTTTCAATTTTCCTGGGCATACACCCAGGAGAGTAACTGCTGGGTCACCCTGCTTTACTGTGCTGTTTCTCAGAACTTTTTGACATAAGTGCATTTTCCAAGCTTACTTGTCCAGGAAAAAAAAAATTTTTTTTTTCCCAAAAAGCATCTCGGATGACTTTGGGAAAGTCTTATTTAGCTCAACCCCCTCATTTTGGGGAAACAGAAGCCCAGAAGGGTTCAGCACCCTATGAAGATCACACAGGAAGTGAGAGGTGCAGCTGCTGCAGAAACAGTAAGGATGCATGACTATCTGAATAGGAAAGGCAAACCAGGAGAAACAAGAGTTACCCTTGAATGTGAAAGACACTGAAGAAACCAAAAAGGAAAAGAAAGGTGAACATGGTTCACACATTTAAACTTCTGAACCTCAAGCTGTGCTGTGCCAGTCATGAGCAACTCTTTGTGACCCCATAGACTGTAGCCTACCAGACTCTTCCGTTCATGGGATTTTCCAGACAAGAATACTGGAGTGGGTTGCCATTTCCTTCTCCGGGGGACCTTCCTGACCCATGGATAGAACCTGCATTCTCTGCATCTCCTGCTTTGGCAGGTGGATTCTTTACCACTGAGCCACTTGGGAATTGACTGAATCTCAACCTGCATGTAAACAAAATTAGCAAGC
>SJYX01006808.1:0-29359 GCA_006410675.1 Oreotragus oreotragus | reverse complement strand
TTACACTGTTGGTGGGAATGCAAACTAGTACAACCACTATGGAGAACAGTGTGGAGATTCCTTACAAAACTGGAAATAGAACTGCCTTATGACCCAGCAATCCCACTGCTGGGCATACACACTAAGGAAACCAGAATTGAAAGAGACATGTGTACCCCAATGTTCATTGCAGCACTGTTTACAATAGCCAGGACGTGGAAGCAACCTAGATGTCCATCAGCAGATGAATGGATAAGAAAGCTGTGGTACATATACACAATGGAGTATTACTCAGCCATTAAAAAGAATAAATACATTTGAACCAGTTCTAATGAGGTGGATGAAACTGTAGCCTATCATACAGAGTGAAGCAAGCCAGAAAGAAAAACACCAATACAGTATACTAATGCATATATATGGAATTTAGAAAGATGGTAATGATAGCCCTGTATACGAGGCAGCAAAAGAGACACAGATGTATAGAACAGTCTTTTGGACTCTGTGGGAGAGGGCGAGGGTGGGATGATTTGGGAGAATGGCATTGAAACATGTATAATATCATATAAGAAATGAATCGCCAGTCCAGGTTCGATGCAGGATACAGGATGCTTGGGGGTGGTGCACTGGGATGACCCAGAAGGATGGTATGGGAAGGGAGGAGGGAGGAGGGTTCAAGATGGGGAACAAGTGTACACCCGTGGTGGATTCATGTTGATGTATGGCAAAACCAATACAATATTGTAAAGTAATTAGCCTCCAATTAAAATAAATTAATTTAAATTAAAAAAGAAAATAGACTACCATAACCCAATCCTGGTTATATAGGAGAACAGCCTCAGGAAAGTGAACAATTCACAGGCCCAGAACCCACCCACAGAGAGGGATTTAAGTTTTAAAAGGTCATAGGTTATGGGCATCTAGAATTAAATGTTAGAGGACCTAGTGTTCATGTAATTAACAGATAAACACTTATTACAAGATCAGTAAGAAAAAGTCCTGTACTGCAGCAGAAATGTGGACTAATAGCAAACACATTATCTTCTTTTATCAGAGAAGAAAGATAAGAAATATGAAAGTTCAACTCTACCTCTAGCCAAAGAAGTGGAGACAATATATTTATTAAGCATCTCCCATGTTCCATATAGCTTACATTAAGGTGTGTGTGTATTAGTTTCTCAGTCATGTCTGACTTTGAAATCCCCTAGACCGTAGCCTGCCAGGCTTCTCTCTCCATGGAATTTTCCAAGCAAGAATACTGGTGTGGGTTGCCATTTCCTACTCCAGGGGGTCTTCCTGATCCAGGGATTGAACCCAGGTCTCCTGCATTGCAGGCAGTTTCTTTACCATCTGAGCCACCATGGAAGCCTCTCAACAATTCCACGGTGTAGCCCATCCTACAGATAAAGAAACCGAGAGCAGGGAGCGTGGCCGGGGTGAGCAGGCTTGTGGAGCACTAGAGGCAAAGCTGTGACTGTGTCTGCCAGTCTGCTCCTAGAACCTGAACTTAAACCAGCACAGCATGTGGAATCATGAGGCGGGGGGACGGATTTACCCGTCGCATTGAAAACACGTGGGAAAAGCTAACTTTCCTCATTGAAGAGGACCCGGGCAAAGAAATGCTTTCATCCACTGCTGGTGGAATTTTCAACTCTGGATAATCTCTCTGGATAACCATTTGGCAATATGTGTTGCCTGCCTTAACATGCAGATACTCTTGGACAACCACTGTTCTGAAGAATAAGTGCAGGTGAGGACGTAGGACATTCGAAACAAAGCGGAATCCTGACCCCATTTCACAAAATGAGGAAACAAGGACTCAGGAAGATGAGGAATATGCCTAAGTGTTTTGGGTCATAGAAGACTAGGGGTTGCCATGTGGAGTCAGAGGCCCTGAGCCAAGTCTAGGGGTGTGGCTGGCACCTCTCGGAGTCCAGGACTGTGTAGCCATCCAGGAGCCATGCACGGTTCCTGTTGTAACAATCCAGTTCTCCCAGAAGCAATGGACAGCCCTGGCTGAGCCAGGAGAGGGCTGGAGGCAGCCATGACGGGGAGTATGGTAGAGAGGGAGGGCCCACAAATGGAGTTTAACACGTGTCTCCCTGTAAAACAGAGCGGAAACATGACAGAGGATGAGATGGTTGGATGGCATCACTGACTCAAGAGACATGAGTTTGAGGAAATTGCAGGAGATAGTAAAGAACAGAGAAGCCTGGCGTGCTGCAGTCCACGGGGTCTCAGAGTCACACACAGCTGATCAACTGAACAAAAACTCCTTGCATAATAGGCATAGGCATGCATGATTATCCTTATTACCCAAGACTTCCAGTGGAGCAATTCTGAGTCCATCTCTGGCTCCAAAGTCCTGGAGGTCAGGGTCTGGGACTTGCTCCTGTCTTAATCCCAGCACCTGGCCTGATGCTATCTGGATCACCAGAGGTCAGGGACAGAAAATGTTAAATATTTAATAATTGTTAGTTATCCTTCAGTGACCCTTGCCTGTCAGATCTGTTCTGCTGCAGGACAATGGCACCAAGGGTTGTTTGAGGCAGAAGTCCTCACAACAGAGGCTGGCTGGAAGGAGAGACCAGCCCTGTGCCTGGAGGTACCTGACCTGGATTCCAAACCATATGACCTTTGGAAGTCACTTAGCTTTACTTCTCAGTTTCCTTATCTCTCAACTGGCTGCAATGGTAGACTGGGTATTAGGAAGATGACCAGTGTCATTTTGATTCTGGCATTTCAGGACCTGTCTCAGGCTGGAGGGTAGATGTGTGGTTTTCCCAGGGCTTCCCAGTCCCCTAAGATCACATACTGCTTCCCCATGGATCCATGTTCTAAACTCAGATGGCGCTGCGTGGCTCTGAGCCAGGACTGGGAACTCGTCCTGAGCTGCCATGCCTCTGCCCCATCTGTGTGCTCTCCACGCAGCTTGACAGGGTCTCCTGAGGACAGCTGTGGGTGCTGTCCCACTCCGGCCCACCTGAAACCCAGTCAGCACCTCTCAGGCTACCTGGGCAGATGGCAGCTCTCCCTGACCCTCCCTTCCCCACACCTCCCCTGCCCATTCTCCATTCTATCACCAAGGTGATGCTGAGCGTGGCCTGTGAGAGCAGAAAGCAGGTGTCTTCGTTCTCCCAGATCCATTAGTCACTAAGCTGGAAGTGCCCTGGAGCCTAAGGTGTAGGCAGACACTGTGCACCCTGGGGGCGGGGAGTGGGGCAGGTCTTGGAGGCCTGCATGTTTGCTGACCTCGTTCTAGCTCCACATGCACTGGCTGCGTCAGTTTGCTCAGAAGTGTCCAGTCAGCCCTGCAGGGGAGATCTGGCTGGGGAGACCCACCCTTAGCCCTGCAGAAGCTTCCAGAGGCAGGGAACACGGCCATTGGTAAGGCAGTCCCATAGCCCACTGCCCTTCTCCAAACTTCTCCCCCGCTGTCAAGCCACAGGATCTAGAAGTCATTCTTTTTTTTTTTTTTTAGTTTTCTTCCTTTTTATTTAAAAAACAAATATTTTGTATTGGAGTAAAGCTGATTTACATGTTGTGATTGTTTCAAGTGGTCAGTGAAGGGACTCAGCAATACAGATATGTGTGTCCATTCTCCCCAAAGGCCTTCCCTCGGGTCTCAGTGGTAAAGAATCTGCCTGGCAATGCAAGAAACCTGGATTTGATCCCTGTCTGGGGAAGATCCCCTGGAGGAGGAAATGGCAACCCATTCCAGTATTCTTGCTGGGAAAATCCCATGGACAGAGGAGCCTGGTGGGCTATAGTCCATGGGGTCACAAGAGTCGGATACAACAGAAGTGACTGAGCATGCGTGCATGCATTCTTCCCCCAAACTCCCCTCCCATCCAGGCTGCCACATAGCACTGAGCAAGTTCCCTGTACTGTACAGTAGGCCCTCGTTGTTTTTCCATTTTAAATACAGCATTGGGTACATGTCCATCCCAAACTCCGTAACTATCCCTTCCCTTCATCCTTCTCCCTCAATCCTACGTTAGTTCTTCAAAGTCTGTGAGTCTCTTTCTGTTTTGTAAGTAATTTCACTTGTATCATTTCTTTTTAGATTCCACATATAAGGGACATCATACTGTATTTCTCCTTGTCTGTCTGACTTTCTTCACTCAGTATGACAGTCTCTAGGACCATCCATGTCGCTTGCTGTGCTGCGCTCAGTCATGTCTGACCCTTTGCAACCCCACTGACTGTAGCCCGCCAGGGATTCGCCAGGCAAGAACACTGGAGTGGGTTGCCATGCCCTCTTCCAGGGGATTTTTCCCACCCAGGGATTGAACCTGTTTCTTTTGGATTTCCTGCATTGCCAGGCAGATTCTTTAACACTAGCGCCACCTAGGAGGTCCATCCATGTTACTTAGAATTCATTTTTTAACAAATACAATGTTGCAGGTACTGGGCTAGAAGTTTGAGAGACCAGTTTCAGCCCCTGCCTCATAGAACTCAAGCTTAGTCCAGGCGCCAACAGACAAAAAGAAAAATCACAACACAGTATAAGGAAAGCCTGCTTTGGGATTTGGGGGTGTGGGGTTGAAGCAGGAAGGCTTCCCCGAGGAGGGGACAGTATGTGGGATTGAATGGGGGCTGTGGAAGAGCTGCTTTGTGGAGCATGAGGCTGCATCCTGGATTATGTAGGGAGCTTCTTGTTTGATTGGTGATGTCTGTTATGGAGAGAAGACAATGTCTTGTGCCAAATACTCACTGACTCTGTATTGGGCCTTATGAACAAGGTCATCAGATTTGTTCTAAGGAGCTGACAAGTGGAACTCAGATTGTTTTGATTATAGCAAACATTTATTGTTTCTTATATGTCACGCATAACCCCAGATGATTTCGCAACAACCGTCTGAGGTAAGAACTATTTTTATTTCTATTTTCTAGATGAGGAAATTGAAACCTAGAGAGGTTAAATAACTTGCCCCAAAACACAGTCATCAAATGTCAGTATTTAACCTCAGTGATTACTTGTTGAAAACCCTTCTTTTACAGAGGAGAAAAAGGAAGGTTGGAAGAGATGTGTTTTGCACCAGGTCATTCAGAACCAGATATGCAGACGACATCACTCTAATGGTGTCAAATCCATCCTGAATATTCATTGGAAGGACTGATGATGTTTACGCTGAAGTTCCAATACTTCGGCCACCTGATTCAAAGAGCTGACTCATTGGAAACGACCCTGATGTTGGGAAAGATTGAGGGCAGGAGAAGCGGGTGACAGAGGATGAGGCGGTTGGTTGTATCATCGACTCAATGGACATGAATCTGAGCAAACTCCAGGAGATAGTGAAGGACAAGGAAGCCTGGCCTGCTGCAGTCCATGGNTGATGTTGGGAAAGATTGAGGGCAGGAGAAGCGGGTGACAGAGGATGAGGCGGTTGGTTGTATCATCGACTCAATGGACATGAATCTGAGCAAACTCCAGGAGATAGTGAAGGACAAGGAAGCCTGGCCTGCTGCAGTCCATGGGGTCGCAAAGAGTCAGAAAAGACTGAGCGACAATGATAGATTCAGAGCTGGAAGGATGAGGAGTGGGCCCCGATCCAGCCAGCTCAGGGCTGGGCTGCGGGCAGCCAGGGCCTGTCCAGGCATTGTTTAGAACGGAACCTTGAGTGGATCACTAACTACCCCAAACATCTATGTAACCATGTAACCTTTTGTTATTCTTTTTTTGATGTGGACGGTGTTAAAACCTTTTTATTGAGTTTGTTACAATGTTGATTCTATTTTATGTTTTGTTTTTTGGCCTCAAGTCACCTGGGATTTGGGGCTTCCCTTGTAGCTCAGCTGGTAAAGATTCTGCCCACAATGCGGGAGACCTGGGTTCGATCCCTGGATTGGGAAGATCCCCTGGAGAAGGGAAAGGCCACCCACTCCAGTGTTCTGGCCTGGAGAATTCCATGGACTGTATAGTCCTTGGGGTCTCAAAGAATCAGACACGACTGAGTGATTTTCACTTCACTTCACCTGGGGTCTTAGCTCCCTGATGAGGGATCAAACCCACACCCCGGGCACTGGAAGGCAAAATCTTAACCACTCAACCATCAGAGAGGTCCTGTGTCCCCTGCAGTCCACCCTGCTCCCACTGCCTCATGCATTTTCCATTTGAATAATAAACCTTGCTTAGTTTTGGCTGGGGACAGGACTGCTGCAGTAGAAACAACTATATTTCCCAGGCACCTTTGTGGAATGCGTGGCCATGTGACAGTTTAGGCTGAAAGATGTCAACAAAAACAACTCAAGGTCACTTCCCTAAAGACCAGCTTCACACCCTTCTGTCCCCTTCTGGCTGTCTAAAACCAGTGACATGAGGGGCACACCGGATGTGGAGGGTGGCAGGCTGCCCCAGCACTGCTCCCTGAATGGCCTCTGGGTCTCCTCAGGAGAAGACAGAGTCCTTGACGGTCTCATGCAAGGTGATGTAACATGCATCTCAGCAGGAGTCCGTGTCACTTCAGCCTTAAACTAGCTCCATGCATTCACCAACCACAAGGCGCCTGGAAACCAAATCCTACCACGTGCCTGGAAGGTGGTGCGCCTGTGGCGAATAGCAGCAGTGAGGACCACAGCTTACTGTACAGTTCTGCCTGGGCTGGTTCAGAGAAAGGCTGCCCTCGACTCCATGAAGTCCAAAAGCCACAGCCTCTAGAACCACGGCTCACAGATGGACTCGTAGATCAGTGTGGGAGAGTAAAGGCCTCCTGTGTTCCCTGGGCCACATACCCCGGGATGCCCAGAAGCGCCAGGTGAGGGCAGAGCTGGGTACCAGCCTGTCCACCCCCAGGATCCCCTTCCTCCAGCCCCCGCCCACTTTTGCTTTCTCAACACCCAATCAGGACCTGACCCAGAACAGACACTCAGCCCCAGGTGATGGGTGGGTGGATGAAGGGAAGGCTGAGTGGCATGGTGGCAAGTAAAGCTTAGGCCTCCCTCTTGCAGGGGGGCCCACCCAGGGCTTGTCTGCTTCCTTCCAGAGTCCAGAGTTGCATTTGCTCTCAGGTTTCTGAGTTGCATCTGGATCTTGGATTGATCTGATTCGATTCCACGGGCATGGATGGAGCCTCTGCCAGATCCAGGCCCTTTCCGGGCCCTTTGGGGCCACAGGAATGGATCCTACACAACCCCTGCTCTGGCTGGGGCTCTCGGCCTGGAAGGGCTGAGAGACAGTGCCAAGGAAGCAGCCATCCAAGGCAAAACCGTCTGAGCAAGCAAGCGAGAGAGGACAGGAAGCAACAAGGATCCGGGAGCACGGGGAAGGAGCGAACACATCTGCAGCCTGGAGGTGGGGGAGGGGGAGAGCTGGGAAGATGTCCTGAAGAGGTGGCAGGTGAGCAAGGTCCTGCGTGATGAGTGGTCCCCATGGGAAGGGAGGGATGCAGGTGGAGGGAACTGCCTGAGTGAAGCAGGAGGGCAGGCTCCAGGGCACACAGGCAGAGCCAGGAGGACAGAGGATCACCTCTCCCTTCTGGCCTGGTGAAAGCTGACCCTCCCCACGGCTGTGAAGCGGAAGCCCTGGACAACCCTCACTGTTCTCTGGCTGTTTACCTTGGAGATCCATCTATCCCTCTGGGCCTCAGCTTCCTCCTGGTAAATGAGGGCCCTGAGCTGCATTAAGCCGCCACAGGAGGAAGCTCTGTGTTGGGAGGCATGTCCATTGTCCTTAGGGGCTCTGGTGCCAGGCTCTGCTCTGCCCCTGGGGACTCTGACACCTGTTGGGCTGGGCTGGTCGGTTGGTTCCCCAGGGTCCCACCCTTGAGGCCAGGGACCCGGCGTTCTCTCTAAAGGTGAAGGGGTGACGTCAGCCAGGGCCCCATGCACCTTTCCCACTGGCTCTTCTCTTCGCAGGTGCTGATGACAGAAATGGACCCTGGCAGCAGTGGAGAGAAAGGGCCTTTGACAAAGCGGGGCTGGGAGGGGCTCGGCTTTATTTGTTGACTATAAAAATGTCAGCTCCTTTGGGCAGCTTCTTGAATCAATATTTGCTGTTCTGAGGCTGAATTCAAATGCTCAGTAATCCATCAGCCTGGCTTCTTCCTCCCTCACCTGGATGAGGACTCACCCACAATATTTGGTAGGGCTCTTCACTGCCCAGGATGGGGAGCCTTCCCACCCCATCCCTCAGAGGGGCTACCTTGAGAGCCCTGTGGGCCAAAGGTAGCTCCCAGAAAGGAGGGTTCCAGGGGAAAGGATTCCTGGGTGTCACTGGTTCATCTGAAAAATGGGTACAATAATAACTCCTCCTGCCCGTGGTATTACAGGCTAAAAATCTAAAGGGTTGTGTGAGTCTTTCAGCAGCAAAACAAGCATAATGATGATGCTGGTGATGCTGGTGATGGTGAAAGCCATCTGCCGAAGCTTTCCACGTGTTGCTGAGGGGCCACGTTATCCTCTAATCCAGTCTCGTGGCAGTTATCTGAGAGCAAACAGATTCTGGGACACTTTTCCTGGCGAACCTCCACACCAACTGGTAGTTCTCAGCCTCCAGAAGCTGCCCACCTCAGGCATCTTTCTGATAAGGGGCCAGTGGGATGTTCATGGTGAAACATGGGACTCTGAAGGTAGGTGGATCCTGATTCTCCACTGAGTGCCGTGTGCTTTTTGGCCGATTACTTAACTTCTCTGTCTCCACACCAACTGGTAGTTCTCAGCCTCCAGAAGCTGCCCACCTCAGGCATCTTTCTGATAAGGGGCCAGTGGGATGTTCATGGTGAAACATGGGACTCTGAAGGTAGGTGGATCCTGATTCTCCACTGAGTGCCGTGTGCTTTTTGGCCGATTACTTAACTTCTCTGAACCTCAGATCCTCTCCTGCAAGATGGAACAGCAAGGCTAACCCTGAAGAGTTAAGGGGGCTCGGAGACAGTGCACATACAACACCCTGGGCACTGGGCATATAGTAGGTGCATCACAAGTATTCATGCACCTGTCCCACCATTGCTGGCTTGCGATCTAACACGACTCCCCCCCTCACACACTGTCCTGGGCATCAGCCTGGACAACCCTCCTCAGAAACCATGAGGCTTCTTAGCTGGCACATGAGAGGCTACTACTATAGAGACTGCTCCCAAGTTACTGTCCCCTGCCTTTGTTTAGCTTCTGAATTGGCTTGGCTGCCAGAGTTGGCAAGCAGTTTGCTACCTGCAAGGAACAGACATCCACTTGGGACAGGTGGAACCCTGGAGTCTGATGCTAAGAGTAGCCTTGGAGGGACGGGTACAGATTAGGTCTGACTCACATAGTACCAGCCTGGGGCTCATAGCATCGTTGCAGATGGACGCAGGGCCCCACAGACTCTCCCAACCCACTGCCAATAAGAGGGCCATGCCTTTGCGGAGACAAGGGGAAGAATCTCATGAGCTAGAGGGAATTAAAAAATGATCCAACTACTTCAGCAAACAGGAAGCTTCTTTGAAGGCTAAATATACAGTTACTCTATTTTATGAAGAACAATAACAAAACCATACCCTTGCCTTTGGAATTTATTTTAAAATGTATCTTTTAAAATTGAAATTATAAAGGTAAATGGTTGAAGAGTCAAGTAACTCAATAAGATAAAAACCTGAATCTGTAGGGAGGAGGAAGGGGACATGTATGCCTATGGCTGATTCATGTTGGTGTATGGCAAAAACCATTACCGTATTGTAATTATGCTCCAATTAAAATAAATAAATAAACAAAATATTTTAAAAAGAATTGTCTTCAATTTCCCATTTCTTTTTCCCAAAAGGGTTATTATTTTCTTAATTCTATTTGTTGCTTCCTTTAGCTTCTGTTTTCTTTTCATTTTTTCATATTTTTCATTCTAACTGACTTTTCATGTTGGAAGATGAGAATTTAGGTCTCTTTAACCATCACTACCACACATGGAGAAGGAAATGGCAACCCACTTCAGTGTTCTTGCCTGGAGAATCCCATGGACAGGGCAGCCTGGCGGGCTACTATCCATGGGATCGCAAGAGTTGGACACGACTTTGCAATTAAACTACTACTACTACCACCACACATACCAATATCTCTTCCCCTACCATCCTTCTGGGGTGGCTACATCTTGGTTTTTGTTGCATATTTAGTACTCATAATGCTATGACTAAACACTATTAATGGCTGAGCCGTGTACTACATCCTAGTATTATTTTTCCTTTCTGCACTACTTTTAGTTTATGTTGAAGTTTCTCATTTAATCATTTGTTCAGTTTTAAACTTAGCCTAGGATCTTCCAAAAAATAGAGTTGGAAGTAGGGATTTAAGTGCACAGACCTCCTCTGGGAGATGCAAATCCAGGTATGTGAGGATGAGGGAGAAGGAAGGGAGAAAAGGAAAGCAGGGGGCAATACAAAGTGGTGTGTTATCAGGCTTGGCAACACGAGAGCCACTAAGGGACAGAGTGGGTTGCTCAGCAGATATATTCACCTGCGCTTGCCATTTCCCTAGCTGGGCCATGCCCAGTGTCCTCTATTTAAAATAAGGGAGAATGTATATGCCTGTCTCCTCCTCCTCTCTGGTTTCCCATTTGGTAAAATTCACGCTATGTTAATTTATTTCCTCATACTTCCAAATTGCACTCTCTAGTTCCTTAGTGGGCTGCCCACCTGGGGGATACTAGATCCCACGCCCTATGGTGTGGTGTTTCAACCAACACTGGAAGTGATGGGAGGAGACAAACTCGGGAGTGTCTAGTTGGCCCAGCTACAGGAATAGCCAGTAAAGGCTCACAGAGTTTGAGTC
Source organism: Oreotragus oreotragus (assembly GCA_006410675.1). Classification (NCBI taxonomy): domain Eukaryota; kingdom Metazoa; phylum Chordata; class Mammalia; order Artiodactyla; family Bovidae; genus Oreotragus; species Oreotragus oreotragus. Next base: position 18,646 of record SJYX01006808.1, on the reverse strand, counting down.
TGATACAGTTTTCCATATACTTATTACTAATGCAACTCCAGCTCTTATCTGTCCACTTAGAACTCCCTTGATCATTCAAACCATCAGGTTTTCTGTAAGTTTCGACTTCCTGGACCTCTGTCTCTGGATGCTTTTGACCTGCTCTATTTGGGACTGCTGCTGCTGCTGCTGCTAAGTCGCTTCAGTCGTGTCCAACTCTGTGAGACCCCATAGATGTCAGCCCACCAGGCTCCCCCGTCCCTGGGATTCTCCAGGCAAGAACACTGGAGTGGGTTGTCATTTCCTTCTCCATTGCATGAAGGTGAAAAGTGAAAGTGAAGTCGCTCAATTGTGTCCAACTCCCAGAGACCCCATGGACTGCAGCCCACCAGGCTCTTCCATCCATGGGATTTTCCAGGCAAGAGTACTGGCGTGGGTGCCATTGCCTTCTCCCTGTTTGGGACTGGTTGCTAGCTATACCTGTTGCACAATTACTGTCCTAAAATCTTTCACCATCATTTGGTAAATCTCTTCCTTGCTCTCTTAAGTTGGAACTCCTATTTCCTGAATCTCATTTTTTCTTCTTTCTTGGTTTACACCTTTGTTTTGGTAGACAATCTCCTAAGAGATGGGATATAGTATGCATAAGGTGCATACTAGTTCGATTTTGGCCTTGCTAAGAAGACTCAGCCTTAAAAAGACCAAAGAGCCAAATGCACACTTCAGTATAATTTCTTCCATTCATGAGTTTGTGATATCAATAATCATGTGACTTTGAGAGTAACTATGATATATAATTAGTGCAAAAATGTCAGTGATATGAATATGTCATGGCATCCAAATTACTGGGTTTTTTTTCCTTGAGTCACAAGGCATGTGAGATCTTATTAATAGTTCCCCAACCAGGGAGTGAACCCAGGTCCCTTGAGCGGAAGCACAGAGTCTTCACCACTGGACTGCCAGGGAAGTCCCTAAATTACTGCTAAAATTAAATTATTAATCCAGTTCAGCTCAGCCACTCAGTAGTGTCCGACTCTGCTATCCCACGAACCGCAGCACACCAGGCCTCCCTGTCCATCACCAGCTCCCGGAGTTCACCCAAACCCATGTCCATCGAGTCAGTGATGCCATCCAACCATCTCATCCTCTGTCGTCCCCTTCTCCTCCTGCCCTCAGTCGTTCCCAGCATCAGGATCTTTTTCCAGTGAGTCAGCTCTTTGCCTCAAGTGGCCAAAGTATTGGAGTTTCAGCTTCAACGTCAGTTCTACCAATGAACATCCAGGACTGATCTCCTTTAGGAGGGACTGGTTGGATCTCCTTGCAGTCCAAGGGGCTCTCAAGAGTCTTCTCCAACATCACATTTCAAAAGCATCAGTTCTTTGGCACTCAGCTTTCTTTATAGTCCAACTCTCACATCCATACATGACCACTGGAAAAATCATAGCCTTGACTAGACAGACCTTTGTTGACAAAGTAATGTCTCTGCTTTTTAATATGCTGTCTAGGTTGGTCATAACTTTCCTTCCAAGGAGTAAGCGTCTTTTAATTTCATGGCTACAATCACCATCAGCAGTGATTTTGGAGCCCAGAAAAATAAAGTCAGCTACTGTTTTCACTGTTTCCCCATCTATTTGCCATGAAGCGATGGGACCGGATGCCATGTTCTTAGTTTTCTGAATGTTAAGCTTTAAGCAAACTTTTTCACGCTCCTCTTTCACTTTCATCAAGAGGCTTTTTAGATCCTCTTCACTTTCTGCCATAAGGGTGGTGTCATCTGCATATCTGAGGTTATTGATATTTCTCCTGGCAATCTTGATTCCAGCTTGTGCTTCTTCCAGCCCAGCTTGACAAAGTAATGTCTCTGCTTTTTAATATGCTGTCTAGGTTGGTCATAACTTTCTTTCCAAGGAGTAAGCGTCTTTTAATTTCATGGCTACAATCACCATCAGCAGTGATTTTGGAGCCCAGAAAAATAAAGTCAGCTACTGTTTTCACTGTTTCCCCATCTATTTGCCATGAAGCGATGGGACCGGATGCCATGTTCTTAGTTTTCTGAATGTTAAGCTTTAAGCAAACTTTTTCACGCTCCTCTTTCACTTTCATCAAGAGGCTTTTTAGATCCTCTTCACTTTCTGCCATAAGGGTGGTGTCATCTGCATATCTGAGGTTATTGATATTTCTCCTGGCAATCTTGATTCCAGCTTGTGCTTCTTCCAGCCCAGCATTTCTCATGCTGTACTCTGCATATAAGTTAAATAAGCAGGGAGACAATATACAGCCTTGACGTACTCCTTTTCCTATTTGGAACCAGTCTGTTGTTCCATGTCTAGTTCTAACTGTTGCTTCCTGACCTGCATACAGGTTTCTCAAGAGGCAGGTCAGGTGGTCTGGTATTCCCATCTCTTTCAGGATTTTCCACAGTTTATTGTGATCCACACAGTCAAAGGCTTTGGCATAGTCAATAAAGCAGAAGCATTAATCTTCAGATATAAGCAATCCCTTGAGATGTATTTTGGAAAGAGAACCTCCTTCTGTTTTAATTCTACAAATTATTTGAATATAAATATTATTCCAAGACTGAAATGCCATCGTAATTAAAGAGTAATTTTGTGTATGGTAACAACAAGAGAAGCCACTGCGGTGGGAAGCCCGGGCACCATGACTAGAGAAAGGCACATGCCGCACAGAAGACCGAGCAGAGCCAAAAATAAGTGAGCAAGTAAGAGCCGAGCACACGGCTCCTACTTTTCAGTGATTAAAGATGACGCATTTTTGAGACTTGGTCAAGCTATGAATTCCAGGTCAAAAAAAACCCCAGCATATTATGATAGTAGAAAACCTACTCCTAATATCTGCTATTTAAAAAAGGACAATAGTAGTAATGCTTCTGATATTACGTAATAACACAAACTTCCTTTTGAGTAGTATTTTCACGGTGTACCTTTATCTATTTTATTGTTTCTAACATTTCTTATCCTTGTATTTCAACTGAATTCCTTGACAGCATCATATAGCTTAGCTTTTTTGGGGGGTTTTGTTCCATTTTTTAAATCCTGCTACTGATAGCTGCTTTAATTGCAGTATTTAGTTTGTTTATATTTAATGTTGAGGCATTTGGATTTAAACGTCATCTCCTCATTTGTGCTTTATTTGTCTTACCTTATCTATGTGGCTTTTTCGCTCATAAATTTTTATTAATTATTTCTTCCTTCCATTAGCTTTTATTTTTCTTTTAATGATTACCCTTTGAATTTACAACAGGTGTCTTTGACTTATGAAAGTCTACCTATATTAATATTTTTACTACTTCCCAGATATGGTATAATATTGCGATATAATGAGAGATATAATTTGATCTTCATCCTCAGTTCCTGGTTAGTGCTCCTAAAACTCTCTGTAATTTCCTAAGTAATAAAGGTGCTAGGTACATCTTTGTTCCACCTATTACTTAGTCTTTGATTCTGGTTCCTGAAAGAGAGTTCCTAAACCTCTTGGAATTTCCTGCAATAGGAGCATCTTTTGTTCCAATGAGGTGATTCTTGGTGGGTTACTGGATAGCTTCAGGATAGGGGCTGGTCATCAGAAAGACCAACCAATGATTAGAAGGTTGGAACTTTCAGCCCCCAACTCCATCTGCTAGGGAGGAAAGAGGGACTGGAGACTGATTTTATAACTAATTATGCTATATAGTCCATAGGGTCGCAAAGAGTCAGACACGACTAAGTGACTTTCACTTTCACATGCCTACATGATGAAGCATCTATAGAAATCTCTGAACAGCGTGGTTCAGAGGGCTTCCAGGCTGATGAAGACTTATTATGTGCTGGGAGGGTGACACACCCCAACTTCACAGACTGCTCTCAGGACCCTTCTGGATTTCTTCATGTATTTCTTCATTGGGCTGTTCATATGCCTCCTTTATCACATCCTTTATTATGTAATAAACTGAGAATACACAAGTGTCCTGAGTGCTGTGAGCTCCTATAGCGAATTACTGAACCTGAGAAGGGGCTCATGGGAGTTCCCCATTTGTGGCCAAGACAGATAGAAATGTGGGTAACCGGGGGGACCCACAGTTGTGATTGGCGTATGCAATGGGGGCAGTCTTGTGGGGCTGAGGCCTTAACCTGCGGGGTATGATGCTATCTCCATGTAGATAGATTCAGAACAGAGACAAATTGTAGGATGCCCAGCTGGCACTGGAGAATTGGTTGGTGTCAAAGAAAAATCCACACATTTGGTGATCAAGTATGTTGTGGGTTGTAGTGTTTTTCCTTTTCATCAGATAACATTTTAATTCCTTTTACCACCTCTTGCTTTCTGTGCCTTTAATTATGTATTTTAAACACATATACATATATCTTTGACCCAGCCATAAATTATTGCTATTATTGTTTAATACAGTCAATATTCATTTAGATTTAGCTTCATTGATATAGACTGATCATTACTCTCCATTCCTCTTGCGTTCCCAGATTTCCATATGAGATTTTGTCTTTCTTTTTCCTAAGGAAGTATTTGTTTTAGTGTAGCATCCAATTCTGCCAAGCTTTGTCCCCCATAAAATGTCTTTATTTCATCTTCATTTTTGAAGGATATTTTAAGTTTCCAATTGTTTTCTCTTCAGCACTTTACAAATATCATGCCAGTATCTCCTATCCTCCATGGTCTCTGTTGAAAAGTCAGCTATCAGTATTTTTGTTGCTCCTTTGAAGATGTCTTTTTTTTTCCTCCTCTGACTGCTTTTGTCATTGATTTTGGTCATTTTCATTCCGATGTGCCAAGATGTGACTTTCTTTATATCTCTGCTATTTTGATTTCATAGAACTTTTAAAACTATTATCTGAATTTTAGAAAAATTTGGCCAGTAACTCTTAAAATATTGCTTCTGTTCCATTCTCCTTTTTCTCCCCTTCTGTGATTCTAGTTGCATTTATATTAGACCTTCCAGTGTTTCACATACGTCTCATGTTCGTCTCTATACTTCAGTCTTTTTTTCCCTACTCTCGGCATTTCAGTATAGTCATGAATTATCTCATCTTCTATCTTAAGCTGCAGTTAATCTATGTAATGCTTGGTTTCAATTACTTTCTTTTTTCCATTTTGTAATTTCCATTTGACTCTTTCCATGGGTTCCAATTTGCTGGTGAAATTCTCCATCTTGTCACTTTTCCTTAAAAACATTAATCAATTATTTTAAAAATCATGTCTGATAAACTCCAATACCTGGATCATCTGTGAGACTGTTTTTAAGGTTTTTTTTTTTTCCTCTTGGATTTTAGTTATGTAGTTCTGTATCCTACCTAGCCTGGTATTGAATGGTAACTGGTATGCATAAAAAAATTGTAGAGAGAATTTGAGGCTCTAGATGATGTTATATTTCTCTGGGGGGGAGTTGCTAATACTTTTGCTTTCTGATAGAATTAGAGGATGGACAGATTATATTAATCCAGTGGGGGAGGGTTGTACTCGGGTTTCAGTCATTTGTGAGCACCATCTATTATTTCTGGTTTACTCTTGTCCCAGGGTCAGGCTCTTGGGGGTCCTAATGGAAACCTAGGGTGTTTATTAGGGCCTATTCTTGGTGATCCCGGGACTTACTTTTTTCCCTTAGACTTTTTAGACTACAGAAAACTCTGTTTACCTCCCTCAGCTCTGTGTTGCTCCTGACTGGCAAACGGGCAAATGTTTCAAAGAAAAAGCACTGCAGAAGACTAGGTTCATCTCTATGCATCTTTTTTCTCTCAGGGATTTGGCAACTCAAGTCCCAGTTACCTTCAGTCTAACTCTGTGATGCTGTCAAAAGGATGCATGTTTGTATTTTGTCTTGCTCTTATTTATTGATACTTTTTCTTGGTGGAAGAGTTGATATGAATAAAACACCCCATCACTACTAGTTAATAATGTGATTCAATGTGCTCCTTCTGTAGCCTGTTCTTCAGGCATTTAGACAAGCAGAACCAAGTAGAAAAATTTTTTTTTTCCAGAAATGGTCACCACAGTGGATTAATGATGAATGTTTGCCAAGGAGTGGGGGAAGAAAAAGGAAGACTCATCATGAGAATGGTGAAACTGATAAAAGACAGTCACTGAATAGAAAATCAATCTTTAGAATGACACTAGGGAAACCACACAGAAGAAATTACAAGCAAAGAATTTTGTTCACATCCTTAAGTTGTGTATTTAGAGGTGTTAACAGTATATCTTAACAGAATTCCAAGCTGAAGCAAAAAGATAGTGGGCATTTTCATCATTTTCCTTTGTAAAAGAGAAACTATCTGACTTTGAAATTGATCTGTCATTTACAGATATGAGATGGTCAACCAAGATGGAATTGCAGTTATTACATATTAAAAATGACTTGACTTTTTAAAATGACTTAATATTATATGTCAGGTAATAATAATACTAAGTTAGTGGGATTTGTTAACAACCCCAAAGTGAAAGTGTTAGTTGTTCAGTCATGTCCTACCCTTTGTGACCCCATGGACCATAGCCTATCATGCTCCTCTGCCACGGAATTTTCCAGGCAAGAATACGGGGGTGGATTGCCGTTTCCTTTTACAGGGGATTTTCCCAACCCAAGGATTGAATACAGGTCTACCTGCATTGTGGGCAGATTCTTTACTGTCTGAGCCACCAGGGAAGCCACTAACACTCAAAGGTTAGATGCAAAGAAATAATTCATTTGTTGGAATCTGCTGGAAAAAATAACCAAAATAATGAACCTCGGGAGGGCAACCTTTTCTTAAATTGTACCTGTTGAAATTCTTTCATCTTTTTCTAGAGAAGACACCAACATTTGTAGGCATGCAATAAAATCTTAGACCCAGATGAAAAACATTTTTTTTTAACAACTTCAAAGCATCATGTTTATTTTTATTTTATTATTTTTAAATTTTTTGGCTGCATTGTGGGATCTTAGTTCTGTGACCATGGATTGAACCCAAGCCTCTGGCAATAAGAGTGTCAAGCTCTAACCACTGTACTACCAAGGAATTTCCCAGATGAAAATTTATAGATTTTATTATTCTGAAACCCAGTTATGTTACTTCACTTCCACACTTGTTTATCCTCGGTTTAAAGAGATATAAATCTAAGTGAGAACAAAAATCTGAAGTTTTCTTATGAAAATATAGCTACAATACAAAACTTCAGTTTGTTTCAATCAGATGGCATTTTTATCAGCAACTAAATCTTCAAGTAGGTCTTAAAATAAGCATTATCTTAGTTGCAACAGAGACAAGGAAAGATTAATATGTCGGGAGCATCATTACCATCAGAGGTACCACGATGCTGACAAGGAGACACTAAAAATAGCTGTGGTTCCACCCAACCTTAGTTGAAACTGAGCATCTGTTTACATGACATATATAATGATCATAGGAGTAATCGAGCATCTTGATGAGCTGACAAATTTCATTTCTGCATTATAATGTCAAACTTTAAAAACTGACTTTTAAAAATAAAATTATATTACTGGGACTTCCATGGCAGTCCAGTGGTTAAGACTCCACATTTCCAATGCAGGGAGTGTGGGTTTGATATCTGGTCAGGAAGTAAGATCCCACATGCTGCATGCCGTGGCCAAAAAAATTATTCAGTTCAGTCACTCAGCGTGTCTGACTCTTTGCAACCCCATGAATTGCAGCACGCCAGTCCTCCCTGTCCATCACCATCTCCCGGAATTCACTCAGACTCACATCCATCTAGTCGATGATGCCATCCAGCCATCTCATCCTCTGTCGTCCCCCTTTCCTCCTGCCCCCAATCCCTCCCAGCATCAGAGTCTTTTCCAATGAGTCAACTCTTCGCATGAGGTGGCCAAAGTACTGGAGTTTCAGCTTTAGCATCAGTCCTTCCAAAGAACACCCAGGATTTAAAAATTAAATTGCTGGTTTAGTCATGTGTCTCAAAAGTTCATTCAACAAATGGTGACTTATGGCTTCAGCCAATAGCCAATTTAGCTTGGCCATTCAGCATCTCTTCTTAGGTGGTAAAATTTTAAGAGCTGGCTTGTCTGAAAAATGTCTTTATTTTAGCCTCTTCCTTGATAGTTTGAGCAAATATAAAATTCTGGGTTGGAAATAATTTTCCCACCAGATACTTAAAGTACTGCTCTAGATGTTGTTGTTTCTGGGGTTACTGTTGAGAAATCAAATCTATTCTGTTCCTGAATTTTTTATCTGACTTTTATACACTTGACCCTCTTCAGAAGCTCTTCAGATTTTCTTCTTTGTTCACACTGTTCAGAAATGTCAGTTTCACATATGTGGTCTATTTTCATCTCTTGTGATAGGCACTCAGAGTCCTCCCAATGTATTGATGCATGCTTTTAGTTGGAGGCCTTTGTCTTTATCTCTTTGATGACTTCCTCCTCTATTTTCTTTCACAGGAACCGCTATTATTTGGATGTTGTTCTTCCCATGCCTTAGGAGCTGCCTTCCGTCTCTTGAATTGAGAAATCCGTTAAAGCCCAAATGAAAGGTTTTATATTTATCTAAAGTTTTTCCTTATTTTGTTGGAAAAAAGCAAACCAAAGAAGAAAGACTAGTGGGTGGATGTGGATGGAAATATAGCTGGAGTTGGCCAATTTCTCTTTCACAGCTCCCTCCTGTCACCAAAACAAGCTCACACCTGACAACAGAAAGAGAAGCTGGCCCCCACACCAGACAACCTGGTTTCCATTCTCAGATTTACCACTTACTGTTGAGGCCAGCCACATCAATTTCTAGGCTGGTGTCTCCTCATCTTTTTTTTTAACAACTTCAAAGCATCATGTTTATTTTTATTTTATTATTTTTAAATTTTTTGGCTGCATTGTGGGATCTTAGTTCTGTGACCATGGATTGAACCCAAGCCTCTGGCAATAAGAGTGTCAAGCTCTAACCACTGTACTACCAAGGAATTTCCCAGATGAAAATTTATAGATTTTATTATTCTGAAACCCAGTTATGTTACTTCACTTCCACACTTGTTTATCCTCGGTTTAAAGAGATATAAATCTAAGTGAGAACAAAAATCTGAAGTTTTCTTATGAAAATATAGCTACAATACAAAACTTCAGTTTGTTTCAATCAGATGGCATTTTTATCAGCAACTAAATCTTCAAGTAGGTCTTAAAATAAGCATTATCTTAGTTGCAACAGAGACAAGGAAAGATTAATATGTTGGGAGCATCATTACCATCAGAGGTACCATGATGCTGACAAGGAGACACTAAAAATAGCTGTGGTTCCACCCAACCTTAGTTGAAACTGAGCATCTGTTTACATGACATATATAATGATCATAGGAGTAATCGAGCATCTTGATGAGCTGACAAATTTCATTTCTGCATTATAATGTCAAACTTTAAAAACTGACTTTTAAAAATAAAATTATATTACTGGGACTTCCATGGCAGTCCAGTGGTTAAGACTCCACATTTCCAATGCAGGGAGTGTGGGTTTGATATCTGGTCAGGAAGTAAGATCCCACATGCTGCATGCCGTGGCCAAAAAAATTATTCAGTTCAGTCACTCAGCGTGTCTGACTCTTTGCAACCCCATGAATTGCAGCACGCCAGTCCTCCCTGTCCATCACCATCTCCCGGAATTCACTCAGACTCACATCCATCTAGTCGATGATGCCATCCAGCCATCTCATCCTCTGTCGTCCCCCTTTCCTCCTGCCCCCAATCCCTCCCAGCATCAGAGTCTTTTCCAATGAGTCAACTCTTCGCATGAGGTGGCCAAAGTACTGGAGTTTCAGCTTTAGCATCAGTCCTTCCAAAGAACACCCAGGATTTAAAAATTAAATTGCTGGTTTAGTCATGTGTCTCAAAAGTTCATTCAACAAATGGTGACTTATGGCTTCAGCCAATAGCCAATTTAGCTTGGCCATTCAGCATCTCTTCTTAGGTGGTAAAATTTTAAGAGCTGGCTTGTCTGAAAAATGTCTTTATTTTAGCCTCTTCCTTGATAGTTTGAGCAAATATAAAATTCTGGGTTGGAAATAATTTTCCCACCAGATACTTAAAGTACTGCTCTAGATGTTGTTGTTTCTGGGGTTACTGTTGAGAAATCAAATCTATTCTGTTCCTGAATTTTTTATCTGACTTTTATACACTTGACCCTCTTCAGAAGCTCTTCAGATTTTCTTCTTTGTTCACACTGTTCAGAAATGTCAGTTTCACATATGTGGTCTATTTTCATCTCTTGTGATAGGCACTCAGAGTCCTCCCAATGTATTGATGCATGCTTTTAGTTGGAGGCCTTTGTCTTTATCTCTTTGATGACTTCCTCCTCTATTTTCTTTCACAGGAACCGCTATTATTTGGATGTTGTTCTTCCCACGCCTTAGGAGCTGCCTTCCGTCTCTTGAATTGAGAAATCCGTTAAAGCCCAAATGAAAGGTTTTATATTTATCTAAAGTTTTTCCTTATTTTGTTGGAAAAAAGCAAACCAAAGAAGAAAGACTAGTGGGTGGATGTGGATGGAAATATAGCTGGAGTTGGCCAATTTCTCTTTCACAGCTCCCTCCTGTCACCAAAACAAGCTCACACCTGACAACAGAAAGAGAAGCTGGCCCCCACACCAGACAACCTGGTTTCCATTCTCAGATTTACCACTTACTGTTGAGGCCAGCCACATCAATTTCTAGGCTGGTGTCTCCTCATCAGTAAAAAGAAATGTGCAAAATAGTAACCCATGCAGCCTAGTAAAATAATATTGCCTCCCATGGGGAAGGGTGACGGACTTGTGACAGCAGAGTTTTGAAATCATCCAAGCTTTGTTCATGCGGGAGAAAAATTTATTGCAGTCGCATTAGAGTTGGTAGTTTTAAGATACTGTGTGTGTGTGTGTATGTGTTTCTCTCTCTCTGTTTTTCTAGTTACTGAGAGAGCAGAGCCACAAATGACAATCCCAGAGACAGGGTTTCAACCTGACAATTTGACAACCACCTCCCTTGACAGCACGCTTAGAAGGCCTGGACCGCTTAGAGTACTAATGGTGTCAATTGTAAGTGAAAAAAGGTCAGCTTCTCGCAGTTCCAGAGGCCTTCACATTGAGCTCAGAATTCATGCCTGGTTTTGGTACAATGGCTTACATGTCCCTGCTTGAGATCACAGGCTTGAGGTTGTCATTTTGACTTTATCTTAGGATAACCACTGGTGGCTCAGAAGGTAAAGAATTTGCCTGCAGCGCAGGAGACCTGGGTTGGATTCCTGAGCCAGGAAGAAGGAAATGGCAACCCACTCCAGTATTCTTGTCTCGGAAATCCTATGGACAGAGGAGCCTGGTGGGCTACAGTCCATGGGGTCGCACTGAGCAACCACCACTAGGATAACTGACAGTGTCTTTTACATCTCCACCCTGCCTGTCCCTGCTGTCACTGCCAGAACCTCAGCTCAGACTTTCCTAGCCTAAACGATGGTGAATCTTCCTAACAGTTATTCCTGCCTCCCATCTCATCCCTTAGTCCACACTCCACGGCACAGGCCACTTCATCTTCCTAAAGCACAAGTCAGATGAATCACACTCTCTTTATGTCAAACCCCTTCACTGGGGCACTTAACTTTTCCCTGTCCTATCCACTCACTCTTGCTTGTCATTAACAGCATATCACTTTTTTTTTTAAGTGCAACAATTTCTGTCTTTCTCCATTTTTCCTTTTTTAAAACAATTTGTCAAGTTACTTTCTATAGTTCTCTTTTCCCTTTCTTTACACATTTGAAATATTCACATGCTGTTTTTGTTCTTTCAGTGGTTACCTTCAAAGTTTATCATACATCTTAATGACCCAAATAACCACAATGGTGTGATCACTTACCTAGAGCCGGACATCCTGGAGTGTGAGGTCAAGCGGGCCTTAAAGCATCACTACGAACAAAGCTAGTGGAGGTGATGGAATTCCAGCAGAGCTATTTCAAATCCTAAAAGATGATGCTGTTAAAGTGCTGCAGTCAATATGCCAGCAAATTTGGAAAATTCAGCAGTGGCCACAAGACTGGAAAACGTCAGTTTTCATTCCAGTCCCAGAGAAAGGCAATGCCAAAGAATGTTCAAACTACTGCACAATTGCACTCATCTCACATGCTAGCAAAATGCTCAAAATTCTCCAAGAGAGGCTTCAGCAGTATGTGAGCCATGAACTTCCAGATGTTCAAGCTGGATTTAGAAAAGTCAGAGGAACAAGAGGTCAAATTGCCAACATCTGCTGGATCATAGCAAAGGCAAGAGAATTACAGAAAAACATCTACTTCTGCTTCATTGACTACGCCAGAGCCTTTGACTGGGTGGATCACAACAAAGTGTGGAAAATTCTGAAAGAGATGGGAATACCAGACCACCTGACCTGCTTCCTGAGCAACCTCTATGCAGCTCAAGAAGCAACAGTTAGAACTGGCCATGGAACAACACATTGGTTCCAAACTGGGAAAGGAGCACATCAAGGCTGTATACTGTCACCCTGCATATTTAACTTATATGCAAAGTACATCATGAAAAATGCCATGATGGATGAAGCACAAGCTGGAATTAAGATTGCTGAGAGAAATATCAATAATCTCAGATATGCAGATGATACCACCCTTATGGCAGAAAGAGAAGAGAAACTAAAGAGCCTCTTGATGAAAGTGAAAGAGGAAAGTGAAAAAGCTGGCTTAAAACTCAGCATTCAAGAAACTAAGATCATGGTATCTGGTCCCATCACTTCATGGCAAATAGATGGGAAAACAATGGAAACAGTGAGAGACTTTATTTCCTTGGGTTCCAGAATCACTGTAGATGGTGACTGCAGCCATGAAATGAAAAAACACTTTTTCCTTGGAAGAAAAGCTATGACCAACCTAGATAACATGCTAAAAAGCAGAGACATTACTTTGCCAACAAAGGTCCATCTAGTCAAAGCTATGTGTAGTCATAGCCATGTGTGGATGTGAGAGTTGGACTATAAAGAAAGCTGAGTGCTGATGCTTTTGAACTGTGGTGTTGGAGAAGACTCTTGAGAGCCCCCTGGACTGCAAGGAAGTCAAACCAGTCAATCCTAAAAGAAATCAGTCCTGAATATTTATTGGAAGGACAGATGCTGAAGCTGAAGTTCCAATACTTTGGCCACCTCATGCAAAGTACTGACTCACTCGAAAAGACCCTGATGCTGGGAAAGATTGAAGGCAGGAGGATAAGGGGGAGACAGAGGATGAGATGGTTGGATGGCATCACCAACTTAATGGACATGAGTTTGAGCAAACTCTGGGAGATAGTACAGGGCAGGGAAGCCTGGCATGCTGCAGTTCATGGGGTCGCAAAGAGTCGGACATGACTGAGTGACTGAACTGAACTGAACTGACATCTTCCTTCCTCTCCTAGAATTCGGGTCCCTTCCTTCCTCTCTGAACTCACATAGTGCTCTTTGACTATTTTTTAACTCAGCAAAGACATTTTTGAGTTTATTGATATTATTACCATTTATTTGCTCCCCACTTTCCTTCCCATTTTCCTCCTTAAAGTTTTTTTTTTTTTTAATGTTTATTTATCTTTATTCTTAGCTGTGCTGGGTCTTTGGTACTGCGTGTGGGCTTTTCTCTAGTTGCGGTGCATGAGCTTCTCATTGCCGTGGCTTCTCCTGTTGCAAAGCACATGTTCTAGGGTGCGTGGGCTCAGTATTTGTGGTTCACAGGCTTAGCTGCTCTGTGGCATTTGGGATCTTCCCAGATCAGGGATCAAACCGGTGTCTCCTGCATTGGCAGGTGGATTCTTTACCACTGAGCCACCAGAGAAGCCCCTGAAATTTTTTTTTTTAAATAGTTCTCTTGGTGGTAAATGTTCTCAATTTTGTTTGTTTCCTATAAATACTTTGCCCTATTCTTGAGCAATACCTTTGCAAAGTGTACAAGCCTAAGTTGACAGCTATTTTCACTCAGTCCGTTATGGTCCATCTTCTGGCTTCTATTGTTCTGTTGAGAAGTCTGATGACTCACTCTCATGTTAAATCCTTCCACGCTCGCATTATTCTGATTGTCCTTTTAAAGAGATCTGTCATCTCCTTCTGGCTGCTTTCAAGGTCTTCTCTCCATCTTTGATGTTTTCTCCTTTCTCTACAATGTGTCCAGACACAGATCTCTTTTTTTATTTATCTTGTTCCCTGAAGTTCAGATGCAAGCATCCCAATTGCCTGCTCAGTATCTCCACTCAGCAATCTAATGGCATTTCACACATGCCACATTCAGACATGAACCCCTGAAGTCCCCCGCCCCCAGCCTTGCTCCTGTTGCTATTTTCCTGTATCAGAAAGGTCAACTTATTTTTGTTTCTCAAATTGAAAATATTTCACAAGTCCTCCTTGCTTCACTTCTTGACCTTTTAAAGTTTATTCTAATCCACAGCCATAATCATCTCTTGAAAACACAAACTGGATCATCTGAGTCCCCGTCCAAATCCACCAGCGGCTTTCCATTCCCCTTAGGACACAACCCAAATTCTGAAGTCGGCTCTGCTTGCTTCCCAATTCCTTGTCCCCTCACTGTTCTTCTCCTCATTCATGACGCTCCTGCCACCTGGCCATCGAACATGTTTCCATCTGTGCCATTCTCTCTGCCTGGGGTACTCTTCCCCCAGAGCTCACAGGTTCATCTGCCACTTCATTCGGGTCTTTGCTCAAAAGTCCTCACCTTAGAAAACCTTCTCTAACACTGTGTCTGATATGGAATACACATGCCGTCCCCATCTGTATATCTGTCTCCTCTACTTCTTTTAATTGACAGCACTCATCGTTACTGACATGGTGATATGTTTATGCATTCATTCGTTGGCATCTGTCACCCGTCTCTTCCCTACTGGAATGTATGCAGACAGTTAGGCCTTTATCTGTGTTACTGCTGCATTCCCGGTCTAGAACAGTGCCTGGGACATGGATATTTGGTGAATGTCTGCATGAGTGATTCAATGAATGAACAGACTTGGCTGGGAAAAGACAGAGAGGATAGGAAACAACAGAAGGTACAGTATCGAGGAAGGCTGTTTTAACCCTCTAAGGCTACCTTCTTCAGAATGTCCAGCCAGGTGGTTCTTATTCTTCTGCCACCGCATGTCATGCCTTTTTATGGCATATAATCCACCTTGTAGTTTGGATATGTTTAGACTGTGATCTCCTTTAGAACAAAAACTATATCTTATTCATTTCCACACCCTTGGTGCCTAGCCCAGTACCTGCCATATAACAGATGCTCACTCAATGCTGTTAAGTTGAATTAAAACCATATTGGCTAAACTTTAATTTAAAATGTCTTTATCCTAATTGTTAGCTGAGTCACTTTTGCCCCCCCAAAAAAACCCAGATTTAAATTTTACTAACAAAAAGACTAGATGGAATGAAGCCCTTTCCAGGGCAATTTTCCTGATTCAAAGCATCCTGAGAACAAAGTTGAAATGACAATAGAGTCCTTGAGGCTAGATACTAAATATAACTAATCTTTGTAAACACTCTAGCAGCTTGGTACTGATGATCACTGAATGTGCTTTGTAAGTAAACAAAATTTGCATGAATGAATTTTTAGAAGAGTCTCCTCTTTCTCCCACATTTTTTTTGTTTGTTTCCTAATTTGCAAATTATCTCCAAGGGGAGTATCTAGGATCCCTTCAAGCTAGATTTTTTAAAAATTCTGACTTCCCTTTGACATATATACACTGCTGCTGCTGCTAAGTCGCTTCAGTCGTGTCCTACTCTGTGCGACCCCATAGACAGCAGCCCACCAGGCTCCCCCATCCCTGGGATTATCCAGGCAAGAATACTGGAGTGCTATCATGTGTAAAATGCCAAATAAATAAAAATAAACACTAAAGAAATTCTAGATGTCACCCCACTCCAGTACTCTTGCCTGGAAAATCCCATGGACAGAGGAGCCTGGTAGGCTGTAGTCCATGGGGTCACAGAGAGTTGGACATGACTGAGTGACTTCCCTTTCACTTTTCACTTTCATGGATTGGAAAAGGAAATGGCAACCCACTCCAGTGTTCTTGCCTGGAGAATCCCAGGGATGGCAGAGCCTGGTTGGCTGCCGCCTATGGGATCACACAGAGTCGGACACGACTGAAGTGACTTAGCAGCAGCAGCAGCTTCTTTTAGGAGGAGGTTGATGTTTCTTAAGAAGGAGAAAGCTAAGGGAAGTTCAGTGTGTGGGGGAAGGTGCACTGGATTTGCCCTTTGATTCCTCTTCTCTGCTAATGTTGCTGGGAAATCAGGAAACATGTTGACTGAGGTCCCTTCTGGCATCTCCTGGCTCCTGGAGAAGACAAGGAGGACTCTGCCTCCTTGCTCTTACTTTTTAAGAACCTTTGCTGGCCTAGCAACTTATGATGCAAACTCTGGGTGAATGTGGGGATTCTCCTCTCTCTGGAGGTCTCCCATGGTTTCCCCTTGCACCAAGGGGGCAAGGCCTTGTGAGCCAAGTGTGAACAGCCAATCTAAGCTCTCATCCTGAGCTGGGCTGACAGGGAGTATGGGTGCAGGAAGAAGGAAAAGACTAGAGTGAGCGAGGTGTCACAGGGGCCCTATAAAAATCACAGATGTTTGCCAAGTGGAAAAATACCCAACTCTCAGAATGTCTCATTTTGCATTTCTTAGAAACATTTCATGAAAGAGGTCAAATGAAATGCACCAACTCTGCTGGAGCCAGGTGTGAACTGCTTCTCTCTGTCCTCCACAAACAAGGCCCATTTCCCAGTATTTGGTCTGAAGCGTGCTGGGCCTGGAATGCCCAGAGGCAATGGCACACATGGTATCACTGCTCTTTTCAATAGTGTCTTCTACATGCCCAGGAAGCTTCCTGCAGTCTCTATTCCGCTCTTCATTCCAGAGTTCTTCAGGGACTGCACCCTGGACAGCACAGCTCCCGTCAGCCACAGTCCAAGCAAGGAGGAACCGCAGGGATGCTCAGGCCACCCCTCGGAGCCCCCGAGGCTGGCGGCTGGCCAGGCTTCTGAGATCTCTTAGGTGCCGATCCTGGTGGGAAGCCCAGCACTCCAGCTAGACTCATCCAGGCCAAGCAACACGCCATGACCACGATGTGGAAGAAGCAGCCCACTTGGCTCTGACGGAGACAGAAGGACCCCCGTACCTTTTCCAGGGGGCCCTCAGGGAAGATTGGCTTCATGCTGTAAGCTAAGGTGGCCAGCACTGGGCCCGCAGGCGGACTCCATCTGTCCTCATCAGATGCACTGCGGCTAGTGGTTAGGAGCGTACTCGCTCGTTTCAAATGACCATGGGGAGGCTGCTTAGTCTGTCTGAGGCTCCATTTCCTAATCTGTAAGTGGAAGTGATCATAGTCCCTACACTCCATGTTGCTAGGAAGATTATATGAGATAATATCTGGAGAAGGAAAGGGCAACTCACTCCAATATTCTTGTCTGGAAAATCCCATGGACAGAGGAGGCTGGGGGGCTACAGTCCATGGGATCGCAAGAGTCGATTTAGAGAGACTAAACCACCACCACCATGAGATGATATCTGCAATGTCCTAGCAAGGTACCTGGCATTTTAGAAGGACTTGAAATACAAGGGCATTATTGCTAAGCTGAATGATGAGAGCCTGAATTATAGAGGGATTTTTAGTCATTACAGGATGTACAGCAACCACCCTCTGCCCATAAAAGCCGTGTTAGTCTGAGTTGTTGAGCAAGGCTGAAGCCAAGCGGTGGGTCTGTGAGTGAAGCCCTGGCTCCTTGATCTGGGCTCCCGTCCAGAACAGCTGTTCAGGAAGAAAGGCTGGTCTGAGCCTCAGCTGGTCTAGCCTGGTGGTGCCACATGGGACAAGCTATTTAATCCTCCCAACCACCCTGAGAGAGGTATGTAATATCCCATTTTTCAGGTGAAAAGATTGAGACCTAGAGATGTTGGATTTGTGGCTGGTAGTCACCAAGTGAATATGCACCAGACCTGGGATTTGAACCTGTGATATTTGACTTTATAGAATATCTGTCTTTTCTGTTGTTATTTCTTGCCAGCACTAAGAACTTGAAAGTTTTGGGGAATCCCTTACTCTGTGAGTTCAGTGGGAGGAAAGCTCCTTGCCCTTGTCAGTGAGAGTGAGCAATTGGATCCAACTCCAACGTTCATCAGGCTTCCCTGGTGGCAACAGTGGTAAAGAACCCGCCTGCCAACGCAGGTAGATGTAAGAGATGTGGGTTCGATCCCTGGGTCGGGAAGATTCTCTGGAGGAGGGCATGGCAACCCACTCCAATATTCTTGCCTGGAGAATACCATGGACAGGGGAGCCTGGTGGGCTACAGTCCATAGGGTTACACAGAGTCAGACACAACTGAAGCGACTTAGCACACATGCACCACTGTTCACCAAATACAAAATTCAAACCTTGCCCAAGGCTGCAAAGCAAGTGGCTACTAAGAATAGGCCTGTGATGGTTCCATGATGGAGGCTGTGTCTGACAGTGGCCTCCCGCCCAGGACTCTCTGTGTCCTAGCTTCCTGAGTCCCTGTCTCCCACCCCTTCTCTAAACCCATGCCTCAAGCTTTCTCCAGCTCTGCTCTCACAGGAATTGCAATATTAGTGTGTTCAAGAACAAATGTTGAATTCAGCCCTCCTAAATTTTTAATCATTTCCATGCAGTAAATGGTAACTCTATTCTGCTGGTTGTTCAGGTCAAGAACTCTGGAGTCAAACTTGCCTT
>SJYX01006806.1:317219-353586 GCA_006410675.1 Oreotragus oreotragus | reverse complement strand
AGTTAGTGAAAAAAAAAAAAAAAAAAAAAAAAAAAAAAAAAAAAAAAGAGAAAACCAGTATCATTAAGGATATCAAAAGACATTAAGTCTCATCCAGGCTTATGGGTGGGAAAATGTCATTTGATATAATTAAAACTAAAACTATATTTCTGAGAACAATTTACAATTGAAATTTTTACACTCATAAACATAAACAAAAAATAGACTATTTGGGAAAAATATATCCTTAATTGTCACATTTCCCCTGATGTGAAGTCGATACTTTCAAACATGAGGATCGTCAAAGAACATGATTTGTCAGCTGTGTTTGAAAATAACTCTTCCTTTAGTATATTGCCAGACCTCCTTGTCTCTGAAATATTCAGTCCTCTTAAAAAAAGAGAGCAATGTCTAGTTCTTTTTGGCACTTGTGAAATGATAATAGAAGCTTTGAATAGTTTTGCTTAGAATTCACACCTATTTAATTCTGAATAAGAACTGTTGAAACAAATAAGAAAAACAGTGTAAGAACAAAGATATATGAATTCAGACAGAATGATCTAAGAAAACAGAGTTTTCTCTTTCATTTTAACAATACTAAGAAAACTAAAGTCCTTTAAAAGTTATCACTGGTGTTTATTAAAACAAAATTTTCTCTGAGCTGAAGATATGCCCTTGAGGTGAAAAAATTTTTCCCCACCAAAACCTTGAGAAAGTCATAATTGACTAATAATTCTCTGCTTTAAGAAAAATACAACTATCATTGCAACTTTTATTGTAAAATAGTGGATTGATTCTTAACTAAATTTTAGAATACTATTATTTTGGAGTCCTTTCTTTATTGCCTTCTTTCTGGAAGAAAACCTCATAGTTCTGCTTTGATGAGTAGAGCTTATTTTATGTTTTACTTCAGGGAGAGTCATCTTTCATAGAGTACGGTAGCTGTGGAGTATGTTTAGATCTTCCTCCTAAAAAAACTTACTGTTCACTTGCAAGAGGAACAATTAACTGACACTTCTAGTTTTGTCACCATCAGGACCCATCTCAACTTTCAGGCCAAGGTAATGCTTTCCCTAGGCAGCCCCTGACCCACGATTGAGTAGATTAGAGGTACTGGGCCTGGTAATTTCTGCCCAACATGCGACTCCTCTAAAGGGTGCATATTGGTCTGGAGCTCCAGATTCATTGCTATGAGTTGGACATGACTTTTTCATATATGCATTGATGTCTGAGGGCTTCCCTTGTGGCTCAGACGGTAAAGAGTCTGCCTACACTGTGAGAGACCTGGGTTCGAGCCCTGGGTCAAAAAGATCCTCTGGGGAAGGAAGTGGCATTTCCATGATCAATCCACCTTCTCTCGTTTAGCTTCATAAGCCTGAATCCCTCCCCTCATCCACATATTCATCATGCTCATAACTCTGTCTCAGTGTGTGCTTCTCATAGGACTCAACTGATATATTAACATTCCCCTAAGATACTTAATATATGCTTGTTGAACATCTCCTACCCTATATGTCAATTACTATGTATGGGGTTGCAAAGAGTCGGACATGACTGAGCAACTGAAATGAACTGAGCTGAATGCTAGATGTTGGGAATACAAATATCATTTAAACATGATTTCCATCCCAAGCAGCTCACAAACTAGTTAGGAAGAGAGCACCATAAATAAGAAATGCAAGGGAACCAACAGAAACATGGATCTATAACTATGGAGTTTCATTAGCTTTCAATTGCTGCATTAAAAAATGTCCACAAACTTAGCACACTTAAAACAGTGTCCAGTTCTATCAGTTAGATACCTGGACAGGCTTGCTTGGATTCTCTGTTTAGGGTCTTAGAAGGTCAAAAATCAAGGTAACAGCCAGTCTGGGCTCTTATATGGAGGGTTTAGCGAATAATCCACTTTCAGTCTCATTTGAGTTTCTAGTAGAATCTAGTTCCTTATTGTTGTAATGCTGAAGTTCTTGTTTCCTTGTTGGCTGTCATTCAGCAGCCTTTCCTGTATTCTTTATCATGCGGCCCCTTCCATCTTCAGGTCAGCAATGATGTATTGAATCCTTCTGATTCTTGGAATCTTTCTGACCTCCTCTTCTACTGCCATTCAGATAAAACTCTGCTTTTAAAGGGCTCATATATGCTACCGGGATAATATCCCCTTTGATTAACTCATGGTCAACTAATTAGAAGCTTAATTACATCTGTAAAATCCTTTTATTAATTAACATGGTCAGAGCTTGAATGAATTCTCTTCAAATTCATGGTCCTGGGAACAGGGCAGAAAATCTTGAGGGACCATTTTAGAGTTCTACCTACTATAGGGATGTAGAGGAAGGGTTCATAATAGTGAAGGTGAGGAGGGGAAATCTACCAGGGAGAGACGAAGGCTGAGCTGAATTTTTAAAGAGTAATAATAAAGTCAAATTGGGTAATTTTAGCCAAAAATTGAAGATTTGAAGTAATATATATGAGCCAGCATACGTAAGTAGGTCTCTTGCTTAAGAACAGTGATGGTATGTCCAATAAACTAAACTTAGGAATTAGGTTTTATTGTTGGGAAACAATCATAGAATTTTAAGCAGATGATTTGGCATATATGTTAGAGAGCGAGTTGTCAGCAATATTGGAGAGTGAAATGCCAATACACCCTAGTGTTCTTGCCAAGGAAACTCCATGTACGGAGAAGCCTTGCATGCTAAAGTCCACCAGGCTGCGAAAGAGTCAGACATGACTTAGTGACTAAACAACAACAGAGGCAGCAATATAGACAGGAGATATTACAGTGTGATACTGGAACCAGAGTGACCAACTGGAAGCTGCGAAGACTGTGCCTCGAGAGACAGTGGTTTTCTGAATCAGAACATTGATAGTGGGATGGGGAAGAGAAGGACGTTTATAATTTAGGAGGTAAATTTTGTATCACTCAGTGATGGATTGCATGTGGAAAATGCTAGAGGTGAAGCAGTCTAGGATGACTTTTAGTTTAGGTAGCAGTAAGTGGGACTTCTGTAAATTGGTTAAGGGATGAGAGCAGGGCAGGCTAACTGGAGGGAGTTGGAAGGGGTAGGACAATGATGAATTCAGTATTTGAAATGTTGAATCTGAAATAGTTGTGGAACATCCATACCATCAACTTTTGTCTCTCTACTGGATCAGTACAAAACATATTCTTTTAGTTCCCATGAAAAGTAAAACCAGAAATCCTCCCTGAATCTCTCATAGCCCATAGCTAAACTTATTCAATCACTTTCTTTTTACTTTTCAGCTCTTCCTCAGCTTTGCTTCCCACCCAACCATTCTATCAAAACTGCTTTGTCAAAGTCAGAGGTGATTTTCGTGTTGGCAAGCGAAATGGACATTTTTGTCTCCTCAGTTTACTCAGTGCCCCAGCAGTATTTGATGTAGTTGGCCTGCTACTTAAATCCACAAATTGACTTAGCAGTACTCACTGTAGACCTTGAAAATGAGAAATAATGATCACACATGCAGTTCATTACAACAAAATGAAAATAATACTGAAATGAATAATGCAAGCCATTTATTTAAGATGTTCTCATTGTGTTTTCTTCTCAGCAAGCTTAAAATAGTAGACTAGGTAGTTCAAACTGCTTGTATCAAAACTATGTGTTTTTTTTTCTTCCTTAGAAGAAATATCTTCTTACATCCAAAGCTAGTCTTTGCCTGTGCTTGATCTTGTACTTTCATAGGTCTTCTTAAACAGGCCTGAAGAGGTTAAAAAAAAAAAAAAAACTTTTTAAGATTTAAAAACAAGCAGGTAATAAATGTTGACCAGATTTCAGAGGCAGAGAGAGAAGTGAGATTGAAACTGATTTTGAGGCCAAGTCATCCACTTTTTTCATTGTTACACAGCTTTCATTCTCATGCAAAAAAAAAAAATACTGATTTTCTATTCATTTATCTAAGTTATGAAATATTGCATGGGGAATTTTATAAGTTACATGTATGGAACATGTATGTTCTTACTATCTAAGAAGTAAATAATTGAAAAAATAATTGAATCAGTTTATTTCCCAGTAAACCACTGATTTAATTTTAATATTTTTCATCTATTTCTTTATAGTTTTGCTCGATATATATATATACATATACAGTATATAGTCTGATTTGCATGTTTTCATCTCTGTATAAATGAATTTTTGAGGATATAGGTTTTTTTTCCAAATATTTGTGCTTTATCCATATTGAATATTCAGTTGCTGTGAATTCATTTTCATTGTTGTTTAATATTTTAATATATGATTATGTTGAAATTCATTTGCCTATTGTTTTGATGGACATTTAAGTTGTTAACTGATTTTGCTATTTTATTTTTTTGGGGAATATCTCCTTATGAATATGTGTGATCCTTTTTCTGTTTATTAATATATACTTATAAGTATGCCTTCTGAGTAGTAGGTATAAAATCTTTAGAATTGCTGCTGCTGCTAAGTCACTTCAGTCGTGCCCGACTCTGTGTGACCCCATAGATGGCAGCCCACCAGGTTCCCCCATCCCTGGGATTCTCCAGGCAAGAACACTGGAGTGGGTTACCATTTCCTTCTCCAATGCAGGAAAGTGAAAAGTGAAAGTGAAGTCGTTCAGTCGTGTCTGACTCCTAGCGACCCCATGGACTGTAGCCCACCAAGCTCCTCCGTCCATGGGATTTTCCAGGCAAGAGTACTAGAGTGGGTTGCCATTGCTAGTTGCTCTAAAAGTAGTTGTGGAATATGAAAATTCTCATTTATTGTTATTTCTCAGACATTATTTTCAGAAATGTGAAGTAATATCTATAGTTGGTTTTCATTTTCACTTTCTTCTTTTTTACCTTGATTGCACATCTATTTGTATATAAAATTTAGTAGTTGATTTTTGTTTTCTGTCAACTGCCTGTTTGTATCTTTTGATATTTTACCTTGGATTCATATATTTTTCTTTATTGGTCTGTATAATTCCTTCATATATATGGGCAAATAAATGTGGTAGGTATTGTGTGTGCATGTTAATTCGCTTCAGTCGCGTCTGACTCTGAAACTGTATGGGCTGAATTCTCTAGTCAAGAATAATGGAGTTGAGCAAGAACACTGGAGTGGGTTACCATTTCCTTCTCCAATGCAGGAAAGTGAAAAGTGAAAGTGAAGTCGTTCAGTCGTGTCTGACTCCTAGCGACCCCATGGACTGTAGCCCACCAAGCTCCTCCGTCCATGGGATTTTCCAGGCAAGAGTACTAGAGTGGGTTGCCATTGCTAGTTGCTCTAAAAGTAGTTGTGGAATATGAAAATTCTCATTTATTGTTATTTCTCAGACATTATTTTCAGAAATGTGAAGTAATATCTATAGTTGGTTTTCATTTTCACTTTCTTCTTTTTTACCTTGATTGCACATCTATTTGTATATAAAATTTAGTAGTTGATTTTTGTTTTCTGTCAACTGCCTGTTTGTATCTTTTGATATTTTACCTTGGATTCATATATTTTTCTTTATTGGTCTGTATAATTCCTTCATATATATGGGCAAATAAATGTGGTAGGTATTGTGTGTGCATGTTAATTCGCTTCAGTCGCGTCTGACTCTGAAACTGTATGGGCTGAATTCTCTAGTCAAGAATAATGGAGTTGGTTGGCATGTCTTCCTCTAGGGGGTCTTCCTGACCCAAGGATCCAACCTGCATCTCTTATGTCTCCTGCATTGGCAAAAGAGTTATTTACCACTACTGCCACTATTGACAAAGGTAAATCTATGGTTTTTCCAGTAGTCATGTATGGATGTGAGAGTTGGACCATAAAGAAAGCTGAGTGATGAAGAATTGATGCTTTTGAACTGTGGTAGTGGAGAAGACTGTTGAGAGTCCCTTGGAGTTTAAGGAGATCAAACCAATCAATCCTAAAGGAAATTAGTCCTGNCAGTAGTCATGTATGGATGTGAGAGTTGGACCATAAAGAAAGCTGAGTGATGAAGAATTGATGCTTTTGAACTGTGGTAGTGGAGAAGACTGTTGAGAGTCCCTTGGAGTTTAAGGAGATCAAACCAATCAATCCTAAAGGAAATTAGTCCTGAATATTCATTGGAAGGACTGATACTGAACCTGAAGCTTCAATACTTGGGCCACCTGATGGGAGGAACTGACTCATTGGAAAAGACTCTGATACTGGGAAAGATTAAAGGCAAGAGGAGAAGGGGATGTCAGAGGATGAAATGGTTTGAAAACATCACCGACTTAATGGACATGAATTTGAGTAAGCTCCAAGAGTTGGTGATGGACAGGGAAGCCTGGCGTGCTGCAGTCCATGGAGTCACAGAGTTGGAAATGACTGAGGGACTGAACTGAACTGAACTGATAGCATTAGCATTAGGGTCACCTGCTCTTGACTTTTTCTTTTCTCCCCTATCATCCCTTCTCCTTACCTGCTCCTCTCAACCCATACCACAAATCTGCTCTCCAACTCTAGATTCAAAAGGTACTTACTATTTAGTTCAAATGGTAAAATTAAATTATCATTGTCTCTTTTTCTTCCTGTACCACACTGATAGGACTGCTGAAGCTTGGGAGGCAGGTGCTTGTCAGAGGTATGGCAAGTGTTTAAGAGCTTAGAGATGTATTTGTGGAATTTGTTGCTAACAGTTACAAAGGAGATATTTGGAAAGGCTCTTGTCCCAACAATTATGCAGAAAAAGTCTAGTCAAGTGTTCAGAGTGTTCAGAGGAATTCTCTAGTGTTTGATTATGGTAGCCTCTGTGAATAATTTAAATGTTCTGGTTGAATAAGTAAACTTACCAGCATTTGATTCTTAAGGAATAGATAAAAAGATATATTCTGTTTTTTTTTTCATGTAACTGAAAATTGTCTCTCAAAAGTAGTGGCATTTCACTTTGAAAGAAAGTTGGATCCTTGCCTTTTCAGACACAAAACGTTTTATGAGATTTTTGCAGTTTTTCAAAATTTTCGAAAAATCTCTACTTGCAATCTCTTAAAAGGCCACAAGTTGACAATATTATTCCATGGAAGTCAGTTTCCATTACTGATGTTTCTTTTTACACTGGGTTTCTGTCAGTCCAAGTTTTTTTTTTTTCTTTACTGCTTTTTCTCCCTCTGCCTGGACCTGTCTTTCTTTTAACTTTCTTTGCATTTTTTCTCTGTGCTCCTCCACATAAGACTCCTGTTTATTTATCTTTTTTTTAACTTTCTCACACTACTTTTTTTGGAAAAAAATTTTAAGTTGCTTTTAATTTTATTTATTCATCTAGGCCACATCACGTGGTATGCAAGGTCTTAGTTCCTCGATCAGAGATGAAACCTATGCCCCCTGCACTGAAAGCACAGAGTTCTAACCAGTGGACTGCTGGGGAAGTTCCAGCTTCCTACACTCTTCTAACTAGCCATAATATAGACTTATATTTTAATATCAATGTACATATGCATATTTACTTAATACATGCACATAGAAGTTTGAGCAATTTAAAACTGAATCATATGTCAAAAAATTATTGCTAATATTTTTCTATTGAGACAATGTCTTGGGACTGCACATTCTATTCTATTACATTTTCATTTGATGATGAATTAACTCATATCTACTAACACTGATCTCTCATCGCCTCCTAAGTTTTGCTACCAATATTATTGCTTTCAATTATTCTGTTTACTAACATACTTAAGTCTTTATTTTTTGTTTCATAGTTTTAAAACTATTTAAAGATATATCACTATGAAATAGGATTAAAATTAAGACTCCTTTTAATTAAAAATAAATAAATAAATACAATTAAAATGAAAGACCCCCCTTATCACTCTCCATATACCCCTCACAACCTTCACTTTTCATTTTTATATACCATATATGGCAACCCACTCCAGTATTCTTCCTGGAGAATTCCACAGAGAGAGGAGCCTGATGGGCTATAGCCCATGACGTCACAAGATTCCAACATGACTTAGCGACTAAACCAGCCAGCTAACCATCATTTTGTATACTATATTTTCCAGTTTGTAACATTTATATTCTATTAAGTCAGTAATTAATAGAATCCAGTTAAAATTAATTTACAGTGCTTTGCTTGTAGATTGGGTTTCAAAATGGCAAATGATGAAAGGACTCCTATAATATAATGATTATACACACATAATCTACTTCAAGATTAAATATTCTGAATAGATCTACAGAAAAGGTGTGTAATCATATATTATACCAAAGGGAATGAGAATCTTGCAAGAGACAGATCAGTGGGTACTCAGATCCTTATTCAAAAGCAAGTCATAATGAAAGATAAATTCCAAACTGAGAGAATGTACTTGCAAATCACAAATCTGATGAAGAACTTTCTCAGAATACTTTAAAAAATTTCTAGGTTACCTCTTTAATATTTTTTTTTTGAGGGAAGGTTCATAGGAGGTAAGAAATATGTATCTTTGCATATCATAAAATATGTTTTGCTTTCATGCTTGATAATAGGCTAGGCCCAGAAATCTAGGTTCCTTGTATATAGTGATGCTAATTAAAAAGTCTGCTACCAGTCTGATTGTCTTCAGTTCCTGATGAAAGCAGAATGTAAGGGAAAGACTCTTGAGAGTCCCTTGGACTGCAAGGAGATCCAACCAGTCCATTCTGAAGGAGATCAGCACTGGGATTTCTTTGGAAGGAATGATGCTAAAGCTGAAACTCCAGTACTTTGGCCACCTCACGCGAAGAGTTAACTCATTGGAAAAGACTCTGATGCTGGAAGGGATTGGGGACAGGAGGAGAAGGGGATGACCGAGGATGAGATGGCTGGATGGCATCATGGACTCGATGGACGTGAGTCTGAGTGAACTCTGAGAGATGGTGATGAACAGGGAGGCCTGGCGTGCTGCGATTCATGGGGTCGCAAAGAGTCGGACACGACTGAGCAACTGAACTGAACTTATAGGTAGTTTATTTTGTTATCCATTGAAAGTATCAGAAGTCAGAGGAGGAGACTGAGTTTTGTAAGGAAGAAAATTTAACTTACAGGTAATTTCTCTGGTGGATTAGATGGTAAAGTGTCTGCCCACAATGCGGGAGACCCAGGTTTGAACTCTGAGTCGGGAAGATCTCTTAGAGCAGGAAATAGCAACTCACTCCAGTACTCTTGCTTGGAAAATCCCATGGACAGAGGAGCCTGGTAGGCTACAGTCCATGGGGTCACAAAGAGTTGGATACGACTGAGTGACTTTACTTTTGCTTTTTACTTTCTCAAAATAGCTACTGAGAGAAACAGGGCTCAATTCCTGCAGCATCTCCTGAAAAGTGTACATAATGTTGCCCAGATTTTTCTACCTGGAGAACAGGAGGATGGAAAACTAATATGCAGGCTACCACTCCTCATTGGTTGTTTCTTTCTAGATGCATTAAGCTTCCGCTTACTGCTGCCACTTGTTCTGTCAATTCTTCCAAGTTCCTACAACATCAGAGAAGATTTTGAAGCAAAATACAAAAGATGCATGCATGATGTGTGATGCTTTAGATGTTAGATGCTTGATCCCACATAGAGCTGTCTACCGCAGCTGAGAGTTAAATCACATGTGAATTGATAGAGTGTGACCAGTACACCAGCATTCTCAAGTTCACTCCTTGCAGTATAAAGATTTCCCGATATTCTACAATAAGTTCACTCTGTTTCTGATATTTCAAGGTAATTACCAGCTGAAATCCTTATAGGAGTCCACATTTAGTGTCTTTAGTGAAACAAACTGTAGTCCCTAGTGCAATCACTGCTCCCAAGATTGTGATGGATATTCATTAACTCTTTCCTCTAGGACACTTTCTAGATTTTTCTCATCTTTGGCCAGCAACTCAGCTGGTCAAAATTGCTTGAGGAAATTAACCAAAAGCTTAATCTCTGAAAAGTCAGTGTGATTACCCAGAACATCTTCCCTGATTGCTGGTTATCTAATGCTGTTTAATAAGCCACTGCAAAATTTAGTGGCTTCAAATACCAATGCCTTACTATTGCTATGGTTTTTTTGCATTGACTAGTCTTAGCTGCAGGGAAGGCAATGGCACCCCACCCCAGTACTCTTGCCTGGAAAATCCAATGGACGGAGTAGCCTGGTGGGCTGCAGTCCATGGGGTCGCTAACAGTCAGACAGACTGAGCGACTTCACTTTCACTTTTCTCTTTCATGCATTGGAGAAGGAAATGGCAACCCACTCCAGTGTTCTTGCCTGGAGAATCCCAGGGACGGGGTAGCCTGGTGGGCTGCCGTCTATGGGGTCACACAGAGTCGGACACGACTGAAGTGACTCAGCAGCAGCAGCAGTCTTAGCTGGGTGGTTCTTCCTTGGGATCTCTCCTATGTTTCAGTCAGATAGAGACTGCTACTGTCATCAGAAGACACAGTTGACCTGGATGTCCAAGATGGCTAACACACATGATTAGTAGTCACTGATTATTGTCTTGGTGTTCAGCTGGGGCTATTGATTGGTGCACCTACATATGGCCTTTCCATATGTCTTAAGCATCTAATATATGGCAGCTGAGTTTCAAAAGTTTTCCAAGAGACAGGAGGTGAAAACTGCCAATTTCTTGAGGCCATGACCTGGAACCTGGCATGGCATAACTTGCACTATATTTTATTAGTCAAAGCAATCACACAGCCTGCCCAAATTCAAAGGTGTTGGCCATAAACCCTGCTTTTGGTGAGAGGCTTGCCCTTTTCATAGAAATAACCCATGTTTGCAATTAACTGGTTTCTATATAGATGGCCAAACCAGATTTTCATTCAATTTTGTCCTGTTTCTCTCCCTTGAAGTCCAAGTTGATATCATTCTTTTAAAATCTTTGTTGATGTTATGTGTATCAAATTATACTGCAGTGCTTTAAATCAGTGGTTCTCAAATGATCTCCTCCCTCCAGGTGACATTTAGAAGGTCTGGAAGTAACTTTTATTGTCAAGAGTGCAAGGAGGGATACTACTGGTGACTACTTGATAGAGGCCAGGGATGCTCTAACATCCCACAGTTAAGAGTGCTAAACATCCCACAGTGCACAGGACATGAGAACAACCTCCTCCTGCCCCCTTAAACAAAGAATTGTCTGATACAATATGTCAATAGTGCCGATGCTGAGAAACTTGCTTCAGACATCAGTGACACTCATGACTCTTTTGGGGACCGGTTCTTCTCTATCTTTTGTTCCCCATGGACAATGTCTTTCAGATTTTTAGAAGCCTTTATGTTTAACACAGAGGGTCTACAAGGCCCTTTGTCTGAAATTGTCTTTCAGTTACTGTCTTAGTTCTTTCTGAAGCATATCAAGGAACTTACACTCCCATATGACTTGATCTTTGTTTTCAAGAAATTCACATTTAAGAATTTTTTTCTGAAGGGATCAGAGATGAAAAACAGTCTTATTTTTGATATCCTAAAGCTTGACACTTTATGTTTCATTTAAATTCTGCTAAAACAGACTTGAAGAGTTTTTCCTTTGTTTTATTTCTCTTCTTCTATCATAGGCAGCTGGTAAGAAGCCAGTTAAAGTTTGAAATTTTGCCTTCAAATTTCCCCAGGCACTCAACAATTCCCCTGGGTACTCTTTCTAGTCTCCTCATTAATGTGGGTGACAGCGTTGCCAAATTTTCTGTCACTGCATAAAAAATGCCCTTTTTCTTTGCTCTTCATTTTTGTCACTATATTCAAACCTTCACTAACAGCTTCCTTGAGGTCCTTCTCGGTTTCTCTAATGGTCTTCTGCAGACTATTCCAGCTTCTGTGCCATTGCATAGTCCCAAAACTAATGCCAAGAAGTTTTAGGGTTTAGTTCTTCTTAGTAGTAATGCTTACCTTGCTCCTGTCTGGTTGTGGCTCTTGAAACTACGCATTCATCACTGTCACCAGACATGTGAGCACCAAAATTTTAGTTCACGTTTCCCCAAACTAAGTCTGAGTAAAGGACTTGGGTGCAGGCCATTTATTTGCAGTGAGATCCCAGGAAACAGAGCTGAGGAAGGAGGGTAGTGAGATAAGAAAGGAGAAAAAGACAATCTTAAGGTGCATTAATGAGGTCACTACTGTGGATCACAGAGGCTTGAGTCTGCTAAGATTTTTGAGAATGACATGTAATGCCACTTAGAATTATCCTCTGGAACTACAGGGAGCTGGATCACTTATTTACCAGCTCCTCTGCTAGTAAGGTTGCTCCTGGGTGTAACTGTCTTGTACTCTGGAATATGCTTATGCATGAGCACAAGGGCTCCTAAGGCTTGGAATAGATTTACCGGCAGAAAAAGACACAATGTGTGCTTGAGTTGGGATGCTGTCTTCTGTGCGATGTGTCCTAGTTCCCATGGAATATCTTCTCCAAATGCAGCTGAAATCACACTTAGGCAATGGACTGTGATGTGGCTGAGGGGCAGGGACACAAGAAATGTCTAGTACACTGAAACTTATTACTTGAGTTTATTTTTCTTTCTGGACTCTTAGCATTTTGTCTTCATTCTAGTTTTCTTAGAATTTTGTAATTACATGTCTAGGTGTAGGTCTTTTAAAATTCATTGTTTGGCATTTGGTGACACCTTTGAATAAGAAGTCTCATATCTCTTTTTAACTCTGGGATTTTGAATTCCTATATATTTGCCCCCTCTATTTTCTTTTTTCTTTCTTTCTGAAACTTTTATTTGTTAGGAATTGGCTCTTTTGTATTTTCCATCTCTTTGTCTTTTTGTTGTGTATTTTAGGAGGTTTCTTTAGCAGCCAGCCTTTCCACTGAACTTTCAATTTCAGTAATAATATGTTTAATTTCTAAGGGATCCTTCTTAGATATCCTCTATTTCCTTTTCATGGCATTTCATTCTTGTTACATGGGTTTATTATCAGACAGAACTGAAGATATATACATAATATGTATGTGTGTTTATATGTATATATACTATTATCTGTGTTTCTTATTATCTATGTGTATTTGCACACACACATTTTTTCCTTCTTATCTGTGCTTTCTCCAGGATCAGCTGTTTGGCTTGTTCTTCTTGATAGTTTTCTTTGTGCTGATGATTTTTCCCGTTTGTCTCATGATAATTAGGTTTCCATTCATCTTTATGAATAAAATACAATGTTGATTAGGTTAAGTTGCTATAATAAGTTCCTTCTGCTGTGGATTTGTTTCCTTATTAAGCCATCAAACATTTTCCTTATCCAGGAGAGCAGTGCTCAGCGTGTGTGTGTTTGTGTGTGCACGCGTGCATGCTCATATGTGGTGGTATTGGCTACACAGAAATTTCATTTTAAGGTATGTAGATGAGAAGCAGGCAAGCATACCTTCCACAGAATTCCCTCAGACAAAATAAGGACAACTTTAATCTTGGGACAGCATCCCACCCGTGGAACACTGGCTGTTCCCAAGCAACTGATTTAGCTTCTTTAGAAAATAGTCCTCTGGTTCATGCTCACTGAACATGCAAGACCTGTCATTCACCATTCACACTGGAGTGGAAGTTTGTTGGGAGGAGCCAAGTAGCAGTGATGTGGACAGTTTTTAATCATTTCCTTTGATTGCTTCTCTATCATTATTTATTTCTCTCTAAGCCTGCCAAATTTTAGCTTCAGGCTTCTCACAGTTTCTCTAGAGAGAACCGTTTCTACAATTGCTGACTCCTGTTCTTCTCTTCATATTCTGAACTACGGCTTCATCTGCCCTGCATAGTTCATCTGTCATCAAAATATCTGGTCTACGGATTGCCTCTCCATCCAAACCTGACTGTGGTTATAATGCATCTTCTAACATTTTGAGAGCGTGGAAAGGAAAATAAATATATGTTGTCAGTCTACCATTTTATCCTGGAGTCTAGAAGTCTTTCTCTTTTCCCTTTTATTTATTTAATAAAGCTTTATTTTTTTCCCTAGTAACAATTTAAACTCAATGTAAGAAATATTACATATTTTTTTCTGATAATAAAAATATTTAATTTTAATTTGATGTGACTTATAAAGGATTTTTTCCTCCGTTGATCAGTAGAGGAGGGCAGCCAACCTAGTAACTGCACATTCCAAATGGAAAATGTTTCCCCAAATGGCTATTACTTTTAAAGGAAGTGATGCAGCCTTCGGGTTGATTGCTTATCAGCCACTCTTTCTTGAGTTCTGCCCTGTTGACACTGCCCCATTCACTGAAGGTGCTGCCCTAAGCACCAGTGGTACTACTGCATTTGACCTTGTCTGCTTATCCAGGTTGGAGAAGGCGATGGTACCCCACTCCAGTACTCTTGCCTGGAAAATCCCATGGACGGAGGAGCCTGGTAGGCTGCAGTCCATGGGGTCACGAAGAGTCAGACACGACTGAGTGACCTCCCTTTCACTTTTCACTTTCATGCATTGGAGAAGGAAATTGCAACCCACTCCAGTGTTCTTGCCTGGAAAATCCCAGGGACGGGGGAGCCTGGTGGGCTGCCATCTATGGGGTCCCATAGAGTTGGACACGACTGAAGTAACTTAGCAGCAGCAGCACCAGCAGCTTATCCAGGTGGTTTTCTCTTTGACACAGCTGGGGAGTGGGTGGCAACTGGGGCATCAGTGACCCTTCTATGCGTTTTCAGTATTGGATGGTCCTTTAAGGCCACATTTCCACTATGTCTACAAGAGTGACAGCTAGTTAGGATGGTGGGGTTGATGGGAAAATGAGAACTAGCAAATATGAGAAAAAGAAGTAAAACAAATCGGCAGAAAGGAGAGGTTAAAAGAATACTGTTCAGTTCTGAGAGCTGTGAACCTCT
The DNA here is from genome assembly GCA_006410675.1 of Oreotragus oreotragus. NCBI lineage: Eukaryota > Metazoa > Chordata > Mammalia > Artiodactyla > Bovidae > Oreotragus > Oreotragus oreotragus. Next base: position 338,889 of record SJYX01006806.1, on the reverse strand, counting down.
CTGCTCTTGGGTTGTATATTACATCTTTGTAACCTAGGTTTCTTTGGTTGGCTGGAGTGAATTTCTATAACTTGAGGCACACATGTGCAAATTTTGAGTGAATACATCTTCCCTTCAGCGAGATATAAAGAAAACTGAGTGATCAGTTGTTTCTAATAAATGCCGTTATAAGCAATGAATCTGACACTTCTAGTCATGAAGCCAAACATTAAAGGTGTTCCACAATCTTAACACAATTTTAAACTATCCACAATAGTTTAAGAACTATTACTCTAAGATAAACTTCTTCAGCACCTTTCAGGAGAAGCACATGGATGCCTGAGGCCTTGAGGCAGAGGACGTTGACAGGCTTAGGGGAATGAACTTTGGGAAGAGCGTGACAAAATCATTTAATTGTGACTGATAGACTTACTCCAGTACTCTTGCCTGGAAAATCCAATGGATGGAGTAGCCTGGTGGGCTGCAGTCCATGGGGTCGCTAACAGTCGGACAGACTGAGCGACTTCACTTTCACTTTTCTCTTTCATGCATTGGAGAAGGAAATGGCAACCCACTCCAGTGTTCTTGCCTGGAGAATCCCAGGGACGGGGTAGCCTGGTGGGCTGCCATCTATGGGGTCACACAGAGTCGGACACGACTGAAGTGACTTAGCAGCAGCAGCAGCAGACTTAGAGAAGAGTGGAGTCAAAACATACAGGTCACGAGTGCCTGGAGCTAAAGGCACATTGGAGACTGTTCTAACTCTGAAAATAAATGAAATATTTAGAAGGAATGGGAGAATTGACAAAGAGCAACCTCCATGAAGTTTGCATTATATTTTTACTCATTTAGGATCAAACTGCCCTCTGGTCCCTGAAACAGGGGTACCTGCTAAAAGTGTCAGTGTGACTAACCATTTTCTGAATACTGAGCAAGATTTAGGGTCAATTATGAATCAAGAAACAACATTAACACAGAGTCTGAACATTAAAAAAGCAATATAAAAGTTATACTGAAGGTTTTGAAGACTAAAATATTTCAGGAGAGATCACTTTAGGTTACTCAGAATGTAGACTCATGAAATATCAGTTCCTGAGGGAATTATCATGTGTTTATCTTTGCAGAAATGCATATTCCATTGGGAATTTTTATAAACATACATATAAATATTAGACAACAAGTGAAATGACTCCTCTTTGTCTGAATGCTTTAAAGCTACACTTAAAGGAAAACAAGGAGGGCCAAGGGTCCAGCTAAGCCTTCCTTTCTGCACAGTCCCCCTTCTCCATTCCCTATACCATATTTCAGACCAATATCATTTTTCTCTTAGATTGTTTACAGTAAAAATGATGAAAAATGCCTATTCTAAGTCATTCTCTCAACAATGTAGATGGCTATCATGTAGCTGGTTATTATTATTTCCATTTCACAACTGAGGAAATAGTTCAGAGAAGTTAAGCATTGCCAAAGGTCACCCAGTTAAAGTAAGTGGTAGAAACCTTTGGCCCCTAGTCTGTCTTCCTAACCATTACATGCTCACAATACATAACCTACAAGTGCTATTTCAGGTAACCACCAATCCTCAGCTTCCTTGTTGATAAATTTCCCCAACCCACAGGACAACATGAAAGAGCAGGTGCTTAGATTTGTACCTAGTAACCTCCTTTGTCTTCATTCAAGGGGTTCAACCAGGAATGTATATCACACAAACAATGCTGATCAACTCATATCCTGAAAATTTGGAATTAGAGCAATAGAAGAGGAATCAGTCAAGGGAAGCTGCAGTGAGAGATCTTAAGAGGGCTAGGGTAGGTTTACTGCACTGCTGTGCCAAAGCCACGTGCAAAATGCAATTGTGGAAGGGCAGAAAGCTGGGGTAGAAAGAGGAATGCACCACACAGGCTCTCTTGACAAGTATTTTTGCTCATCTTTCAGAAAGATGCAATTTACACTCTCTACAACTGTTCGATAGTTCCCTTACCTTCATTAAAGCCAGATTTTTCTCTTTTTTGTTGTTGTTTATGTCATTTGTTTGGTTAAAATGATTTTACTTTGTTTCTATGTTTGGGATTAATGGTGAGTTGAATATCTTTTATATTTTTCTGTTTTCTTTATCACTTCTATTTCTCATTTTCTGAAACTTCTGTTTATGTCTTTTGTTTCTCTTGTTTTGATCTTTCCTTCCCCAGTTTTGAGATATAATTGATATATAACTTTGTATTCGTTTAAAGTGTACAACATAATTCTTTGATATATGTATATATTGCACAATAGTTACCACAATCTATCACCTTATCCACTTACAGGGTTTTTTCTTCTTATGATGAGAACTTGTCAGATCTCCTCTCTCATTAACTTTGAAATAAACAAATCAATTTTGGTAACTACATTTGCCATGCTGTATATTATATCTGCAGAACTTATCTGTCTTATAACTGTGAGTTTGTACACTTTCATGCATTTCCTCTAGTAATATATAAGAGTTCCTGGTTTACTGACAGCGTGGTAACTTTTTATCTGTCATGTTTACATGTTTTTTCCTAGCTTATTTACATCTATTTGATTTTTTTGCCTCTTGTTTTATCCCTTCTGGTATCACTACAGGAAAGCTGTTTCCAAAATCCAAATATAATCACTTTTTAAAAAATGTTCTTATTTTAAAAAAATGTTCCTAAATGTTCCTATGTTTAAAATGCTCCTATTTTAAAAATGTTCAATAGCTCTCTATTACTCAACAGTTAAAAATTGTAAAGGCAGTGGACTGGCATACAAAGCTCTTCACTGACTGATTGCTGTCTCTCTGCATCCTTTTCTGCCTCCAGTAATATTTATTTTTAACATTTGATTTTAGTGGTATAAAGCATATGTGCATGCGTGCTAAGTCACTTCAGCTGTGTGCGGCCCTTTGCAACCCTATGGACTGTAGCCCGCCAGGCTCCTCTGTTCATTGGATTCTTCAGGCAAGAATCCTGGAGTGGGTTCCCATGCCCTCCTTCAAGGGATCTTCCCGACCCAGGCGTGGAACCCACATCTCCAACAGCTCTTGCACTGCTTGCCACCTGGGGAGCCCCATAGAACATACCTGTAGAGTTAAATGATTCCGTGTGTCTTACTACTTCTGTCTCTCCTTCCTACTCCTTGTTTCTACTCCCTAGGGCCACATTTTTTTTTTTTTTTTTTTTTAGTGCTTTTCATTGTTCCTTTCTATGTTTCTTTGACTGTTTACAAATATATTCTTATCCTTCCTTTTAAAAAATTATGTATTACTTTCAGCTCTGAAAGATGAGAGTTGCACTTTGTTGTACATTCGCTATATTCAGGGCACTTTCTCTTCCTCCTGTGTAGGTAAGTGATCATTGTTTAGTTGCTAAGTGGTGTCCGACTCTTCTGTGACCCGTGGACTGTACCCTGCCAGGCAACTCTGTTCCTGGGATTTCCCAGGCAAGAATACTGGAGTGGATTGCCATTTCCTTCTCCAGGGGATCGTCCTGACCCAGGGATTGTACCTACACCTCCTACTTGGCAGGCAGATTCTTTACCGCTGAGCCACCAGGGAAGCCCACAGTTAAGTGCTAATTTTGTTCTGAGAGGTACTACTTGGTTCTTGCATTATTATGCACATGTACATTGTATTTACAGCTGAACCATTCAGTTTTCATGGAGTTCAGTTCAGTTCAGTTCAGTTGCTCAGCTGTGTCCGACTCTTTGCGACCCCATGAATCGCAGCACGCCAGGCCTCCCTGTCCATCACCATCTCCTGGAGTTCACTCAAACTCACGCCCATTGAGTCGGTGATGCCATCCAGCCATCTCATCCTCTGTCATTCCCTTCTCCTCCTGCCCCAAGTCCCTCCCAGCATCAGGGTCTTTTCCAATGATTCAACTCTTCACATGAGGTGGCCAAAGTACTGGAGTTTCAGCTTTAGCATCATTCCTTCCAAAGAACACCCAGGACTGATCTCCTTTAGAATGGACTGGTTGGATCTCCTTGCAGTCCAAGGGACTCTCAAGAGTCTTCTCCAACACTACAGTTCAAAAGCATCAGTTCTTTGGTACTCAGCTTTCTTCACAGTCCAACTCTCACATCCATACATGACCACAGGAAAAACCATAGNGAGTTTCAGCTTTAGCATCATTCCTTCCAAAGAACACCCAGGACTGATCTCCTTTAGAATGGACTGGTTGGATCTCCTTGCAGTCCAAGGGACTCTCAAGAGTCTTCTCCAACACCACAGTTCAGCATCAATTCTTCGGCACTCAGCTTTCTTCACAGTCCAACTTTCACATCCATACATGACCACTGGAAAAACCATAGCCTTGACTAGACGGACCTTTGTTGGCAAAGTAATGTATCTGCTTTTGAATATGCTATCTATTAAATACTATTAAATAATTAAATGCATGATTTAACAAAAAGAAAAAAGAACCCTTCTCATATACTTAATTGGGCTTCCATGATGGTTCAGATGGTAAAGAACATGCCTGCCAATGCAGGAGACCTGGGTTCGATCCCTGGGTCAAGAAGATCCTCTGGAGACGGGGATGGCAACCCATACAGTATTGCCTGAAGAATTCCATGGACAGAGGTGCCTGGCAGGCTACAGTCCTTGGGGTCGAAAAGAGTTGGACATGACTGAACGATCAACACTTTCACTTTTCATATACGTAATAACAACAGTAACTAACTCCTCTGAGGATTCATTAAAAGTCAAACAGTATCACAAGCTCTTGTATGAATTCATTCATTCTCATGCAGCAAACTGGTCTTATTATTATACTCATTTTACAAGTGAGAAAACCAAGGCAAAAAGTTCAAGTTGCTTGTTCGAGAATCAGATATCTAGCAAATAGTTATTAATCAAATACTCATAAATCTAATAAACTTGTAAATATAAAGAATGTCAGATTCTCTTTCTGTATTATTCGCACACTATTAAAATCTCTAGTTTGAGTCTAAAATCAGTTATTCAATTGTGTATCTTATACTAGAATCACAGGGCTCATTTGTCATATTCTCGAATTAATACATAATCTAAATCTTACAAACATTCAGAATGCCAAATTACATAGAGTATTACTAAAGTTAACATGAAAATATGAATACTGTGGATTTGGTGTATTTCATCATTCTCATATTCAATTCTGAACTGTCTTAGGATTAAACAACATTTACCATCCAGAGCACATTCAGGTTACTGCCTGAAGCCTTCTGGACTTACCTTTGCCGGAGAATGGGAAGTCCTGGCTCAGCAGCCTGAGATGTCAGAAAGATGAGATTCTTCTGCCACCACTGTGAACAAGCCAAGTCCCTTCTATGTGATGCTAGGTCAACAGGGTATTTTCAGACCCTACCACACTAATTAGATTACCAAGATGCTTTACTTAGTTTTTCTGGACCTATTGATTAGGTTATGAATCCTAAAAAACATCTAGTAACCACCCAGGTTCTCTCCCTTCTTGATTAGATCCAACTGACCTCTTCATTGGATGACGATGTTTGTATTATTTTCTGTTCTTGCCCCATATGCCATAATCTTGTGCTCAGGTGCTCAGTGCTTCAGTAGTGTCCAACTCTTGAGGACCCTGGGATTCCTGGCAGACCAGAACCTACAGGTTCCTGGCAGACCTGTAGCCTGCCAGGCTCTCCTGTCCCTGGCATTCTCCAGGCAACAGCACTGGNCACTGTTTCCACTGTTTCCCCATCTATTTCCCATGAAGTGATGGGACCAGATGCCATAATCTTCATTTTCTGAATGTTGAGCTTTAAGCCAACTTTTTCACTCTCCTCTTTCACTTTCATCAAGAGGCTTTTTAGTTCCTCTTCACTTTCTGCCATAAGGGTGGTGTCATCTGCATATCTGAGGTTATTGATATTTCTCCCGGCAGTCTTGATTCCAGCTTGTGCTTCTTCCAGTCCAGTGTTTCTCATGATGTACTCTGCATAGAAGTTAAATGAGCAGGGTGACAATATACAGCCTTGACATACTCCTTTTCCTATTTGGAACCAGTCTGTTGTTCCATGTCCAGATCTAACTGTTGCTTCCTGACCTGCATATAGGTTTCTCAAGAGGCAGGTCAGGTGGTATGGTATTCCCATCTCTTGAAGAATTTTCCACAGTTTATGGTGATCCACACAGTAAAAGTCTTTGGCATAGTTAATAAAGCAGAAATAGATGTTTTTTTGGAACTCTCTTGCTTTTTCGATGATCCAGTGGATGTTGGCGATTTGATCTCTGGTTCATCTGGCTTTTCTAAAACCAGCTTGAACATCAGGAAGTTCATGGTTCACATATTGCTGAAGCCTGGCTTGGAAAATTTTGTGCATTACTTTACTAGAGTGTGAGATGAGTGCAATTGTGTGGTGTTTTGAGCATTCTTTGGCATTGCCATTTTTTGGAATTGGAATGAAAACTGACCTTTTCCAGTCCCGTGGCCACTGCTGAGTTCCTCAAATATGCTGGCATATTGAGTGCAGCACTTTCACAGCATCATCTTTCAGGATTTGAAATAGCTTAACTGGAATTCCATCACCTCCACTAGCTTTGTTCGTAGTGATGCTTTCTAAGGCCCACTTGACTTCACATTCTAGGATGTCTGGCTCTAGGTGTGTGATCACACCATTGTGATTATCTTGGTCGTGAAGATCTTTTTTGTACAGTTCTTCTGTGTTTTCTTGCCACCTCTTCTTAATATCTTCTGCTTCTGTTAGGTCCATATCCATGGAATTAGTCTCAATTTTTATTTGCTTGATTTTCTGAGTACTCATCACCAGTTCATTTACAAATGCTTTGTTAGAAATCTTAATCTCTTTTCAATGTTTAAACATCTCAGTATGTCTCTTCAGCTCATTTCCTTTTCCTTAGAGGTATCCCTTTGGAGCTTTCAGACTCCGTGCTCCAGTATTGCTCTGATTGCTCCATGGGCATGCTGCACATCTGTTCTCATGGAATTGTTACTCAATGCAAGTTCATGTGGCCAGCACACAGTGAGTCCCAACAAACAGAAATGTTTGAGTTTGGAGCAGAGAAAGGTTTATTGCAAGGCCATGCAAGGAGATGGTGGTTTGTGCCCCCAACCCCCCTGAACCCCTCAAAAGGATTTGTCAGAGCATTTTTTAAAGCAAGATGAGGGAGTGGTATAGTTAGCTGTTGCAAACTTCTTGGACTCAGAACCCTTTTTTCTCGTAGCTATCTATATAGGTCAGGACAAGATGTTTTTGTAAACCTCTAACAAGACAAATGTTATTCTCTGTTCTGCAACTTTTCATCTCTATATGAATGAACACTTAAAGATCACAACCCTAAGAATACGCTATCCTATATATCTCAGACTATAGGCAACATCCTTTTACAAAAGGTGCAGAGCCCCCTTTTACAAAAGGTCTAAGCCCAGGGAACAAAGCACAAGGGTTAAAGTAACAGGAACAGATCTAATGAAGCCAGATTTGTTCTTCTCTATTCTAGGAGCTACCTTTACCCTCATCATTTGGATTCCCTTTTCCTTTCTCCTCTGTTGAATCCCTTGCTTTCTTTATCCTATATCGTCATCTCTCCTGGTTTATTTTTGTTTAGTCAGTGAAGTGGTTTTGCAATTGTTTCCCAAAATATAGTGCATATATTTGAAAGCTTAATTCTGTCATCACATCTGATTGATATTGCGGCTAAGTATGCTGCTGCTGCTGCTAAGTCACTTCAGTCGTGTCCAACTCTGTGTGACCCCATAGACGGCAGCCCACCAGGCTCCCCCATCCCTGGGATTCTCCANTCAAGAGGAGCCCCGTTGTCCCCTCCCTGTCTCTTATACACATCTAGATGTGTATAAGAGACAGGTTTTTCCCTGCTCAGCTGCAGTTGCTGCTGTTGCTAAGTCACTTCAGTCGTGTCCGACTCTGTGTGACCCCATAGATGGCAGCCCACCAGGCTCCGCCATCCGTGGGATTCTCCAGGCAAGAATACTGGAGTGGGTTGCCATTTCCTTCTCCAATGCATGAAAGAGAAAAGTGAAAGTGAAGTCGCTCAGTCTGTCCGACTGTTAGCGACCCCATGGACTGCAGCCCACCAGGCTACTCCATCCATTGGATTTTCCAGGCAAGAGTACTGGGGTGGGGTGCCATTGCCTTCCCCGGTGGCTAAGTATAGAATACTAATTTGGAAATTATTCAAATAGTTTTCTAGATTCCTAAAATATTTTAAAACATTTCTAACACATTTGAAAAGCTGAGTACCATTTTTATTTCCTTTCTTTTGTGTGTGACCTGTATCTTTCTCTCTGGATATATCAGTATCTTCTGTTTGTTGTGAATTTCCTGAGACATTGTGATATGTGTCTTGATGTATGTTATGCGAGTTCTTGGTTAGTACTTTTAACCTGGACTCTCTTGTTCTTTAATTCTAGAGAATCAATTGGAATTGTGAATAGACCTTTTCTTGAAATTCCTTTCTCTGTGTAGAAAACTCCTATTTACATTGCAAAGTGAAATTTTAAAAAACCATTCATTGAGATAGCTGACAACGCTCCCCACCTCAAAAACAAAACAAAGCGAAGAAAAATATCGCCACTAACAACGTGGGGCTATTATTTTCCCTTGTACGTATATCTATTACTCCCTTTTGTTACAATGATTTTTGCTGTTTATTTTTCTGCTCAGACAATGGATAGTTTGACGGTGAAGGTGAAAGTGACAACCGCCCAGTCGTGTCCGACTCTTTGCGACTCCATGGAAGTCCATGGAATTCTCCAGGCCAGAATACTGGAGTGGGTAGCTTTCCCCTTCTTTAGGGATCTTCCCATCCCAGGGATCGAACCCAGGTCTCCCACATTGCAGGCGGATTCTTTACCAGTTGACCCACAAGGGAAGCCCAGTTTGAGGGCAGAGACTTTGTTTTAAAAATAAATAGATTTGCGGGTTGCCCTTCAGCCTGAGTAGACCAAGACAATGCTATGTGGGTTGGGTGGACGGCTGGGAGATCGGGCTGGAGAGGAAACATAGTAAATTGGGAAGAAGACAGATGGGGCAATGCTACGTGGGTTGGGTGGACAGCTGGGGGATTGGGCTGGAGAGGAAACATAGTAAATTGGGAAGAGGACGGATGGGGCAGCCTGGGCACTTGAACCAGCATAGGGAGGGTTGACGACTGAATACTGGGGCAGTGGTTCACTTTAAAACAAAACAAATTTTTTAATCCTAAGAATTAACTAAAATCCAAAGCGCTGTCTTGAGTCATGAGATCCATCAGTTGTTTATATCGTCTTGATCTGCATCTAGAACTCCATTGTAATTTTTAGGCGTGTGTTAGGTTTCTGTGAAAACTTTTGTTTAAATGTAAACTTCACAGCAACACTGTCAGTTTTTTGTCTTAATAAAACTATATAGATTTATAAAAAATAAAAAAGTGTATCCCTAATTCTGTTACATATTTGTCTTATTGAAAGAAATTCAATGTTTTTGAGAAAAAGGAAGTGCTTGTTATATATATGTTTTTCTAAGTACTACAAAAATGAAAAGAACAAACTGCTCTGTTTCTTAGTGGAGTGGATAAGCTGTAATGATGCTGTGGGTAGCCAAGTGGCTATTTGTCAGCAACTGCCAGGTTCCTGCTGCTGGATTAAAAGAGCAGAGGTTTGCTGGCTTCTATTTGCCTTAGCCTGAGTGCAGCAGAGATGGAAATCTGCTTTCCTGAGGAGAACATCCTTCTGGTGACACTAGCAGGAAGCAGATCTTTCCATTAAATTGGATAGATTACTGAAGGACATATAAATAGCTCCTTATGTGAGTGAAAGAAAGCAAAGTGAAATTTGGAGGCTAAAGGCAGGCAATCTAGAGGAATCAGCAGAAAACTAGTGAGTATTTTAATACCTTGTTTCAGGAAGAATTGCTCATTAGTAGTGTCAGAACTCTCTTGCATATATCCAAAGGACTTAAAACATACCTGTCATTCTCCCAAGCCACACATATATTTTACCGCTAAAGAAATTTTCAGTTTTTTGAATTATATAACTTATTTACAAAATCTAGAAAGGAATTGTGCCCAATTCCAAAGGATAGCTACATATTCAGTTCAGTTCAGTTCAATCGCTCAGTCATGTCCGACTCTTTGCAACCCCAGGAATCGCAGTACGCCAGGCCTCACTGTCCATCACCAACTCCCGGAGTGCACTCAAACTCATGTCCATTGAGTCAGTGATGCCATCCAGTCATCTGATGACTAAACTTGTATCCATGCTGGGATTCCCAGCAGTTGACTTAGCATGTTTGTTCGCCTTAACACTATGAAAGAAAAAGGGGGAAGATGGGAAAAAACAAGTGACATCAATAAATTAATTTATTGATGTTTTACCGAGCAACCCAAGAACAAGCACAATGAGTGATTCAAAACAAAAGGTTTATACACAAACTAATTGAGTCAATTCTCTTTTAAGACATGCATTTATTTTCATAACAGTTCAGTTCAGTTCAGTCTCTCAGTCGTGTCCACTCTTTGCGACCCCATGGACTGCAGCACACCAGGCCTCCCTGTCCATCATTAACTCCCAGAGCTTACTCAAACTCATGTCCATTGAGTTGGTGATGCCATCCAACCATCTCATCCTCTGTTATCCCCTTCTCCTGCCTTCAATCTTTCCCAGCATCCAGGTCTTTTCCAATGAGTCAGTTCTTAGCATCAGGTAGCCAAAGTATTGGAGTTTCAGCTTCAACATAAGTCCTTCCAATGANGTTGGTGATGCCATCCAACCATCTCATCCTCTGTTATCCCCTTCTCCTGCCTTCAATCTTTCCCAGCATCCAGGTCTTTTCCAATGAGTCAGTTCTTAGCATCAGGTAGCCAAAGTATTGGAGTTTCAGCTTCAACATAAGTCCTTCCAATGAATATTCAGACTGATTTCCTTTAGGATGGACTGGTTGGATCTCCTTGCTGTCCAAGGGACAGTGTATTCATTTTCATAACAGTGTATAACAGTGGCCACAAACAAGTATCTTTAGAATATCACAGTTTATAAAACATTTTCATATATATCATCCCACTCAGCCCTTACTGGTTAAATAACACTTCAGATTATTTACAGATTCTGTTATTATCCTCCTTTCAATGATTATAAACTAAAGTCAGAGACATTAAGTGTTTTTCCGTGTTCACACAACCAGTAACTTGTTAATATTGAATCCAATTACTTTTCAAGCCTTTTCTACTAAACCATCATTTATTTAATTCATTTAATTCTTCTATGCTGTCTCTGAATAGTAAAAACAGTTTATTTTGCCAAGAGTTGTAATAAGCATAATCTCCCTCCTCCTCCTCTTTCTATTTTCACGTTTCATCTTCTGAAGCATGACTGCTTCTGAGTAAACCTGACATTGAGTTTCCCCATCACAGTCCATCCCCGACAAAGATCTTGCATGCTAGTGAGCCTGGGTGTGGGAACTACACTCTGGAAACTAGAGACATAGGTTATTCCCCTGACGTTACTGGCAGAGTATTTCTGGGCTCTGTGTTTGTACATCAGTGTGTAGATTAGTTCTTACTGTGGATTATAAGGGGAAGAAACAAGATTTACTAAACCAGCAATGGAAGAAAAAGAGGCAAAGGGGCATGGAGGTGTGGGAGCTAGGCGTTCCCTTTGTGAATCTTGTCATCACTGTCACTCTCTCACCACATATGAGAGAGGATCACAAGTTGACTTTTTAAAAATGTCAGTGTCATCATTAAATCAAATAAATTTTTTTCTCTTGGGCTTCTACATAAAGACTTCTGTGTAATACAAATTAAATTACTCTTTAAATTTTCTTCATATCTAATAGAATATAGTACATTAGTATGTGTCAGCTGATACATTATTCAGATGATTTGCAGTGTATCATATGTGGTGTTTTTGTGCATGCATGCTTGTGTTTCTGAATGTCCCCAGAGTCTGCCTCCTTGTTTCTCATACATGCTGCAGTTGGTTTGTTGTTCCTCCACACAGGGAATAATGAGTGAGCAAATTACAGGAAAGACATTAAACAGCTGTTTGGGTTAAACTTTCTTAGCCTAATTGGCAGAAAATGACTAGTCTCACAACACGCAGAAGACGAAGTGTTGTCAAGCGAAAAAATTCTGGAAGGATGTTTGGATAATCTGCATTTCTAGTTTGTAAATACAGTGGGTCACATATTACAGTTGGTGGCTACTGCTGTGTCTGTATACAGCAGCTTCCAGGTGTGGCTGTAGAAGGGTATTAGAGACCAATTATAAAAGAGAGAAGATCTTAACCTCTCCTGCTGTTGCTCCCTGGTTCCTGGCATGAAGCACTGATAAATTAGTCTTCAAACTTAAGATTCTTAGAAGTAAACCCCACAGAATACCCACAGGCTTTGAGACTCTCCTATAGTGACCTTGTTATTTCCCTAGCCTTGCCTCTGTTTAAGGTCCAGAATTAACCCACATACTATAACACCGAGCATCAAGGTTTTCTCATTGAGTTATCTGAAACATAACTGTGAAAATGCAAGACTGTGTGTCTCTTACAGAAGGGTGAGGTTTTTATTGTGGTATTTTAATACTCATCATAAGAGTGAAAAAGAATGGTCTGCTGGTATCTAATGCATGTGCAACCTCCTGCAAATTCTAGTTTCTAAGGACTTCTGAAATATTTCAGGAAAGAGTATGGAATGGAGGTTAAGAACACAGACTTTAGAGTCAGACTGCCTGAGTTTATAACCTTAGAAAAGTGTTTTCTCTCTCTCTCTTCTCATTTGTAAAATGTGGAGAAAAATAATTCATTCCTCATAGTTGAAAATCATTACTTTGAGCATATCTCATAGTTAAAATGCAGTATGAGTAGTATTTAGAAGTATGGGCTTTGAACCTTCTACTGGGATTAAATCCAGGCTTCTCTACTTGTTACTTCTGTGACCTTGGGCAAGTCACTCAACCTTTCAGTGCCTTAGTTTTCTCATGTGTGAAATGAGAATAAAAATGGTATCTATTTCACGAGTGGTCAAGCATAAAAAGTGATAACTAAGCAAAACTCTCCCCTCTCACTTTTACTAAGATATAATAATTGACATATAACACTGTTTTAGTTTAAGGTGTATAACATGATGATTTGATATATGTATATACTGCAAAATGATTATTACAGCAAGATTAATATCCATAACTTAACATGTACAATTTTTTTCCTTGTAATACGAACTTTTAAGATCTACGCTCTCATTGTTTTTCTTCAGTTGCCCAGTCTTGTCCTACTCTTTGTGACCCCACAGACTGCAGCACACCAGGCCTCCCTGTCCCTCACCATCTCCTGCAGTTTGCCCAAGTTCATGTTCATTGCATAGGGGATGCCATCCAGCCATCTCATCCTCTGACACCCTCTTCTCCTTCTGCCCTCAGTCTTTTCCAGCATCAGGGACTTTTCCAATGAGTTGTCTGTTTGAGTCAGATGACCAAAATACTGGAGCTTCAGCTTCACATCAGTCCTTCCAGTGAANTCATTGCATAGGGGATGCCATCCAGCCATCTCATCCTCTGACACCCTCTTCTCCTTCTGCCCTCAGTCTTTTCCAGCATCAGGGACTTTTCCAATGAGTTGTCTGTTTGAGTCAGATGACCAAAATACTGGAGCTTCAGCTTCACATCAGTCCTTCCAGTGAATATTCCAGGTTGATCTCCCTTAAGATTGACGGGTTTGACTTTCAGGAGTCTTCTCCAGCACCACAGCTTGAAGGCATCAATTCTTTGGCGTTCTGCCTTCTTTATGCTCCAGCTTTCACAACCAAATGTGACCAATGGGAAGACCATAGCCTTGACTATACAGACCTTTGTTGATAGAGTAATGCCTCTGCTTTTCAACACACTGTCTAGGTTTGTCATTGTTTTCCTGCCAAGAAGCAGTTGTCTTCTGATCTCATGGCTGCATTCACCATCTGCCATGATTTTGGAGCCCAAGAGGAGAAAATCTGTTATTACTACCACCTTTTCCCCTTCTATTTGCCATGCAGTAATGGGGCCTTAAGCCAGCTCTTTTACTCTCCTCCTTCACTCTCATCAAAAGGCTCTTTAGTTCCTTTTCACTTTCTGCCATTAGAGTGGTATTGTCTGCATATCTGAAATTGTTGATGTTTCTCTCGCCTATCTTGATTCCAGCTCACAACTCATCTAGATGGCATTTCTCACGATGTGCTCGGCTTATAGGCTAAACAAACAGGGTGACAGCAGACAACTCTATCATACTCCTTTTTCAACCTTGAACCAGTCGGTTGTTCCAGATAGAGGTCTAACTATTGCTTCTTGACCCGAATACAAGTTCCTCAGGAGACAGATAAGATGGTCTTGTCTTCGCATCTCTCTAAGAGCTTTCCACAGTTTGTCATGATCCACATAGTCAATGGGCTTTAGAGTAGTTGATGAAAGAGAGAGAAATGTTTTTCTGAAATTCCCTTGCTACTCTCTTAGAAATATTCAAATATATATTGATAACAACCATCACTGTATTTACATTGCACCCCTGACTTTATTTATCTTATAAGTGGAAACTTGTGCCTGTGATCATCTTCATCTAATTCCCCTAAATTCCAATACTCTCCTCTGGCAACCACAAATCTGATTTATTTCTACAAGGTTTTTTGTTTTTGTTTGTTTGTTTTGTTTTATTCTGTTTTGTTTTTTAGATTCTATGTATAACTGAAATCATAGAGCATTTGACTTTCTCTGTTTGACTTATTTCACCTAGCAGAAAGAGAAAAATAAATACTGTATTGTAACACATGTATATGGAATCTAGAAAAATGGTACTGAAGAATTTATTTACAGGGCAACAATTGAGAAACAGATGTAGAGAATAGATTTATGACATGGGGAGAGGCAGGGAGAGGGTGAGATGTATGGAAAGAGTAACATAGAAACTTACATTACCATATATAAAACAGATAGCTAATAGGAATTTGCTGTATGGCTCAGGAAGCTCAAACAGGGGCTCTGTATCAACCTAGAGGGGTGAAATGGGGAGGGAGATGGGAGGGAGTTTCAAAAGGGAGGGGATATATGTATACCTATGGCTGATTAATGTTGAGGTTTGACAGGAAACAGCAAAATTCCCCAAAGCAATTATCCTTCAATAAAAAATAAATTAATTAAAAAAAAAACCCTCTGAGTCCTCCATGTCATTGCAAATGGCAGGATTTTCTCCTTTCATATGGCTGAATAGTATTTTATTATATACAAGTATACCTTGTTTTGGGCTTCCCAGGTGGTGATAGTGGTAAAGAATCTACCTACAATACAGGAGACATAATGAGACGTGGGTTTGATCCCTGAGTTGGGAAGATCCCCTGGAGAAGGAAATGGCAACCCACTCCAGCATTCTTGCCTAGAGAATGCCATGGACAGAAGAGCCTGGTGGGCTGCACTCCATGGGGTTGAAAAGAGTTGGACCACAAGTGAAGCGATTAAGCGTGCACGCATACTTTGTTTTGTTGAGCTNTGGGTTTGATCCCTGAGTTGGGAAGATCCCCTGGAGAAGGAAATGGCAACCCACTCCAGCATTCTTGCCTAGAGAATGCCATGGACAGAAGAGCCTGGTGGGCTGCACTCCATGGGGTTGAAAAGAGTTGGACCACAAGTGAAGCGATTAAGCATGCACGCATACTTTGTTTTGTTGAGCTTTACAGATCCTGTTTTTTTCACAAATTGAAGGGTTGTGGCAACCCACATTGAGTTAGTCTGTAGATACCATTTTTACCAACAGCATTTTCTCATTTCATTTCTGTGTCACATTTTGGTAATTTTTGAAATATTGCTAACTTTTCACTATTTTTTATAAAGGAATACTTCGTTTCATTGGTCTTCACTTTATTATGCCTTTCATGGCAACCCACATTGAGTTAGTCTGTAGATACCATTTTTACCAACAGCATTTTCTCATTTCATTTCTGTGTCACATTTTGGTAATTTTTGAAATGTTGCTAACTTTTCACTATTTTTTTATAAAGGAATACTTCGTTTCATTGGTCTTCACTTTATTATGCCTTTCAAATGCTGCATTATTTATAAAAATGAAAGTTTGTGGCAACCCCACATTGTCAGATGATGATTATAATTTTTTTTTAGCAATTAAGTATTTTTAGTTAAGGTATGCATATTGGTTTTTTTTTTTTTTAAATATTTATTTGTCTGGACCAGGTCTTAGTTAAGGCACACAGGATCTCTGATTTTCATTGTGACATACAGGATATTTAGTTGTAGCATGTAAACTATTATTAATAGTTATGGCATGTGGGATCTAGTTCAAACTTGACCCCCTGCATTGAGAGCACAGAGTCTTAGTCACTAGACCACCAGGGAAGTCCCTGTGAATTGCTTTTTAAAAGCTTAGTGCTCCTGCACACTTAATAGACTATAGTGTAAGCATAACTTTTATATGCACTGATAAACCAAAACCAATTCATGTGACTCACTTTATTGCAATATTTGCTTTATTGTGCTTCTAGAACCAAACCTACAATATCTCCAAGATATCTCTATGTATACACCACTATTTCTTATTCCATTTATCTGTCAATGGACACCTAAGTTGTTTCTATATCTTGGTTACTGTAAACAGCGCTGTAGTGAGCATGAGAATATAGATGTTTCTTTGGGGCAGGTACTGAGCCAAAACTCATATAACAGCTCCTGGCACATTGGTGCTCAATGATTATTAGCTGTTACTGTTAACTATTTATTCATAGAATGACCATATAATTTATCATCCATGTTGGAACATCTCTGGAGGTTGAAAGAGGGCACTATGAATAATTATGCAGGAACAACGGAAATTAACAAGGACTGTCCCACGGCAAACAGAAATGTACCCTTTTTTACTGAGCCATAAGTAAAGCACCCTGGTATCATCTTGGGATTCTTAGACTATTTCTAAGTAACAAGTCTATCCCATTTGCCTTTCTCCAAGTCTTTGACTCGCTAAAAAGACAGCACTTCCCTCAGACGAATTCTGGTGCTCTTTCATTTTCCTTACCTTTCAGGATCTTGGTGTCTATTGCCATTTATAGCTTCTCTTCTGAAAGTGAAAGTTGCTCAGTTGTATCCGACTCTTTGCAATTCCATTGACTATACAGTCCATGGAATTCTCCAGGCCAGAATACTGGAGTGGGTAGCCTCTCCCTTCTCTAGGGGAATCTTTCCAACCCAGGGATTGAACCCAGGTCTCGTGCATTACAGGTGGGTTCTTTACTAGTTGAGCCATAAGGAAGCTCTCTCTTCTATATATCTGTAATAATTGATAATGGTGTCCAGGTTTTCTTTATAATTGTTGTCCTTGAGTTGCTCAGTCATGTCCGACTTTTTGCGACCCCATGGACTGCAGTGTGCCAGGCTTCCCTGTCCTTCACCGTCTTCCAGGGTATGCTCAAACATGTCCATTGAGTCAGTGATGCCATCAATCCATCTCATTCTCTGTTGCCCCCTTCTCCTCCTGCCCTCAATCTTTTCCCAGCATCAAGGTCTTTTCCAATGTGTCGGCTTTTCACAGCAGGTGGCCAAAGTATTGGAACTTCAGCCATCAGTCCTTCTAATAAATATTTAGAGTTGATTTCCTTTAGAATTGACTGGTTTGATAGTAGTGTATAAATGTCAAGCCCGATCTCCCAATTTTCCCCATATGTACAGTACTATATATAAAATTAAATTTGTCTCATATATATACACTTGCTGTTCAGTTGCTCAGTAGTATCTGACTGTTTGTGACCCCATGGACTGTAGCATGCCAGGCTCCTCTGTCTTCTATCTCCTGGAGTTTGTTCGAATTCGTGTCATTTGAGTAGGTGGTGATGCTATCTAACCATCTCATACTCTGCCGCCCTCGTCTCATATTGCCTTACATCTTTCCCAGCATCAGGGTCTTTTCCAATGAGTTGGCTCTTTACATCAGGTGGCCAAAGTATTAGAGCTCCAGCTTAAAATAGGTAACTATTGAGAACCTACTTTATAGCATCAGGAACTCTACTCAATGATCTGTAGTGGCCTAAATGGGAAGGGAATCTAAAAAAAGAGGGGCTATATGTATAATTGATTCACTTTGCAGATTCACTGTATAGCAGAAACTAATGCAACTTTGTAAAGCAGCCATTGTTGTTTTGTTCAGTCACTTAGTTGTGTCCAGCTCTTTGTGACTACAGCACTCTAGACTTCCCTGTCTTTCACCATCTCCTGGAGTTTGCTCAAACTCATGTCCATTGAGTCACTGATGCCTTCCAACCATCTGATCCTCTGTGATCCCCTTTTCCTCTTGCCTTCAGTATTTCCCAGCATCAAAAAGCAACCATACTCTGATAAAAAAAAAAATTAAAACCAGTGAATTTAGGGAAAAAAAAAACCTCAGTCAAATCCTAAATAAGCTTGTTTTGCACATTTTTCTTCTTCCTTCAAAAATAACTTTCAAAGATATCAGAAGGGCAAAATAATACAACTTGCATTTGTGGTGTCCCCTCCATCTGCTATGCCCAGGATAGTCCTCAGATGGCTCACCAGTGGCAGAGTGGGAGAGCATGAACTGAAGGCAGCATGTGTGCACAGGCTCCATGCAGAGCTTTCTGAATCCTGTTAGAACCTTTCCCCATTTTAAAGGTGAATCAGTGAGGCGTGTGGACTGGAATTAGACATGTCCTAACTGATCTTCAACTTTACCTCTATGATGATGTCTTTTATTATTAATAACTAATGCTGGCTTACCTGCTTATCTTCTGTATGAGTTTGAAATTTTTGGAGAAGAGGCTGAATAATCAATATCCAATCCATTATGAGGTTCTAGTATAGACCCCTCAGCACTTTATCCAAATTGAGCAGAAGTTCCTAGTGAGTTTCAGTATTAAATTTGACTGTTTGCAGCTAGAATCCACACATATTTTCTTAGAACAGCCTAGATCATAACATAATTAGTTAGAGATGCCTAGAGCCTGGTCTGAGATAGTGAAGAACAAGGAAGCCTAGTGTGCTGCAGTCCATGGGGTTGCAAAGAGTCGGATATGACTTAGCAACTGAAAAACGACAAAAGATCCTGGTCCACATGAGTAGATTAATAAATACATATTTTTACACAGAAATTCTTTTGTGTGTGTGTGTGTGTGTGTTATCTATATATATATATTTAAATTTTATTTTATTTTACTTTACAGTACTCTACTGGTTTTGGCATACATTGACGTGAATCCGCCACGGGTGTGCACGAACTCCCAAACATGAACCCCACTCCCTCCTCCCACCCCTCATCATCCCTCCNGGCTATTCGAGGTTTTTTGTATTTCCATACAAATTGTGAAATTATTTGTTCTACCTCTGTGAAAAATACCGTTGATAGCTTGATAGGGATTGCATTGAATTACTTTGGGTAGTATACTCATTTTCACTATATCGATTCTTCCAAGCCATGAACATGGTATATTTCTCCATCTATTAGTGTCCTCTTTGATTTCTTTCACCAGTATTTAATAGTTTTCTATATTAGTGTTTTATAGTTTTCTATACATAGGTCTTTAGTTTCTTTAGGTAGATATATTCCTAGGTATTTTATTATTTTCGTTGCAAAGGTGAATGGAATTGTTTCCTTAATTTCTCTGTTTTCTCATTGTTAGTGTATAGAAATGCAAGGGATTTCTGTGTGTTGATTTTATGTCCTGCAACATTAATATATTCATTAATTAGGTCTAGTAATTTTCTGGTAGAGTCTTTAGAATTTTCTATGTAGAGTATCATGTCATCTGCAAACAGTGAGAGTTTTACTTCTTCTTTTCCAATCTGGATTCCTCTTCTTNATTAGTGTATAGGAATGCAAGGGATTTCTGTGTGTTGATTTTATATCCTGCAACTTTACTATATTCATTGATTAGCTCTAGTAATTTTCTGGTGGAGTCTTTAGGGTTTTCTATGTAGAGTATCATGTCATCTGCAAACAGTGAGAGTTTTACTTCTTCTTTTCCAATCTGGATTCCTCTTCTTTCTTTTTCTGCTCTGATTGCTATGGCCAAAACTTCCAGAACTATATTGAATGATAGTGGTGAAAGTGGGCACCCTGGTCTTGTTCCTGACTTTAGGGGAAATGCTTTTCAGTTTTTCACCATTGAGGATAATGTTTACTGTGGGTTTGTCATATATAGCTTTTATTATGTTGATGTGTGTTCCTTCTATTCCTGCTTTCTGGATGTGTGTTGATTTTATATCCTGCAACTTTACTATATTCATTGATTAGCTCTAATAATTTTCTGGTGGAGTCTTTAGGGTTTTCTACACAGAGGATCATATCATCTGCAAAAAGTGAGAGTTTTATTTCTTCTTTTCTAATTTGGATACCTTTTATTTCTTTTTCTGCTCTGATTGTGGTGGCCAAAACTTCCAAAACTATGTTGAATAGTAGTGGTGAAAGTGAGCACCCTTTTCTTGTTCCTGACTTTAGGGGAAATGCTTTCAATTTTTCACTATTGAGGATAATGTTTGCTGTGGGTTAGTCATATATAGCTTTTATTATGTTGAGGTATGTTCCTTCTATTCCTGCTTTCTGGAGAGTTTTTTTTTTTTTATCATAAATAGATGTTGAATTTGTCAAAAGCTTTCTCTGCATCTATTGAGATAATCATATGGCTTTAATTTTTCAATTTGTTAATGTGGTGTATTACATTGATTGATTTGCAGATATTGAAGAATCCTTGCATCCCTGGGATAAAGCCCACTTGGTCATGATGTATGATCTTTTTAATGTGTTGTTGGATTCTGATTGCTAGAATTTTGTTGAGGATTTTTGCATCTATGTTCATCAGTGATATTGGCCTGTAGTTTTCTTTTTTTGTGGCATCTTTGTCAGGTTTTGGTATTAGGGTGATGGTGGCCTCATAGAATGAGTTTGGAAGTTTACCTTCCTCTGCAATTTTCTGGAAGAGTTTGAGTAGGATAGGTGCTGTCTCTTATACACATCTAGATGTGTATAAGAGACAGGTTTGTATGATCTTTTTAATGTGTTGTTGGATTCTGATTGCTAGAATTTTGTTGAGGATTTTTGCATCTATGTTCATCAGTGATATTGGCCTGTAGTTTTCTTTTTTTGTGGCATCTTTGTCAGGTTTTGGTATTAGGGTGATGGTGGCCTCATAGAATGAGTTTGGAAGTTTACCTTCCTCTGCAATTTTCTGGAAGAGTTTGAGTTGGTTAGGTATTAGCTCTTCTCTAAATTTTTGGTAGAATTCAGCTATGAAGCCATCTGGTCCTGGACTTTTGTTTGCTGGAAGATTTCTGATTATAGTTTGAATTCCTGTGCTTGTGATGGATCTGTTAAGATTTTCCATTTCTTCCTGGTTCAGTTTTGGAAAGTTGTACTTTTCTAAGAATTGTCCATTTCTTCCAAGTTGTCCATTTAATGGCATATAGTTACTGATAGTAGTCTCTTATGATCCTTTGTATTTCTGTGTTGTCTGTTGTGATCTCTCTCCATTTTCATTTCTGATTTTATTGATTTGATTTTTCTCCCTTTGTTTCTTGATGAGTCTGGCTAATGGTTTGTCAATTTTATTTATCTTTTCAAAAAACCAGCTTTTGGCTTTGTTGATTTTTGCTATGGTCTCTTTTGTTTCTTTTGCATTTATTTCTGCCCTAATTTTTAAGATTTCTTTCCTTCTACTAACTCTGGGGTTCTCCATTTCTTCCTTTTCTAGTTGCTTTAGGTGTAGAGTTAGG
>SJYX01006806.1:301059-311262 GCA_006410675.1 Oreotragus oreotragus | reverse complement strand
TTTTTTTTTTCGTCTTTTATATTTTTTCCCCCTACCTTTTTTTGAAGTCAATGCTCTGTTTTTCTGGGTGCCTGATGTCCTCTGCCAGCATTCAGAAGTTGTTTTGTGGAGTTTGCTCAGCGTTGAGATGTTCTTTTGATGAATTTGTGAGGGAGAAAGTGGTGTCCCTGTCCTATTCTTCCGCCATCTTTAAGAGCGATCTACACAGAAATTCTTGATTAACCTCTTGGTGGCTTTCCAGGTGGCACTAGTGGTAAGGAACCTGCTTGCCAGTGCAGGAGATTCAAGAGATATGATTTCGATCCCTGTTTCTGGAAGATTCCTTAGAGGAGGAAATGGCACCCCACTCGTTTTCTTGCCTGGACAGTTCCATGGACAGAGAAGCCTGTTAGGCTACAGTCCATGGGGTTGCGAAAAGAGTCAACATGACTGAGCATGCACACACTGTGGTTGGTGTATGCTTTGGTCCTCCTAAATGTTTTTTAAAGTGTTGACTAAGGATATTCTGCATTATAGTTGTCTGGGTAGGTTTTGTTCTATCTTATCACAAAACAGAGGGATCAGAGTAACCAGAGATTAGTCCTGGAATTCTCAGTCATGTCCGACTCCCACTCCAGTGTTCTTGCCTGGAGAATCCCAGGGATGGGGGAGCCTGATGGGGTGCTGTCTATGGGGTCGCACAGAGTCGGACATGACTGAAGCGACTTGGCAGCAGCAGCAGCAGCAGCATGCCTGGAATTCTGCATTTTATCAAGACTCTCATGAAATTCTTATGCTAAATAGTGTTCAGAACCAACACAGTAAGATGGTAATTTTCTCATACTTAAAAAAATACACCGAATGACATCACTATTAATGTTAATAATAATAATGTCTAAATTTTATTGAGTACTTGTTAGGTACTTAGTAATGGTAGTAAGATCTGTTACTATACTGTAATTTCACAGGTGTAATATCACGAGGATTAGAAATTAACGGACTTGACTGAAAGACGCTACACAGCAATGAAGTACAATTTTCCCTTTATGTCCATATTAGAGAGTGATTTAGTAGCAGAATTGAAAACTGAATCCAGGAAATTATTTTTCTTCCACCAAGGCTTAATAGAATGACTTCCGTGAATAAAGATAAAACGTGATATTTAATACCCAGCTCCCAATGTTATCTCATTTTTAACTGCTTTATCCTCATTTTATGGGTCTTCCTCACACAAATGGCCAACTACTCCATGACTTCTCATCCTTTTGTATTTCCCATGGAGAAGAAATATATTTGCATGGTTTAAAAAATACTCAATTCTTTGTCATCAGCATACTCTCATCACTGCCACTTGCATGGCACAAAGGACTTATTCATTAAAGTGTGAACCTTCTAATTCATTATTGTATGATTTATAATGAACAATTCATGAATGTGTGAACCAACCTAGACAGCATATTAAAAAGCAGAGACATTACTTCGCTGACAAAGGTCTAGTCAAAGCTATGGTTTTTCCAGTAGTCATGTATGGATGTGAGAGTTGGACTACAAAGAAACTGAGTACCAAAGAACTAATGCTTTTGAACTATGGTGTTAGAGAAGACTCCTGAGAGGCCCTTGGACTGCAAGGAGATCAAACCAGTCAATCCTAAAGGAAATCAGTCCTGAATATTCATTGAAAAGACTGGTGCCGAAGCTGAAACTCCAGTACTTTGGCCACCTGATGTGAAGAACTGACTCATTGGAAAACACCTGATGCTGGGAAAGGTTGAGGGCAGGAGGAGAAGGGGACCACAGAGGATGAGATGGCTGGATGGTATCACCGAATCAATGAACATGAATTTGAGCAAGCTCTGGAAGTTGGTGATGGACACAGAAGCCTGGTGCTCTGCAGTAGATGGCGTCGCAAAGTGCTGGACATACCTGAGTGACTGAACTGACTGACTGAACCTTCCAATGGTAATGAACCAACCAGCTCATGATGGTGAAACTATCGAAGAGCTAGAACATTGGCAATCGATTTAATTTACTTAAATGTTCTTCCTTTTATATATTTCCATCACTTAATTTTGTCTCTCTTAATTATGTCTCTCTCTCTCTAAATTTATATGCCTAAATAAGAAATTATTTAATTTTAGCTATATAAAAATCCAACAAAATTATTACAGACTCATAAAATATCTTATTTAATTAGTATTAACGTACTGTGTTTCATCCCTGTTATTGTGGGTGCCTTAGTTTTCTTTTCACTGCAGGATTAGGCTGCATTATTGGAGTATATGAAAATTTTAATTTCATTCTTTCTGCAATTTGCATCTTTTTAATATTTATAGTTTTGCTCTATTACATACATTGTTTCCATAAATATACATGCATTTATCTCCTGTTGTGCATGTGCACCAGAGTTCCTCAGGAACAGAAGTTCTGCGTCATAGTATATACATATATTCAAATTTATCTAAAAATACCACACTACTTTCTGCCAGCAACATGTAAAAGACCTTGTTTATTTCATCTGTTTATCTTAGTAATGTCTGGTTTTAATTAGAGAATCTCTAATCTCTCCCAAAATGGTACAAGAAAATTGAAAAACTTTTCCTCTAGTCATTTTCTCTATATTATATATTGTTATTATCTATATTTTAAATAATTTTCTCTTAAAGATATCTCTTGTATGGTGCTAATTCATAGTGGCAGTACAAGGTACACATGAAGAGCATAGATTCCCTAGGTTCAAATTCTGGATCTTCTATCTGCCAGCTATGACTTTTTAGGCAAGCTGTTTATTCTGCTTTGGCCTGGGTTTTCTCTCTGTTAGTGAGGATATTATACTAACTATCCCATAGATTTGTTATGAAAATTAAACTAATTAATATATGTAAAACACATTAAAGAATTTGCTGTACATAGAAATACATTAGCTGTCACTTTTTTCATATTTGATTTGCTCCTAAATTTTTATCCTCAGATTAGTAATTATTGTTAGTTTTTGAACAATTAATGGTTGATTAGATTTATTCATGCTTGTTAATTTCTTTGCCTACCACTGCTTCTTGCATCCTACAACTTCCTTCATTAACATAGATTTCTAACCTCCTGAATTATGTCTTCTAATCATTTCTTTAATAAGTATGTATGAGTGATAAGTTTTTAAAAATCAGAAAAAAAATTTTTTTCTTTACTTCTGAATTGTAGTTTAGCTAAGCATAGAATTTTAGGTTGAATATTTAAACTCAGCATTTGGAAGATTCATTGTCTTCTTCCTCTATTACTGCTAATGAGCAGTATTCTAACAGTCTGTTTTTGTTTGCCTGCAGATAACCTGTCTTTTTTCTTTAGGTGCTTAAAAAGGTGTTTTCTTTGTTTTAATATATGGTTATTTCAAAATCTTATGTTTATATATATGTGTATATATACATATTTAAATATAAGACTCCATGTTTTCCAATAATTGTGGGTTATTTTTAGTCATTATGTCCCCCCTTTCCACAAACTAGTTTATCATATATTTCCTATAACATAACAAAACATATAGTTGAATAGTGTTAGTAGCTGAGGAAACTGAAACCCAGAAATAAATGCTTTTTCTAACAGTAGAACTAATTTTAAAACATTATTATTTAATATTAATCAATTCGTGAATAACTTAGTAATCATGATAATGATAATTATTACCATCACAGAAATGAACTCATTTTTTTCTGAGCCAAAAAAATACATGATTTAGTTTTATGTTATAAAGTGACAAGCCAAAAAGAAAAAGTATTTAAAAGTGTGATTATCCTGAGAAAATAGATCTATTGAATGTTGTAAACAATTTTACTGTTTCTGGTATCAGCATGCTGGAATTATCTCGGGGAAGATTGATTCCAATGGCAGGTTGTAGGGAGGTTTTATAAGGTCCTAGGAGGGAAGTCCAGGCTTCCCTGGTAGCTCAGGTGGTAAAAATTCTGCCTGTAATGCAGGAGACCCCAGTTCAATTCCTGGGTTGGGAAGATCCCCTGGAGATGGCTTGATGGCTCACACAATAAAGAATTTACCTGCAATGTCGGAGACCTGAGTTTAATCCCTGCATTGGCAAGATCCCCTGCAGGAGCACATGGCAACCCATTCCAGTATTCTTGCCTGGAGAATCCCCATGGACAGAGGAGGCTGATGGACTACAGTCCATGGGGTCACACAGTCAGATATGACTGAGAGACTAAGTACGTACTGCATGCAGGGGCAGCAGCTCTAAGGTTTGTGTATTAAGACTCTGGCTATAGTTTTTTTGATTTTAGCTAATGATTTGACTTTAGGCATTCCAATGATTGTCCTCTACAATAAGCTGAATGATGGTTCTCCAAAATACATATCCATATTCTAATCCCCAGAACCTGTCAACATTACCTATTATGGCAAAAGACATGATTAAGAATTTTGAAGGTAGGAGCTAAGCCTAGATGATCCAGGTGAGCTCTAAATGCAGTCACATTAGGGATTAGTATACCTAAGAGGCAGAAGACATTTTGAGACAAGAGGGCAAGGCAGGATAACTACAGAGTGATGTGGTCATAAGCCAAGGAATGCCTGGATTCACCAGAAAGAAGAATGAATTTTCCCTTGGGGTCTTCAAAGGGAGAATGGCCCTGGAAGACACCTTGATTTATAATTGTGAACTTCAGAACTGTGAGAGAATACATTTCTATCATTCTGTCATTTGAAGCTACCAAGTTTGAAGCAATGTGTTTGGGAGCCATAGGAAACCAATATATCCTCTCTTTGAGATACTATGTATTAAATATTCTGGGACTGGAGTTTGGCTATAGATTGAATGTTTGTGTTTCTTCTCCCAACCCCATTCATATATTGTGACCCTAACTCTCAGTGTGGAGACTGAACCTTTGGGAGGTGGTTAGGTTATGAGGGTGGACTCCTCATGCATGGATTCATCCACTTATGAGATCCCAGAAAGCTCCCTTGTCTCTTCTGCCATGTGGGGTTACAGAGACAAGACAGCCATGTATGAATCAGGTAGTGGCCCTCACCAGAAACTAGATATGATAACACCATCATCTTGGACTTCCCAGCCTCTAGAACCATGAGAAATAAAAGTTTCCTTAAGCCATCTAGCCTATGTTTTTTGTTATAGTAGCCTGCATGGGGTACTTATTTCTTCTGTATTTTCCAGTGTTTCACCATTACTCCTGGTATTACTGCTGCAGCCTGGCACTGCTGAGCTTAGAGAAGGGGGTACAATATCCAATGGGGGGGGAATCCTCAACCAGGGAGCTTGACAGTAGATCTGATATGAGGAGACTAGGTTGGTGTACACTGAGGTGTCTCTCACCCACATTCATGCAAGGACAAAAAGGGTTATTCCATTGAGCAGCTATAAGTTGTGTTTAAAAGATCAGCAATAATGAGCTGATTTTAGAACTAGAAAGGGTAGCATTATAGGTAAGAAGAATGAAACACAGGTCAGTAGAGACATATCTTGTTCTGTAGTTTGTACAAGGTCTTGGCTGCTTTTAATTGACTCAGTCTTGTGTTTGGAGACTGATATATCAGAGTATACCTGCAAGGCACTTCTCAGACTCTCACAGTTCTATCAGAGGAGAAAAAAATGTCAGCTTCTTCAACTGGGGAGGTGGATTCATTAGTGTTATTGCATGGTTTTTGTGTCATATAAATTTTATAAATAATCATATATGTCTTCTGATTATACATTTTAAAAATATTTTCTACTAGCCAAGGAGTTATAATAAAAATTGACAATAATTACTATTCCTTTAAAAACAAAAAGGCCCTTGCCTTTAACTAGACTGCTCTGTATGCAGCATCATTTGCACGGTGCTTGCCAGCAAGTTTAAATGAATAATGTTGAATAACAATATCCTACATCCTACATCACTGCAGACCCCAGATGTGGATTGACACTTTCACTTCAGTTTCTGATGTTGGAAGATCTCCTTGGCTCACCTCTGCAGGTATTAGGAAAAGATCCCAGACTGACTTAAAACGAGCATCATGCAGAACTATCCACAAACCATGAGCATGATTTATCTACCTATGCAAGATAGTTTCATGGAGAGGCTGCACTGATTTTCTAGAAGGGTAGCATTGTATCTTGATCATGACACATGCGGTGAGCCACTCTGGAGTAAATGCACACGATTAAATATAACTTTAGTCATCACACAAAGTGTGAAATAAAACTAACAAAAACTATAGCATATGCATAGCTATTCATTTTGACAGCATTGTCAAAAATCTATGTTAAGGGGCTCAGAATGTTTTTAGAGTGAAAAGAATATAAACTACCAAGGCATAGGCCAGGATTTTTGGCACAACCTGTTGAACACTGGCATTTTGCTCTGAGATGTAACTAAGAAGACTTAGTATAGAATTATATGGATTCTGAATATCTTTCATAGGGAAATTTGTGGATTGAGGCATCATTTTGGTGAGACATATCAAACTGTTACTAGAGATATCAATTCATACCACTTGTACTATTCAGATCTTTTCCAGTATTCCCACTGAGTGATGATCCACTCTCTCTATGCATTACCCATCTTCACAGTAGAGCTCTCAGCATTCATATTTCCATTAATGGAGAGCTTGATGCCTCTCCTTTCAGTGAAGTAAGTCCTTTGATACATCATCTCACAGTTTTTAAGAGCCAAGGGCACATCTTAACTATGTCCACTGCTTGGGGACTCACAAGGCAGTAAAAGAGGTGTTGTCCAAATGATATTCCTTTTTGGAGCGTGGGGTTCCTTTGTTGTCAGAATCAGTTTCTCGTGACTGTGGACAGAGGTTCTTGTTTCCTTACTGATTGTTGACAGTGACCGTCGGTTAGAAGTCACACAATGATCCTTGCCACAGGTTTTGTCACAGGATGGCAGTTTACTTTCCCAGATATATTTTTTTAAGACAGTGCCTTTCCATCATTCTCTTGCCTTTCTTTTTTTCTTTTTTGGTAACACCTTTTAGGTGTATATTGAATGTTTTTATTTTGTTCTTGTCTTTTTATTTTGTTCTATCCGTTTTTATCTCTGGTCTTCATTCTGGAAAATTTTTTCTTATCTATTTCTCAGGTAACTAATTCTGCCTTAGCTATATTTAATCAGGTTTTTTTTGTTGTTGTTGTTAACCCTGCCACCAAGTTTTTCATTTAAATGCCCATATTTTCCATTTACAAATATATTCTCCATTTGTTTTAAAAGGATTGATTTTTTTATGCCCCATTCTTTTTTTAAATTTCCCCTAAATATTTATATATTTCTTACCTTTAAGTATGCTTGTTAGTTTCTCCTTCCATGATTATACATAATTTTAGACTTAGTTTTTAAGATAAGTAAATGTTAGTTACAAGGTCATTAAATTGTTTCCTACTTAAAAGCCCCAAACTAAAACTATTAAAGTAATAAATTTATCTTGTTAATGATTTGAAATTGTATTTTATTTTGTCTAAATAAAAGCAAACTTACTATCTTCTGTATTTTCAAAAGCTCCTCTTTTTCCTAGATTTCCTGTCTTGGTTAATGGCAATATTATGTACTCAGTAGCTCAGCTAGATATGTTTAAGTCATCCTTAACTCTTTCTCTATATTTCATGTGATGTCCTTTGTTCTCAAACTTTCCTGAATCCTTGTCTATAAAGATAAAGGACAAGCTCTTCAGCATAGCTTAAAACATCCTTCATAATATGGTCCCAAACATCTTCCCAGTTTGTTTTGTTAGCACCTGCATGTTGTCTATGACCTCATATGGTAAATATTCTATGGTAAAGAAATATACTGTTCTGTATATCCATCATGATTTTGAGCATCACTGTCTTTACACTTGCTATTCTCTTTTTAAAAAAATTTTTTTTCCATTTTACTTTATTTTACTTTACAGTACTCTATTGGTTTTGGCATACATTGACATGAATCTGCCACGGGTGTAGTTGACTGAGATAGTTTTCTTTCTTTTCCAAGTAGTGAACTATTGTTTATCCCTTTTTTGACAATTTTTTAAAATTGAAGTATAGTTGATATACAATATGGGTCTTCCCAGGTGGAACTAGTTGTAAAGAACCCACCTGCCAATGCAGGAGACGTAAGAGGTACGAGTTTGATCCCTGGGTCAGGAAGATACCCTGGAGGAGGGCACGGGAACCCACTGCATTATTCTTGCCTGGAGAATCCCTTGGACAGATCAACCTGGTGGGCTACAGTCCATGGGATTGCAAAAAATTTGGACATGACTGAAACGACTTAGCATGCATGCATGATGTACAGTGAAAGTTACAAAGGTACAATATAGTGACGTAATTTTAAAAGGTTCTACTTCTTTTGTAGTTATTACAGATATATTGGCCATATTCCCTGAGTTGTATGATATATCCTTGTAGTTTGTTTTGTACATAATGGTTGTACTTCTTAATCCCCATATCTCTATATTGCCTCTTCCCCTTCTGTTCATTCTCTAATATCCAGCTTAAAAAAAAAAAGTATCTTGTGAAGCTTTCCCTAGTGCCTATTCCATTCTGTACTCACATAACACATATAAAGAACATTGTTTAACATTGTGTATTAGTTGTTGATTGTCTATTTTTTCCATTAAACTGCAACACCACCATATCTTACTTTATTCACCTCTGTATCTCAACTTATTCATTTAGAGCTTCCCTCATGGCTCATATGGTAAAGAATCTGCCTGAAATTCAGGAGACCCAGGTTCGATTCCTAAATGGGGAAGATCCCCTGGCGAAAGAAATGGCAATCCATCTAGTGTCCTTGCCTGGAGAATTCCAGGGACAGAGGAGCCTGGTAGGCTATAGTCCATGGGCTCGCAAAAAGTGGATGCGATTGAGTGACTTTCAGTTTCACATAGTAGATACTCTATGAGTATTTTTATTAAATGAAAAAAGTGATAACATTTAAATTAGCCTATGTTGTGTCCAACTATTGCGACCTCATGGATTATAGCCTACTCCTCTGTTCATGGGATTTCCCAGGCAAGAATACTGGATTGGGTTGCCATTTTCTTTTCTGGAGGATCTTCACAACCCAGGGTTCAAACCCATGTCTCCTGCATGCGCAGATGGATTCTTTACCACTGAGCCACCAGGAATGCCAATTCTACAAAGTATAGAGTACAATTAAATAGTTAATTTTATTCTATACTCTGACACATTTCACAGAGATAAAATCTCTTGAGGAAAATTGTTTGTAAATGAAATTGGAAATTGGACCATAACTCCATATTTTCCAGGTTGCTATATCTCTACTTTTGATAAATTCTCAATCATTCTTATCAGAGTTGTATCTGATCCATGACAAAATAAAAAATAATCTTTAAGCAAATATTTAATGCACTTGGGGTTTGCTATATTTAAAATAACCCTGCTATGAATCCTTTCATAAACTTCAAAATTATATGAATAATTACCTAAAATTGTAGCTTCAGAACTTTTTAGGCTGTGGGATATAATAGCAAAATAGGCTGCATTTA
This sequence comes from Oreotragus oreotragus, assembly GCA_006410675.1. Lineage (NCBI taxonomy): Eukaryota > Metazoa > Chordata > Mammalia > Artiodactyla > Bovidae > Oreotragus > Oreotragus oreotragus. Next base: position 301,797 of record SJYX01006806.1, on the reverse strand, counting down.
CTTTTTTTTTTCAGTCAGGACTGACTTGAAACAGTTTTTTGCAATGATTGACATATTGAGGACACTGAAACTCTATTCAGTACTTTAGAAATTTCTAACTTTATATCATAGAGTCTTTACTTATTGACAATAGCTTTTTTTTCCTCACTGTTTTTCTTCTTGAGGTCAACTTATATTAAATTGGATGATTCAAAGTTCAGGTTGAAAAGTTTTGTACTTATGAAATATCTTCTCTTGTTTTACTCTTATTTTCTTTCTTTTTTTCCCCTCTCTTTTAATTCTCTTCCAAATTCAATACCAAATATGATGCCATTAAAGGGAGATTTTTTAAAAACAATTGTTAGAAAATCAAAGCAGGCAATTATGTTGAAATATTAACTTCTACTGACACTTAAAATGTGAAATACCCATGTATCTTTGTAGTCATTTGAAGAAAAGAAATATTTGAATATCAAATGAAGGATGATTTAGTACATTTTACATCAATGCAATAAATGTTAATTAGTGGATAATAGTTAAAATGACTTCAAAATATGAACACTAACATTAGCTCTTGCAAGCAACAGTAAAAGATGACTCATAAAATTAATCCTTAGGGTAACTGTTTTTATGTAAGTTCTTCTATATTTGTGAAAAATAGGGAATATTGCTTCCTAGCTAAAATTTAATAAAATGATCAAAGAAAAGTCTTTTTGTGAAAGGGTAAACCCTTAGGTTGTTTAGGTTAAAAAAAAAAAA
>SJYX01006806.1:243966-287059 GCA_006410675.1 Oreotragus oreotragus | reverse complement strand
GATCATTGAGGATCCTGCTGTGATTTATGTCGGAGAGTGTTTTGCCTATGTTCTCCTCTAGGAGTTTTATAGTTTCTGGTCTTACATTTAGATCTTTAATCCATTTTGAGTTTATTTTTGTGTGTGGTGTTAGAAAGTGATCTAGTTTCATTCTTTTACAAGTGGTTGACCAGTTTTCCCAGCACCACTTGTTAAAGAGATTGTCTTTACTCCATTGTATATTCTTGCCTCCTTTGTCAAAGATAAGGTGTCCGTATGTGTGTGGATTTATCTCTGGGCTTTCTATTTTGTTCCATTGATCTATATTTCTGTCTTTGTGCCAGTACCATACTGTCTTGATGACTGTGGCTTTGTAGTAGAGCCTGAAGTCAGGTAAGTTGATTCCTCCAGTTCCATTCTTCTTTCTCAAGATTGCTTTGGCTATTCAAGGTTTTTTGTATTTCCATACAAATCTTGAAATTATTTGTTCTAGTTCTGTGAAACATACCGCTGGTAGCTTGATAGGGATTGCATTGAATCTGTAGATTGCTTTGGGTAATATATTCTCACAACTTTTCCATTGAAGAATACCCTTCTTTCAAAAGCCATCAATGAATTCTGTATTGCAAAATTCGCCACATAGTGCACTAGTTTCCCATTCATGTTGTAACAAATTACCACAAAGTTCGTGGCTTATAGCAATGTAAATTTATTATTTTATAGTCTTGGAGGTCATAAGTATGAAATGAATCTGCAGGACCACATTTCCTTTCTCGCGGAGAGAATCCATTTCCTGGCGTCTTCCAGCTTCTGCAGGCCTTTTGTAGTCCTTGGCTCATCTCTCTTTATCACCTCTCCCTCTTCACATCTTCTTCTCTGACTCTGATGCTTCTGCTTCCCTTTTATAAGGACCCTTGTGATTGCATTGGGTTTGCCCAGATAATAATCCAATAAAATTTCCCATCTCAGAATCCTTAATCACAGTTATAAAATTCCTTTTGCCCTTTGTGAAGCTATCATACTTCACAGTTTCTGAGAATTAATACTTGAATATTTGGGGGGCCATCATTTTGCCTATCAAATATTGCTTTCCTTGAATTCCATGACCCTATACTGCCTTAATTTATATTTCTTAAATAACTGGTCATTTCTTCTCAATTTTCTTTCCAGGATTTTATTCCCTATTCTTTCCTTCTTGGGTCTTTTCAGGTTTTCTTCTTCTTTTCAGGTTCTGCTCTATCTTCTCCTGGGCAATTTAGATCATCTTCTGTGTGAATCCTAAATATGTCTCTCTTTCTGACTCTGACATTGAAATTTCACACAAATGACACATCTCGAATATAGCCTGTCTCAAACTGGAATCATTTTTGTGTTATCAAGTTTTGTTGTTGTTGTCTAGTCACTGAGTCACCTCTGACTGATTTGCAACCCCATGAACTGTAGGCCACCAGGCTCCTCTGTCCTTGGAATTTTCCAGGCAAGCATACTGGAGTGGGTTTCCATTTCCTTCTCTGGGGGATCTTCCTGACCCTGGTATTGAATCCGTGTCTCCTGCATTGGCAGGTGGATTCTTTACCTCTGAGCCACCAGGGAAGACCCTATCCAAGTTTGTTTCCTTCTAATTTGTTCTCCACATTATAGCCTATGACATTCCTATTTAAAACCCTCCAGTGACTTCTCAGTGATATAGGATAGAGATGAAACCACATGCTCAAACTTGGTGGGAAAACTACATATTTAGTTCACTGGCTTTCTCTCTAGCCTCACCTCTCACTGTATCATTTCATTACAGGCACTAATGTCTCTCTCATGCCGTCACCATCTATCTTTCCTCCTGAAGCTTCTATATGCAGTTTATGCTGTTTCTTCTGTCTAGAAGATATTTTTCTCACCTGACACCTAACTAACTGTTATTTTCTTTTCAATTTTCCAACTCTTCCAGGAAGCATTTTCAACCCTGACTTCAGGTCACGTGTATTTTCTTAAAGGCTCCTGTAGCACTCATATGCCTTGTACATTGTTACCCTCAGGCCCTTTCATAACTGCCCATTAGCAGCAGTAGACTGTAAACACTGTGAGGGCTGACTTAGAGAGTTTGTAATAAGTGTACATTAATTATCTGATGAAAGAAGAAACAAATTATAATATTTTATGAAGGACTAATTGTGTATGAAGGATTGTAAATCTTATATACGGTGAAAGATAGAAACACTCTTAAGTGGAAAGTCTCATGTTTTCTTAAAAAGAGAGGCAGAGAGGAAAACAACCAGGATAATATTTAATATTACTTGAGATAAAGTATTAATGCAAATGTATCATTGGTCGGTTGATATTTTTGATATTTTTAACCTTGAGAAATTTAACCATTTATGGTCTTTATCAAGGAACTTTAATACAACAAAGAATAAATAAAATCCCATGTTGTTTTTAGAGCTGATAAACCTCATTTTGAATTCCCAGCCATGTAATTATGACTACCTATAAAATGGGGATGAAATGCTTGCTGAATTTAATTGTAGAGGGCTGAAAATAAGAAACTAGTTTACTTGGGGCCTTAAGGATTGTAATTTAGGGGTGGGGGGGAAGCATTGTCCTGGAAAGAGAAATAGTCAGGGATTTATAAAGACAAAAAGCCACAGGGTTGTTAAAGCTGTGTGCTTAGTTGCTCAGGCGTGTCCTGCCCTTTGTGACAAGAATACTGGAGTGGGTAGCCATTCCCTTCTCCAAGGGCTCTTCCCGCCCCAGGGGATCCAATCCAGGTCTCCCACACTGCAAGCAGATTCTTTATAGTCTGAGCCACCAGGGAAGTCCAAGAATACTGGAGTGGGTAGTCTATCCTTTCTCCAGGGGATCTTCCCAACCCAGGATGCCTGGTGATAGTTGTGATTGACTCTGACAAAAGTCGGGAAAAATTTGTCCTTAGTAATAATCATGAGTTATTTTGGAGTAAGGGCCCTAAGTATCTTGAGTTCCTGGCAGATATTCTGAATGCCTTTGTGAGGACAATAGTACTCAAAAGGTTTGATTGCATCCAGGCACAAAAGTCTTGTATGAGTCACACTTCCTCAGGGGCCTCCTGGTTCCATTTTAGAGAACTCTCTTGGCAATACTCCATTTTGATTTCCCTTTCATAAGACAAGATTCCATTGATTCTTATAATGATTAGAAAAAAAGTTAAGGTTCAGTATTTGCATCTTCTTTTCAGTAGTATCCTTTTCTGTAAGTCTTAAAGTGAAGTGAAGTCGCTCAGTCGTGTCTGACTCTGCAACCCCATGGACTGTAGCCTACCAGGCTCCTCAGTCCGTGGAATTTTCCAGGCAAGAGTACTGGAGTGGGTGGCCATTTTCTTCTCCAGGGGATCTTCCCAGCCCAGGGAATGAACCCGGGTCTCCCACATTGCAAGCAGACACTTTACTGTCTGAGCCACCAGGGAAGCCCAAACACATCTTAAACTGAACTTTTAAGTTTCACGAGCTTGACAAAGTTCTAAATTGTATGAAAATATTCTGTATGTTAAAACTGCTAAGCTCTGAACATCTGTCTTCTTTGGTGCCCTATTTCCTTTGATTTGAAGTTCAGAATGAGAGATATTAAGTTCCAAATGTAAAACAAAAAGCTGCAAAAATATGCTCCAATATAAAAGCTGTTCAAAAAGAGTAATCATTCCTGAAACTCTGTAACTGTTTTGCAGATGATTTATTTACTTCCTTTCTCTAATCAGAGAATCTTCTACACAGCCACAGAGTGAGATTGTTTCCTTGAGGCAAGAAAGAAATAGAGGTCCTGACAAATAAGATGTTGCCTTGGGGAAGAGAACTACAGTAAACACTCAGAAGTTCTTGCCTTAACAAGAAAACCTTTAAAAGTAAATGTAAAATGGCAAAAAGGAGCGTGGGTTACTGGATTTTAACCACCTGACTTAACATTTAATCTTTTATTATCTGGTCATTTAAAAAAAATGCATCATATATGTTAAAATATGTGGACAAAGAATATTGCCTGCCATATCAGCAAACAAAGAACGTTGCTCCCCTCAAGTCATCCGCTACTGCAGCCACCCCTCATGGTGAATGGTGAGTGGACTCAGGATGGGAAACAGCAGGATACTGGGCCTAGATAGTAAAAGTGCATATCAACAAGTCCAGTCTCTTGCATCTTCCCATATATGGAAAAGTGCTAAATTTATTAACTTATGAAGTGTATGTTTTTTGATTAACAGTAATCATTTTTATTTTATTTTTTTTCTTTCTCACTCTTTCTGTCTTTCTTTTTTTTTTTTTTTCCTTTATTTTACTTTACAGTACTGTATTGGATTTGGCATACATTGACATGAATCCGCCACGGGTGTACATGAACTCCCAAACATGAACCCCCCTCCCAGCTCCCACCCCACATCATCCCTCCGGATCATTCCCATGCACCAGCCCCAAGCATCCTGCATCCTGCATCGAACATAGACTGGCAATTCGTTTCTTACATGATAGTATACATATTTCAATGCTATTCTCCCAAATCATCCCACCCTCTCCCTCTCCCTCTCCCTAAGAGTCCAAAAGTCTGCTCTACACATCTGTGTCTCTTTTGCTGTCTTGCATACAAGGTCCTCATTACCATCTTTCTAAATTCCATATATATGTGTTAGTATACTGTATTGGTGTTTTTCTGTCTGGTTTACTTCACTCTGTATAATCAACAGTAATCATTTTTTTAAAAAGTCATCTTTTTGATGTTCCAACTCTCTGGTTTTTGTTACAAAACTCCTATTATCCAGGCACCTTCCCTACTTCTGTGAAGTAGTTCATTAGAGCTATCTGAGAGGCTGTCTTCCTGGCCCAAGTCCTCAGAAAATCCACTGAATAAAACATAATGCTCAGTTTTTAGGTTGCACATTTTTTTCCAGTTGACAAGTAATTATTCCTAATAATACTACTCCATTGTAGACAAAGATTGTTCAGTCTTAAAATTTTATTCATAAATACACAAGCAAGAGTTAACTGAGTTTTGAGAAAATCATTGTAAGTAAATGTAGGAAAGAGCTATATTTAGAAAGGAATCCAGGATACTAAGGGGCCTTTGAGGTGAAAGCAATAATAAAGGCTGTACAGAGGAAAAGACATTTTATTTTCAATCAAATCTTCATTACCAATGTTGGGCAAGTAATTTCTGTTTTTATAAGTCAGTTTACTTATTTGTAAAAGAGGTTTCTTCCTGGGAAAGCAGGAAGGATGCCTGTTTCAACTGATGCAATAATCCCTTGTTGGAGTCGTTTCTAGAACCCTCACAATCCTGTCAAGTATTCTTGCCTAGAGAATAACCATGGACAGATGAACCTGGTAGGCTGCAGTCCATGGGTTTGCAAAGAGTCAGACACAACTGAGCGACTAAGCACAGAACACAGATACCAACATCTGAGGATGTTCAAGTTCCTTATATAAAATGGTATAGTATTTTCATATAAGCTACACATATTCTTCTGTATACTTTAAATCATCTCTAGATTACTTATAATTCCTGATACATTGTAAATGCTATGTAAATAATTGTAAATACAATGCAAATACTATGTAAATAATCGCTGCTGCTGCTGCTGCTAAGTCGCTTCAGTCATGTCCAACCCTGTGCGACCCCATAGACGGCAGCCCACCAGGGTCCGCCCTCCCTGGGATTCTCCAGGCAAGAACACTGGAGTGGGTTGCCATTTCCTTCTCTGATGCATGAAAGTGAAAAGTGAAAGTGAAGTTGCTCAGTCATATCTGACTCTTTGCAACGCACAGCAAATCCAAGTATTTCTTTTTGGAATGTCCTGAAAATGTTTTTGAATATTTTCCATCTACAGTTTGTTGAATCCATGGATGTGGAAACTGTATTCCATTTTCTTGTTGTAGTCAAAATATCAAGGGGACAAGTAGTGGGAATGGGGTTTCTCTGTGAAAGGCAGTAAACATTTGCTAAAGTCCATTGGTAATAATCAAAGACATCATTTCTAACATGTGTTTTTAACAGTTGTGAGAAAGCAACAAAGTTAGTGTTAGCTCATATTAGCAAATGTGTATAGACGCAAGTCTGTCTTTAGCCCATCTTCAAAATCTGAAATAATTGGACCTGTGAGTATTGTGCATGTGAACAGGTGTTGGAAGGGGAAAAAAAATTACTAGTCTGAGGGATAGTAAATAGAAAATAAATGCTTAGAGATATCTGAGATGTTTAAAAAATAAAACAGATCAGGTTCCATTTGATGATATTTTAGTTAAATATCAAAGCTTTTTCATAGTTTGAAATTTCTCAGGACAAATCTCTTTAAAATGTCGTGGATGACAGGTTTGTAAAACTGTGTGAACCTATCATCCTCTTGAAATGCTAAACACTGATGGTTCTAAAGAAAGCAAATGCAATTCTCTTGAATTTAATAGAAAAAAGTTTTTTTTTTGTTTGTTTTGTTTTAAGCTCAGTACAGCATCACATAGAGACTGAAAATTCTTAAAGGGAAAGGAAATATAGAATTATGCCAATTTATCTCAAGAGAGGATTAACTAGTATATGAAGAAAGATGTAAAAAATGGATGAATGAAGAATTAGATGCTTAAATGTGATCAGAAATATTGTGAAAAAGAACTGAGTATTGAACCAAGAGTGAATAGCTGTAGATACTGAGTTTTTCAGACTGTGAATCCCTATCATAAAACATGAATGTTTGTGTGATCAATTATTTGACAGCTTTGAAACCAATATATTATTTAACCTAACATCACAGAAAAAGAATTTCCTAATTTTATCATAATCAGGCCACTCTAATTCCAAATTTCTCTTGGGTTTTCCTTATTTTCTAATTGTGCTGGATGGTACCTTTAATTTTGGACTGAAACACACTGAAAATTTTCACATCTTTTTTCTCTTACTTTTGTCTTCAAAAATAGTCTTAGAGATGTTTTTAGATTATGTAAATCAAAGACCTTGAACAAAATCTGTCTCACACCTTCTCTTTGATCCTGTTTCCTATTCCCTCAGATGTGTCTGTCCATTTCAGAAAGAAAATGGGGTTTCAACTTTGTTTTCCAGTTTTCCAATATGACTTTCAAAGACATTAAGATAATCCTTTCCATTTTGCTAAAAGTTATTTTTGTCCTATTTTTCCCTCCATTCTCAGTTATTATTATAAATATTCTGAATCATTAAAGTGTTTGTGTGTAATCTTACTTTGAAATTTAGCCTTACTTGTGAAAATTGTGAAAATCCTAAACTTTTTAGGAAATAGGAATGAAGATTCCAGCCTTGAAGGGCATTGAGGTTTTCAGCATCATAACAGTTTCTAACTTCTTAATATACAGTAGTTAATTAAATCATCAGCTAGACATATCCTGTTTATTGCTCTTTTAGATTAAAATAAATTAAAGCAGAAAAGAAACACAATTTAATTGGCCTGAGATAAGTTGTTATACTGTTAGTACAACAGTTCTCTTGGAATTTAGTAATCATAATTATGCAAATCTTAATTAGGTAATTATTGTTGTGCAGTTTTTCTCAACTTAAGGGGGAAAATTCATTGGAACAATCAACCATATCATGCTGTGTCAGAAACTTTAAATCAGAAAAAATTTTAGAGTAAGTTGTAGAGTGCTTTATTATTTATAGAGTATAATGTAATTCCCTAATCAACTAACAGATAAAGTCTGAAGATACTCCTTGCTTCGATATTTGTTCTTTTTTGTAGTTGCCAAAGTGTTGCTCTGATTTGTCACTATAAGACCGATGGAAGAAAGACAAGTCATCATGCATGGGTGATTTTTCATTAAAGTAGACACCTGATAAAAGAGGCTCATGAAGTCTTTGTTCTTTCACGAATAAACTGTGAATATAATTTGAGTAAATTTTTGTGTTAGCCCATCAGAAATTGAGTTCAGTCATTTTCTTTCTACTTTTGATATACACAAATCAAAGAAGGAGAAGGAACGGAGTGTTTATGCTGTATCATTATATGCATTCTTAGAAATTTAGATATTTTGAAAAATAGAAGAATGTACAATTTTGAAAAAAGTTGAGTTAGTTAAAATAAAAAATTTCTAACCAAAGTAGTAGCAAAAGCAATGAGAGGTATTTTAGGAGATAACTTGAATAAGCCAGAAAAGCAGTTCAGCATGGAGAGAGACTACTTCAGTAGACAGGGTAAAATGGCTTGTGACATTAAGACAGTAGATAGCAGTGGATGTCTGAGCCAGTAGAGCATTCATTGAGCTGGTCAAAGAGGAAGAAAAACCTGCTTAGAGAGTGGGTCTGGCAAAGCTATAATGCCTTTTAGGAGATCTGTGTTTAGACATGACTGAATTTTTTTTTCATATAGAATTAATGAATTTGCTTTATAGCCTCTTGGCGTCTTCATCAATGAGTTAAACATATTTTCTCTCTTATTCTAATTCATGTTTCTAAATTTCGAAAATCATGCTTTTATTTTTTTGGAGATTGTACTAAAGATTTCCTAGTAAATATACATTGCAGAGCCCTTTAAACTGCCTGGTGCCTCAGACGGTAAAGAATCTGCCTACAATGCAGAGACCTGGGTTTGATCCCTGCCTTGGGAAGATCCTCTGGAGAAGGAAATGGAAACCCATTCCAGTATTCCATGGACAGAGAATTCCATGGACAGAGGAGCCTGGTGGGCTACACTCCATGCAGTTGTAAAGAGTCAGATATAACTGAGTTACTAACAGCCTGAAAACAAACATATTTTCTTGGCTCTTGAAGCAGATCCCAGGGAGCAAGAGGATTTTGCCTTCATTGACTCTTTGTTTCTCCTTGCACCCCTGATTCTGTGCCTTTGTATTGTTTCTGATTCTGGTTTCTTACAACCTGGAAGTTATTCTTAATTTGCCATTAATGTATGTGAATTTGGTTTTGTGGGTCTATTTGTTGGTCTTTTATAGACAGAAACCTGTTGGGTGAGAGATGACAGAAAATTCTGTTTGTTTTATTCAAGAATACATCAGCCTTCCACTGAAAAGATGCAGAGCATTCTGAGATCCACATTTGTGAACACTTTTGTTTGCCATGTTTAAGTGATGACTAAGGGTGTAGAACTAAAGCCACAAGCTGTGTGTCTGTGTGTCTATATGTCTGTAATTGCAAAAAGGTTTTATCCTTTATTTTGTGTTAGAAATATTCTTCTTGAAAAATAAATAAACTAGATTTAAAGATTTAATAAATTAAGGAGTTCTATATTGATTGGTTTGTAGAAGCTAATAGTTCAGTTCTGTTCAGTCACTCAGTCGTGTCTGACTCTTTGCGACCCCACGAATCATAGCACTCCAGGCCTCCCTGTCCATCACCAACTCCCAGAGTTTACCCAAACTCATGTCCATCGAGTCGGTGATGCCATTCAGCCCATCTCATCCTCTGTCGTCCTCTTCTCCTCCTGCCCCCAATCCCTCCCAGCATCACAGTCTTTTCCAATGAGTCAACTCTTCACATGAGGTGGCCAAAGTACTGGAGTTTCAGCTTTAGCATCAGTCCTTCCAAAGAACACCCAGGACTGATCTCCTTCAGAATGGACTGGTTGGATCTCCTTGCAGTCCAAGGGACTCTCAAGAGTCTTCCCCAACACCACAGTTCAGAAGCATCAATTCTTTGGAGCTCAGCTTTCTTCACAGTCCAACTCTCACATCCATACACGACCACTGGAAAAACCATAGCCTTGACTAGACGGACCTTTGTTGGCAAAGTAATGTCTCTGCTTTTGAATATGCTGTCTAGGTTGGTCATGGTTTTTCTTCCAAGGAACAAACAGCTTTTAATTTCATGGCTGCAGTCACCATCTGCAGTGATTTTGGAGCCCAAGAAAATAGTCTGTCACTGTTTCCACTGTTTCCCCATCTATTTGCCATGAAGTGATGGAACTGGATGCCATGATCTTAGTTTTCTGAATGTTGAGTTTTAAGCCAACTTTTTCACGCTTCTCTTTCACTTTCATCAAGAGGCTCTTTAGTTCTTCCTCGCTTTCTGCCATAAGGGTGGTGTCGTCTGTATATCTGAGATTATTGATATTTCTCCCAGTAATCTTGAAATTAAAAGATGTTTGCTCCTTGGAAGGGAAGCTGTCACAAAATGATACAGCATATTAAAGAGCAAAGACATCACTTTGCTGACAAAGTCCATATAGTCAAAGCTGTGGTTTTTCCAGTAGTCATGCATGTGGATATGAGAGTTGGACTATAAAGAAGTCTGAATGCAGAAGATTTGATGCTTTCAAATTGGGGTGCTGGAGAAGACTCTTGAAAATCCCCTGGACTGCAAGGAGATCAAACCAATCAATCCTAAAGGAAATCAACTCTGAATATTCATTGGAAGGACTGATGCTGAAGCTGAAGATCCAATATTTGGTCACCTGTTATGAAGAGCCAACCTATTGGAAAAAGACCCTGGTGCTGGGAAAGATTGAGGGCAGAAGAAGAAGGGGATGACAGAGGATGGAATGGTTGGATGGCATCACTGATTCAATGGACATGAGTTTGAACAAACTCTGGGAAGCAGTAAACGACGGGGAAGCCTGGTGAGCTACAGTCCGTGGGGTTGAAAAGAATCAGATGCTACTTAGTGACTGAACAACAACACACTATCAACGAAATATCAGAAAAGTAAAAAAAAAAAAATCCCATTTGAAATTGTATCCAAAAAAAAAAGATAAAATAGGGGAAAAGCCTTACAAATGAGGTGAAAGACCTTTATGCTAAGAACCATAAAACAGTGTTAAAAGAAATTGAAGATGTGGAGAAGGAAATGGCAACCCACTCCAGTACTCTTGCCTAGAAAATCCCATGGACGGAGGAGCCTGGTGTCCATGGGGTCGCAAAGAGTCAGGCACGACTGAGCGACTTCACCTTCACCTTTGCTCTTGCACCAACCCAGGTTTGACTATTAGGGATAATTTATTAAATGTTGCTTTTCATACTCCAGAAAAGCATTAGGAGTTCCTCTGTCTGATCCTGTGTGATGTGATTCTTTGTTAAATCTTAATAAAAAAAAAAGAGAGAAAGAAATTGAAGATGATTCCAAAAAATGGAAAGATATCCCTTGCTCTTGGATTGGGAGAATTAATATTTTTAAAATGGCCATACCACTGGAAGAAATCAATAGAATTAATGTGATCCCTATCAGATTACCCATGACATTTTCATATAACTTAACAAATAATTCTAAAATTTATACAAAACCCTGTAAGTCAATGTATGCCAAAACCAATACAGTACTGTAAAGTAAAATAAAGTAAAAAAAAAAAAAAAAAAAAAAGAAACCCTGTAAGACCCAGAATTGCCAAAACAATTCTGAGGAAAAAGAGCAATGCTGGAAACCTAGCCCTCCACATGTAGGTCAATGAAACAAAATAGAAATTCTGGAAATGAACCCACACACCTACAGTCAATTAATCTTTGACAAAGGGGATAAGAATCTACAGTCAAGGAAAGACAGATTCAGCAAGTGGTATTGTGAAAGCTGAAAAGCCACATCTAAGTCAATGAGGTTAGAACACTGCCTCACTTCATACCCAAAAATAAACTAAAAATGGCTTAAATAATTAAATAGGAGATGACACCATAAAACTACTAGATGAGAACACAGGCAAAACATTCTCTGATATAAATTGTAGCAATGCTTTCTTAGGTGAGTCTCCCCAGGCAAGGAAAAATAAAAGCAAGATTGCACAGTTAAGACTTAATCAAACTTAAAACCTTTTGTATAGCAAAGGAAACCATAAACTGAAAAGACAACCTATGTACTGGGAGAAAATATTTGCAAACAATGTGACTGACAAGGGCTTAATGTCTATAAAATACAAACAGCTCATACAATTTAACAACAAGTAACCTATTCAAAAAATGGGCAGAGGACATCTCTTCAAATAAGACATAGAGATGGCAAATAGGCACATGAAAAGATGATCAACATTGTAATTATTAGAGAAATGTAAATAAAAAATGCAGTGGGATACCACGTCACATCAGTCAGAAGGCCATCATCAAAGAAATTACAATAAATGCTGGAGATGGTGTAGAAAAAAGGGAACACTCCTACAGTGCTGGAAGGCATGCCATTATGGAAAATGTTATGGAGTTTCCTTAAAAAAGTAAAAGTAGAGTTGTTATATGATCTGTCAATCTCACTTCTGGCCCTGTCTCTGGAGAAAACTCTAATTTAAAAAAATACAATTTTCTTTAAAAAGTCAATAAAAAAAGACACAATTTTCATAGCAGCATTATTTACAAAAACCATGGCATGGAAGGAGTCTAAATGTCCATCAACAGATAAATGGATAAAGAAGATGTGGTATAGATATAAGATATACTATATCATATACTGTATCTAATAGTGTATAATCTTATATATATATACTATAAGATATAGTATTAGAGTACTACTCAGCCATAAAAGAAGAATGAAATAATACCATTTGCAGCAACCTAGAGATTGTCATATTAAGTGAAGTCAGGCAAAGACAAATATCATATTCATTTGTAAAATCTAAAATATGATACAAATGGGCTTCTAAAACAAAAACAAACTCACAGGCTTAGAAAATGAATTTACATGTATCAAAGGGAAAAAAAGAGATGGGGAGGGATAAATAAGAAATTTGGAATTATATATTATATGCTTTTTATATATATATAATAAACAACAAGGTATTACTGTATAATAGAGGGAACCCTACTCAATATCCTGTGATAAAGCATATGGGCTTCCCTGGTGACTCAGTGGTGAAGAATCTGCCTGCCAATGCAAGAGACATAAGTTCAATCCCTGATCTGGGAGGATCCCACATGCCATGGAGCGACTAAACCCATATGTTGCAATTACTGAAGTCTGTGCTCCCTAGAAATGGTGCTCTCAACAAGAGAAGCCACTGTTATGAGAAGCCCTTGCACCACAACTAAAGAGTAGTCCCCACTTGCTATGATTAGAGAAAAGCCTGCACAGCATCCCCTGGAGCCCTAGCATAGCCAAAGATAAATAAATAAAAATAAATGATTTTTTTAAAGCATCATAGAAAAGAATATGAGAAAAATATATATTTTCATATGTATAACTGATCTTTTGCTATATGCCAGAAACTAACACATTGTAAATCTACTATATTTCATTAAAAAATTAAAAAGAAATTTAGAAAAACATGTCCTACATTAAATATTAATTATTTTTATGTCGATAGTAATTATCTTTTATATACAACAGCTGAAACATAATTTTTCAGGATTTTTAATTTTAAAATAATTAGATTTATATTGTTTTGTTAGTAGTTGATAGCCTTTGGGCTTGAATAAGCAACTTCTAAGCAGTATTCTAAAATACTGAAACATTCATCATCATGCATGGTTTTAGTGTATATACATGGTTTAAATATGCATATAATTATATATGCATATATATTTAATATGTTTTATATATAATAGTATAATTCTGTGATTCTTAGTTTTATATGTCACAGAGTTGCTATAAGTTTATGTGAGAATACTGTGATATGCCATTCAGATCTTCCTTTAGGAATAAAATGCTCATCTAGGAACAGAGAGTGCTACCGAAAAAAGGCTTACTTGCAACTGCCCCTCCCCCTTCCCACTGGTAATCACTAGGCTCAAGGATATATTGTACAACATGAGTGTATCAGTCACTCAATCATGTCCGATAATGTGACCCCATGGACCTCCAGGCTCCTCTGTCCATGGAATTCTCCAGGAAAGAATATTGGAGTGGGTGGCCATGCCCTTCTCCAGGGGATCTCTCCAATCTAGGGCTTGAACCTGCATCTCCTGCATTGCAGGCAGATTTTTTACTGTCTGAGCCAGCAGCAAAGCCCCTACAGTATGGGGATATAGCCAATATTTTGTAGTAACTATAAATGGAAAGTAACCTTTAAAATTGTGTGTGTGTGTTTGTATAAACCTAGCCCACTTGGTTATGTGTCTCAGTTAAAGACACCTGACTTGTCCTTGGTCATACCTCCCAGAGGCAGCTTATATTCAACGACTAATCAAACATGAGTGTCAATCTGGGAAGTCTCTCAGTGACTATCCTAGTCTTGAGATGCGTGATCACCTGCAGCCCTCAGTATACCTGCATCCCAGCACCGCTTCTCCTGCTGCTCAGTACTGCTCTTTCCCTCTGCTTCCCCAGGTCTTGATTCTAACAGCACTCCTTGATACTTGTTCTTCACGCTCATCTCTGAATCAGGATGTTTCCTGGGGAACCGAGACTAGGGTACTTTGGGTCTATTGATATACCTACCCACTTATTTTTAACTTCATTATCTATTAATCTAGCTATGCAACTATCCACTCTAAGAAAGTGTAAAAAGGATATGTGCATTTATAACTTTTGACACGCCAAGTGTTTGTATGTGACAACATTCAATTACCTGTTGTCTGGGTTTTCCTAAATAAAAACCAGTTACTTCATTAAATGTTATAATGTACATGAGTTGATTACAGCCCTATGAGCAATAGTGCCAAAATTTTTTGACTGTGTATGTTGGGTTATAAGATGTGTTTTTGTTTATCAAGAGAAAGTAGGAGCTAATTTGTCTTATAGAAACATGTGTTGATGTAGAACAGTTTGTACCCAGTAGATCTTGAGAACATAAAAGAAAATTTTACTGAGGAAATTGCAATCAGTAATGTAAAGACAATACTTGGCAGAAAACTTCTGAAAACAAGAGTGGAGACAGAATTCTTTGGCATCTTAGTAGCAGTTTATGAAGGAGGACCAATGTTAATTACAGCTGAATAGAACTTTCTTATTTCCCAGTCTCTGTCAAAGGAGGGCCATCAAGCAGTATTTATTTTTCAAAAGACAGAAAATAGATCCAGTTGGCTGCGGCTCCAACTCAGATTTATTTCTTCAGTTCAGTTCAGTTCATTCACTCAGTCGTGTCCGACTCTTCGTGACCCCATGAACCCAGCACGCCAGGCCTCCCTGTCCATCCCAACTCCCGGAGTTCACCCAAACAACTCATGTGCATCGAGTCGGTGATGCCATTCAACCATCTCATCATCTGTCGTCCCCTTCTCCTGCTCTCAATCTTTCCCAGCATCAGGGTCTTTTCAAATGAGTCAGCTCTTCACATTTATTTCTTACTGTTTTGCATATATCACAAAAATCCAGATCTTATGACTTTCACCATTTTTATTGAAATCAATAATGATAATTTTATAATTTATTTTAACGCAAGTTTCTTCATGGCCTGCTCTCTGTTGATCACCTTGCTGTATCTCTTGCACTCTTCTTTCTGCCACATCCTGCCACGCATACTGCAAACCACCTGTGTCACTTCTGATAGTGAAGTCCTCTGTGCTTTCACTCCAGTATGGTAGAGTGATTAAGAGGGTAGACCTTGCTTTCGGTCCAGCCCTACGTTCCCTCTTCCCAGCTGTGCCTCAGTTTCCTCAACTGAGAATAATGGTAGACCCTCACTTGAATGTGGAAAAATTAAGTGCGGAGTGCTTGGTTCAGAGTAGCTTACATACTATTTGGTGCTGTGTTACTTGATAGAAATTGCATATACTTGTTTAGGGTCTGTTCTGTTCCGTTTTGCTCTTCAAACCTATTACTATGTTTGGGGGTGTATTAAATGTGTGTGCTTAAACATTTCAATTCTATTTTATGAATATGTATGACAAAAGGAATTCATTGTGACAGAGTACTTGTACATGTAGATTAGTACATAACTGTTGAGAAATTAATGAAAAGTTGATTTTAAAAGTTCCTGTTGCCTAGAGACAACATAGAGGCTTGAACATATCTCTGTAAATTTTGCATTGAAGGACTAAGGTTTACATGTGGACTTGTTTCTTCCTATTAGGAAAAAAAAAAAAAATGTGTAGAAGGTCCCAAGACAAGTCTCTTTCTTTTTACCTTGACTGGCCCACTACAGGGAGATTTTGGAATTACTTGGTAATCAGGTCTGAAGATGGTTCATGAAGAGGGACTGACCTGTGGGAGGAGACTGAAATGCTGGCTCACATGCAGTTCCTCACTCTGGCTGTTGTTGCCACTAATGCAGTCACTGTGTGTCCAGCCCAGGCCTTATGTCCATATCTCACACACTGCAGAAAGGCTACAAGAAGCCTTTGAAAAGCAGACATTTGTTTTTCCAGGGGTTAGTGGCACCCTTCTTTGTCTAAGTAATAGATCTTACATTGTGTATTTTAAACTCATGGAGCATTACTTAAATCCTATAATACATACCAACAATGTGATTAAAGCTAATTTCCGTTAGATCGTTTGTCAGATTAATTGGTTAGCCTCCCCAGGTGCAGATTTCCTCTTCTAAGCACTAAAAATAGTATCATTACAGAATCTTCAAAAATGCAGTATGTAAACCAGTTGCCACATCCCAAAATGGAATTATTTATTCAAGTATTTCATTTGCAACTGAATGTTTGATAGTTGTGACAAATAGCAACATAAAAATATGAAGAAATGTTTGGGGAGTAAGTTTTCCTCCTTTGGCCTTTAATTTGCTGTCATACATTGACTTCAAAGCCCTGAGTGAAATGTACAGAATCCCCAAACATTCCTTTCGTTTGTTTGTTTTCCGATTCCATGTTAGCTTTTTCTGACTTCTTAAAGACACTGTATTCGATTTACATTTCTTCACATCAAATTTTTATTTTCTTAATTCCTGTGGGAAAAAGTGAATGTGCAACATAGCATGCATAAGTTAACTAAAAGACTGCTTAAATGTAAAAATATATACTTATATAAACCCGAAGACTCATCACTTGTTTTTTTCTGCTCACTCAGCAAATCAGTCCCCATATTGATTATTTTCTTTTTATTCTCTCTCTACTGTCTTGGTCTGGGTCACATCATTCCCTGCCCACAGTATTGCAATAGCTTCTTAATAGGTTTCTCTATCTCTAGTTCTTTCTCTGTCTTGGCTATTCTATTTAGTATGGTCAGAATAATTCTCCACTCTCATCTTTGTCATTTGTCCCCCTTAAAAACTGACAATGCCTATTATTTATTTGTCAAAGTGAAACTTATCAGCCTTTCTAACTTAAATTCAAATACTGAGCTTTGGCCAGCAGAGTGTGGGCAGAGGTGATGTTCCCATCTCCATGCCTGGACCGCAAGACCTCCTACACCACTGGCTTCATGCTTTCTCTCTTCCATCATCTCCTGACAGTGTCAGGAAAACAGCGGAGAACTTTGAAATGATAGAGAATGAAAGAACCAATAGATTAAAAAGAGTAGGGTCTTTGAATAATTTCATGGTGCAAAGCTCCTTGTCCCTAAATCCCCCTCCTGTAAGCAAAAGAGAATTCTATTTTTTTTTTGGGGGGGGGACTGACAGTGTCAGGAAAACAGCGGAGAACTTTGAAATGATAGAGAATGAAAGAACCAATAGATTAAAAAGAGTAGGGTCTTTGAATAATTTCATGGTGCAAAGCTCCTTGTCCCTAAATCCCCCTCCTGTAAGCAAAAGAGAATTCTGTTTTTTTTTTGGGGGGGGGTGGTTGGTATTTGGTATTTGTTGAAGCAGTTAGCCAGTTATCCTAATGTGTTTCAGTTTTGCAGTAACAGTATTATCGGTACAAGTCAAGATTAATTAATTTGCTGGGGGATTAGTAATTGGATTTGGGACCTTTTGTGCAGTTTTTTCATTAGTTTCTTGCATATGGCTTTTGAATGTAATTGTCTTTTTGTTTGACAAAAAGAATTATCTTCATAGGGTACTTGCATCTATTTTCTCCTAGGTACAAAGAGGAAGCAAAGAAAAGGTTACTTATTCAATATACTTCTTAAAAGCTTATGGGTTATATTATAGTCTTACCTTGAGCCCATTTTCTACTAAATTTTTACACTCAGCATAGTACCTCAACAACATTATCACTCCTATCAAAATCCCGAGTGATTAGAGTCATTTTCAGGTCTTATCTGAGACACCCAGAATTATTCTGTTGCCTGATTGTTCCTAGGGTTTAATGCTAATGGAAGAGCTTTTGTTTATTTTTCCTTATTTCTTCTAAAAGAAAAATCTTTTACTGAATTCCCACTGTTGTACAAAATCAATATAAGCTTTATTTTTCAAGTATCCATTACTTTAGGCAGCCCTTTTCATAGCTTGAGTACTTTGATGGCAATACCTTGGTAAAGAAAACACCTCCCTTCATTCCTAGAAATTGTTTGTGTTGGGTAACTAGGCCTACGGACAGAAGAAGGAAATCACATCTTGTGACATGGTCCAGCACTGGAGTGTGTCATTTGTGGCCAATTATCTTTCAACCATCCTTCTCTCTGCCATCTGAAATAGTCTATCTCTTATCTGAGGACTAGAAAATGACATTTACTAGATCATCACTTTGGAATTCACATTTTGGATAAATACAGGATGCCAAGAGGGTCTTGACACTTTATTTCAAAATCTTGTTTTTCTTCCTAATAGCATCCGTTGTTCATTCTTCACATTTTCTGCTATAGGAAAACATATATGCAAGAGCTTTGTTTACTCCTAGGTTATTTAACATAAGACACTGAATTAACAGGTGACTTTGGCCAATGCTACTCTCAGATATGTGTAACAATCCCTGATAATATATTTTATAACCTTTCTGGGTGAGTAGGGATTGAGGCATGTCAGAAGGTCAAAAGAGGGGAGTAGAGGATAAAAAGAAACCTGGTGTTTGGTTTTTAAGCCTGTCCCTGGAACCAGACTTGAAAGCTTTAGGGACCAGCAACAGCAGAGACCACACTGCTAGCCTTGTTTGTTTTTACTGTACATTGTGTTTTCATTGTCTGTTTATGTTTGTCTTCCATGCATGAAGGAAAAGATCAATCATCTCTTACTTACCTTTGAATCTTGAAACAAACACATTCAATAAAATTTTGGTAACTAAGAGAGTGAATAACTAAAGTGACCTCTACATTTGACTATCATTGTAGTATAACAGGCTATTATAATCGAGCTATAGTCCTGATCACATATGAACCCTGATTTACCATTTAGGCTTTTTACAAGATAAAAGTAGTAAAGGATGAAATTAGTAAGTAGTGAGAAAGAGGAATGAAGTTCAGGATCATGTAGATGAGGAGGAATGGGTAAAGGTTAATCATTAGAAAACAGAAGAGATTTAAAGGTAAGTGGTGATAGGGTTTATAGATGGGGATAGCGAAAGAGTTATGAAAGAGATGAACATGGTGGAATCAGCAGGTGAACATCCAGGATTATAGTCAAGTAATTCTCTGACTCATTGAATAGGGAGTTGTGAAGATGTAGTACAGTAAACTGCAGAGTTTCTTACAGGGAAGCTGTTCCATAGATAAGAAAGTCTTTTTATTCTGTATTATTATTTTCCTTTCATGTTGGGAGGATGTACCAGTGACAGTTGGTCTCCTTTCAGCCAAATAGCTCCCATATGCTACATAATGCTGCTGCTGATTAAAATCCTATGGAAGAGTCAGCCTGTGTCTGGAACAATAGCAGCCTGAATTCAATTTATCAGTCTTCTGGGGAAGCAGAGATAAATTCCCCCCTTCAGCAACTTTGGGAACACACCATTTGACAAGATACAATGGATGTGAGTCACACACTTTCTGTTTGTACACCTGCTGCCTGTTAATCACAAGTATCTGGTATTTTGTGAGTTTTTCTCTTCCCTATTCACATCTTATAGTCTTTGTCATTTAAAGGCACGGGCACTTCTGTGAAAACTGTTACTGAAAGATGTATGAAAACTCAGGGAGATCAGTAGGGAGACAAAGTTGTGGGTGATATGAGGAAAAAAACCATCTTTAGTCAGAGAAATTTGGGTTTCAATATGCTTTTCACCTTTTTAGTATGTAACCTGGAAAAGTGATTTAAGTCCTGTGAACTTTGATTCCCTTATCTGTAAAATGAGGATAATGATATATACAACAGAGGAATGTTTTGTGGATTAATTACATAATTTATGTTTGGCTATGCATTCTGAAAAAATCTTGGTGATGAGAACTACAAGGAACCCTCAAACACTCCATTTAAAACCCTGCCCTCAGAGACTTGTCCAAACTTTAATGTGGCTTCTAGAAGCCTAAGGCCTTGTATCCCTGGGACAACCAGCCCTCTTTGGAGTTCTCATTTGGAAAAACTCATGGATGTTAGAAGAATTTACTGTTTGCTCTGCTGCTGCTGCTAAGTCGCTTCAGTCGTGTCCGACTCTGTGCGACCCCATAGACGGCAGCCCACCAGGCTCCCCCGTTCCTGGGATTCTCCAGGCAAGAACACCGGAGTGGGTTGCCATTTCCTTCTCCAATGCATGAAAGTGAAAAGTGAGAGTGAAGTCGCTCAGTCGTGTCTTTAGCGACCACATGGACTGCAGCCCACCAGGCTCCTCCGTCCATGGAATTTTCCAGGCAAGAGTACTAGAGTAGGGTGCCATCGCCTTCTCCGACTGTTTGCTCCAGCCAACACCAAATCTCTTTTTAGAGGATTTACTAAGAAAGGCTTGCAACTGTGAATCCTCTCTCTGAACCTTTAAAATATAGATATATTTCCTATAACTTGGATATATCTTTCTCAAGGACGTGAAAACCATTCCTTTGAAATGTAATAAACAGTAAGTCCAGGGTTTCTGTCTCCTAGACTTGGAAGCATTGAATCCTAACTTTAATAATTGTCAGGTAGCAGAGTCAGCTGGCTGCACTAATCATGTTTAGTAATTTTGCATTCCTGCCCCCTTCCCTTTTCTACACCCTCATTTTGCCTTTAAAGCCCCCAGTCACACAGCTCTTTCTCCTACTATCTATCAATATTTACTGAATAAAATCTGTTTTCTTCAGTCTAATGCCTGGCTTTGTTTCTCTTTGTTTACAAAGACTGTCTTTCAAACCTCTGCCCCTAGATTTTTTAATGGTGTGTGTGTGTTTTCTCCAAAGGAGAGGATGAGGTTCAGTCTTGTCAGGAAAGGTCATGGGAAGAAACTGGGAAAATGTGAGAAGGTTGTTGTATGGTTCCTAACTGTCTCTGGGGAATAGGCCCAAGGGTTAATTTCTGCTCATAAATTTTTCAAGAGTCAGGAATACAACTTAAATAAGCTTTCACTGCTGCTGCTGCTGCTGCTGCTAAGTCGCTTCAGTCGTGTCCGACTCCATGCGACCCCATAGACTGCAGCCCACCAGGCTCCCCCGTGCCTGGGATTCTCCAGGCAAGAACACTGGAGTGGGTTGCCATTTCCTTCTCCAATGCATGAAAGTGAAAAGTGAAAGTGAAGTCGCTCAGTCATGTCCGACTCTTAGCGAATCCATGGACTGCAGCCTACCAGGCTCCTCCTCCCATGGGATTTTCCAGGCAAGAGTACTGGAGTGGGAAATAAGCTTTCACTAGTTTAGCTCAAACCAAAATGGAATTTAAGGATGCAGATTAATTAAAGGATGGAATGCAGATATTTAAAGAATGCTTCAGCCACCTAAAATGTGGCTAATAGCAACTGAGGAAATGCATGTTTTAACTTAATTTTAATGAATTCAATATAAAAAGCCACACATAGCTGATGGTTACTCTGTTACAGAGCACAGCTCTAAATCATGCTATGTTGTCTCTCCTTTTCTTTATTCTTAGACCATCACCATGTAGTGTCAATGGCTCCTGGAAGCTGCAGAATTAGATCTTTGTCATATAATATAATCTCACAGAAAGAGAGAAAACCATCTCTTCATCAGCCCTGTCTATCCATGAAAAGGACTTAAGCTGGCCTTGATGAGGTAAGTCCTGAAGCACATGAGGTTGGACACTGATGGTCTACACTGAGTCACATCCTGTTTTGGGCCATTTAGTTCATTGCCTTCCAGAATTGCTTTGAGTTTTGGAGCAATAATTATCAAATAGTGGTTAAAGCAGACGTTGACAGACTTTTTGAGAAGTGTAAAAGCAATGATACCTTGTAGCCTTGATGACAGCGTGCTGCACAGGGTGAAGTAGTGGAACATTTTTTCTTTATCACAGAGAGGATTTGGCACCTTAAAGTCCTAGTCAAGCAGAAGTGGAAACCATACAATTTAAAAAGCAGTGTCCTCAAAACAGTAGCAGCAGCATCCATGACACATTCAAGAAATCTTATGTATCAGTTCAGTTCAGTTGCTCAGTCGTGTCTGACTCTTTGTGACCCCATGAATCACAGCACGCCAGGCCTCCCTGTTCCTCATCAGCTCCCGGAGTTCACTCAGACTCTCATCCATCGACTCGGTGATGCCATCCAGCCATCTCATCCTTTGTCATCCCCTTCTCCTCCTGCCCCCAATCCCTCCCAGCATCAGAATCTTTTCCAGTGAGTCAACTCTTCGCATGAGGTGGCCAAGGTACTGGAGTTTCAGCTTTAGCATCATTCCTTCCAAAGAAATCCCAGGACTGATCTTCAGAATGGACTGGTTGGATCTCCTTGCAGTCCAAGGGACTCTCAAGAGTCTTCTCCAACACCACAGTTCAAAAGCATCAATTCTTCGGCGCTCAGCTTTCTTCACAGTCCAACTCTCACATGCATACATGACCACTGGAAAAACCATGGCCTTGACTAGATGGACCTTTGTTGGCAAAGTAATGTCTCTGCTTTTGAATATGCTATCTAGGTTGGTCATAACTTTCCTTCCAAGGAGTAAATGTCTTTTAATTTCATGGCTGCAATCACCATGTGCAGTGATTTTGGAGCCCCCCAAAATAAAGTCTGACACTGTTTCCCCATCTATTTGCCATGAAGTGATGGGACCAGATGCCATGATCTTTGTTTTCTGAATGTTGATCTTTAAGCCAACTTTTTCACTCTCTTCTTTCACTTTCATCAAGAGGCTTTTTAATTCCTCTTTACTTTCTGCCATAATGGTGGTGTCATCTGTATATCTGAGGTTATTGATATTTCTCCCGGCAATCTTGCTTCTGGCTTGTGCTTCTTCCAGTCCAGCGTTTCTCATGATGTACTCTGCATAGAAGTTAAATAAGCAGGGTGACAGTATACAGCCTTGACGTACTCCATATAGAGAACAATAAAAAGGTGGGAGAGTAAGGACAATAAGAGCATGGCTGGTGTTCCATGGCTCCATAATGGGCATTCTGGCAAACACTCTTGGAACTCTGAGAATACTAAAGATGATCTGATAGGGAGTTGGAATACCTGCAAGTAAAGGTGGAAATTAAATATAGGAAATAAGGCTTTACTCTTAATGTTATAATAGCTGTGCCCAAGGACTGGTAAAGCTGAGGTATTCATATTTAAGCACTCAGAACTATTAGATGCTCAGATTTTACCTGCCATTACCAGTGTATGTGCCCCCACACACAGCCCACATTCATTCCTCCTTGAGCAAGTACATAGTTTTTCTGTGCTTTATTGATACTGGTGTTATGAAGAGTGATGCTAGAGTTCAGGATTTAGCATATCCTATAGAACTGTGAAGGTTCATTTTTTGAAACCCAAAGTATTAGAAAAATCTGCTGTTGATAATATTGGCATCAAATTTATAGATAAGGACTGACATTCAGCATTGAACAACATATAGCCATATCATTTGTTAAATTATAAATTATAAAATGATTTTGGATCAGATTTATACAGCAGCTTGTCTCAAGTTTTTTCCCTATCCCTATTGCTTTGGCCATTTCAGCATCTTGCCACAATTGAAGGGTTGATTACATAGGCAGGGGTCTCCAGGACCAAGACACTCTAAAACCAAGTTATGTTCAGATTGGTCAGTGTTGTTGCCAGTCATTTTTTTCTAAAATCTCAATTGCTATGCACCACCTTTGGCCTCCCAGGAAAACCCGACTATTACCTGTTGATGTTCTACCAGCGTTTTGCTTATGTCTATTCATTCACCTGTGTTAATGATTTGTGGGGTTTTTTTCACTTTTTAAAACATTTTTGTTTTTATTTATTTTTAGTTGCACTGGGTCTTTGTTGCTGTGCATGGGCTTCCTCTAGTTGGGGAGAACAGGGGCTGCTCTCTAGCTGTGGGGCGCAGGCTTCTCACTGTGGTGGCTTCTGTTAATACAGAGCACAGGCTCCAGTTGCGGGCCTCGGTAGCTGCAGCACTGAAGTACTGTGGCTCACAAGCTGTAGAGTGCGGGCTGGGCAGTTATGGTGCATAGGCTTAGTTGTTCCTCAGCATGTAGAGTCTTTTGAAACAGGGAACCAAACCCATGTTCTCTGAATTAACAGGCTGATTCTTATCCACTGTACCATGAGAGAAGTCCTCTGATTTGTTGATTACATAGCTTTTACATCCTCTTGTGATCAAACAGGAACAGAATTTTTGATATGTTGCCTTGTTTTATGGAAGCTATGAAGCCTTTGCCTTATATCAGATGAATGGAATCAGAGAAAGGTGTTGAAATTTGATTTTGTAATGATGTAACCTACAGTGAGAATATGAAAAGTATGTTGCAAGTATGTCAGGAGACCAATTCTTTTCTGAAGAAATTTGCCATTGGTAGCTATAAGTTAGTCATGATTTAAAGCTTACAGATGTATAGGGCTTCCCTGATAGGTCAGTTGGTAAAGAATCCGCCTGCAATGCAGGAGAGCCTGGTTCCTTCCATTCCTGCATCCGGAAGGTCTGCTGGAGAAGGGATAGTCTACCCATTCCAGTTTTCTTGAGCTTCCCTGGTGGCTCGGCTGGTAAAGAATCCGCCTGCAATGAGGGAAACCTGGGTTTGATCCCTGGGTTGGGAAGATACCCTGGAGAATGGAAAGGCTACCCACTCCAGTATTGTTGCCTGGAGAATTCCCTAGACTATTTAGTCCATGGAGTCAAAAGGAGTCAGATACACTGAGTGACTTTCACTTTAAGAATCTGCCTGCAGTGCAGGAGACCTGGGTTCATTGCCCAGGTCAGGAAGCTCCCGTGGAGAAGGAAATGGCAACCCACTTCAGTATTCTTGCCTGGAAAATTCCATTGACAGAGGAGCCTGGTCAGGTTACAGTCCATGGGGGCGCAAGAGTCGGATACGACTTAGCACCTAAACAACCACCACTATAGTGGGTATAAGCGACTGGGACAAAAGCTGTAATCATTAGGCTCAATCATTTGCAATATAATCGCATCAAGTCTTTGCCTACAGGTGAACATGTGGATCACAGGTAGAGAATTTTGTATTCGACTGGCCTAGGATACTCATCTTCTCTGTCAAGAACTTATATGTCACTTGTTTAAGCTTTCCTTCAGGAAATAAATGTTCTCCTTCTTTACCACAAAACCAATTTATGTCCATGGTTTTATTTTTATGATATACAGACCAGTGTCTCATCAAATACACACACACATACACAAATTCCATTAGAGTTATTGGCATATATAGGTCGGTTTAGCTAAGTCATGCTAAAATTATCTATGGAGATTTCTGTGGCGGCTAAGTAATTGAAAAGTTTGGAAAAATTTGTGGCCTTAATTCAAGGCAGATTGAATCAATAATTCTGAAGGAAAAACTATAGCTATTAATAAACCTAAAACCTTGAGAGAAACAGAATTTTTCAACTTTAGGCCACAGAGAATAAGAATATATTATTTGGCTGTATTTTTATGGTTTAAATTTTAGAGAGCTTCTGCAGTGTAAGTTAATTTCAGCTCTTATTGGGTGATAAACTCATCATGCTAGAGATGAAGCAGTCAGTTCAAATAGGTTTTTTACTTCTTTAAGCTATTGTCTCATTGGCTCAGATATGGAACAAAACCTAGAAAAATGACTCTTGATTCTTCTGCTTCATTACCCTAAAACTGTGAAGAAAATTTTAATTTTGTAAATTCCATATGTGAATGTCACAGAGGTCAAGTCTAACTCAAAATCACGTCATAGGACAATAATACATAAGCAAGCAACTCATGAGATTAGTAAAATTTCTTTATTTAGATTTGTTTACTGAGGAAATTTTGGCATCTGTTATGACTTCTGAAAGTCCAGCCTCAGCATTTGAGAGCATTTAGTGTTTAGCCAAGTAGCAGAGCAGCAAACTCATTTTGAATAAGATATTTAAAGAAGGGAGAAATGTCATATGTCATCAGCTGGCACAATTTAACTTGCAAATCAGATGCTGTCAAGAGCTAGTTGGCAGCAGATGGCTGAACTCTTCTGTGTTTCAAACCCTGAACCAATCCTTTCCCATTTCTGTGTTGGAAATCTAATTAAAAGCCTTTTTATCACCATCAGATTAATTATAAACATGCCTTTTTATCTGGTAGGAAATTGACCTGGGCTTATCAAACTTCCCCCCAAATCCTCTGTTTTCCAAGGTTTTCAAGAAAAAAATTTTCTAAGCCAACTTATTCTGACTAAATGCACCTAATATTTATAGGGTAAATCCCACTAGCTACTATTTAGATAAAATATGAAACACAACTGAATGAGTCACTTATTTACTGTTTAGGACATAAACTGGTATTAACTTAAGAGTACTTGCTAATTTATTATTTTTACTTATAGTTAAATTGATGAAATTCATTTAAAGACAGCTTTTTTCCAGATAAATAATTTTCCGTGGCAAATAGAATCTTATAAAGCTTAATTTTAAAGTCTTTTATCATATGGTGATACAATTAATATCAGGGAAAAAGGACATGTGTTTCATTAACTTGTCTGTCTTTCCATGAGTTTATGATGTGAGTACTGACACTTCCGTGCCATCTGTTTACATATGTCCATAATAGAAGCCATACATACCAGCAGACTGAAATATTTGATAGAGTAAATCCACAGGTATGGGATAAACATTTCAATTAATGTTAGGTTATTCCCACAAATAATTTTGTCATTATTAGACTAATTCTTATAGTAATACATTAATTTCAAGAAAAGCTAATGCTATAAAAAGTGGCAGGAATTAGTATATTTCCTCAATATACCAAGGAACTTTGTATTTTTGTGGTTAAAAAAAGAGAAGTGATCATCTGGCTTTTGCTTAGGATGTAGAAAGATGGAAACTCCATCACTCCTACCCTTACAATAAAAAAAAAGAGATTATCTTTGCACACTTGTCCTTGAATTTATCAGAGAGCTGAGGTTGTAGAATAATCAAATATCCAAAATCTGAAGAAAGCTATTTTCCTGGAGGGAGAAATAAGATATGAGCAATTTTTTCCCCCTGGGGTAAATGTTGAACCCCATACACACTATTCATGAGAATTCAAATAAAATTTCTGACAAATACTTAAGACTGACTTTGGCCTAGCATGAGTTTATAGAATACCTGGAGGTTGTAGTTGCAAGGAGAAATTGCACATATGTGCATGATCTTCATAGACCTCACCATGCACTTATAAGAGAGACCAGCGGCTAGGTGGGAGGCCTGAGAAGGCCTCTGTATTGGTGAAAGTATAGGAGAGGAGAACAACTGCTCTTGTGGAAAAGATGTAAAGCCTGAACTAGAATCTTCTCTCTTATCTTCTGTATAGGGTAAAAGCTTAAGTTGCTATGGGAAGGGCACAAACACTGTCACCTTCCAGCCAGAAGTGAATATTCATTGCAATTAGGTGAAGGAAAAAATGAAATAACCTCTGCCTTTGGGGGAGAAACAGGAAAACACCTTGAATCTAGACCACTTAGAGCTGTACATTTGGGGAAGGAGTATGAAAAGTAAGAAAAGATCCCATAATCAAGGAATCACAGTGCCTTTCTCAGAATGAAGCTAAATCAGAATAGAGAATGACTCCTTGTTCCCCTTCATCCATCCTTCTTTAACAGTTATCAGCTTTAAAATGCCAGCAGAAGGGTAAAGGGAAAACAGAGATCACTTCCAAGCATAAAGGAAAAATTGAGAGATGAGTAGATCTTGAGGAAAAAAATCTGAAAAAGTCTTTCTCATTCTAACTATTATACAACTTAAAACCAGAAAATCTGAAGCTTGTGGTGACCCAATGGTAACCATAGAAACCAAAATAATAACAAATAGACTCAGCTCAGTTCTTGACTAACCTGATGCAAAGTCTTATAATCTGAAGAGAAAAGGCACACATAGTTTCAGGTATAAATATTATTTACAGTCATCTCTACTCTTCTACATGAGATATTCAACTTTCAGCTAAAATGCAGGGTAAACAAAGAAGCAGGGGGAAAAAGCCAACTACATGCTATCAAGAGATAACATAATCAACATAACCAGATCAAATGACTGATTTTTTTTTAGATTTAAAATTACTCTGAATAACATGACTAAGATTTTGGAGGAAAAAGTGGACAATGTGCATGAATAAATATGAAATTTCAGATGAGAGAAAACTGCTAAGTCACTTCAGTCATGTCCGACTCTGTGTGACCCCATAGAAGGCAGCCCACCAGGCTCCCCCGTCCCTGGGATTCTCCAGGCATGAACACTGGAGTGGGTTACCATTACCTTCTCCAATGCATGAAAGTGCAAAGTCAAAGTGAAGTTGCTCAGTCGTGTCCGACCCTCAGCGACCCCATGGACTGCAGCCTTCCAGGCTCCTCCGTCCATAGGATTCTCCAGGCAAGAGTACTGGAGTGGGGTGCCACTGCCTTCTCTGATGAAATCTATGATAACTAAATAGAAATGAAATAAGTTAAAGACATGATTATAGAAGGGAGGAATGCCTTTGATGAATTCATCAGTATAGTCAATACAATAAAAACAAAACTAAACAACAACAAAACCAGTAAATTTGGAGATAGGTTAAAGGAAATTTTCCAAATTGCCAAGCATGAAACAAACAAATGAAAAAGCATAATTCTAAGACCTAAGGTACAATAGTAAATGGTATAAAATAAATGTAATTGGAATCATAGAGAAGGGAGACAGCAGAAGAAATTTTTAAATAGATAATGGCCAAGAATTTTTCTGAGTCAGTAAATTATAAAATATACACATTTATGAAACTGAGAGAATGCTAAACAATAAATACTTCCAAACACACCAAGAAACATAACTATTCAAACTAAGACAAAGAGAAAAAATAATGTCAGCCCAGATTTCATACTCAAAGAAAATATTTTATAGAATTGAAGGAGAAAGAAAGACTCTTGCAAGAAAAGCAAGAACTGAGAGACTTTCTTACCAGCAGGCCTATTATTTATTCCTTAAAGGACATTCTTCAAAAATAAGGACTAAGATACTTATCACTAAGATGTCTTAATATAATAGCCTTAACTAGGATCTATACAAAGAAGAGTGCTGGAAATAGCATTCATGAAGAGAAGCATAAAGTTTATTTTTCTTATTTTGAATTTCTATAAAGAATAACCATGAAAGGCAAGCATTGTATCAAAGTATTGCATATTATGGTATGTATAAAGTAATCTGCATGACAACAATAGCACAAAAGACAGGAAAGGAGCTTAAGTTCTATTGTTACAAGTTCCTTATGCTGCTGCTGCTAAGTCACTTCAGTCATGTCCGACTCTGTGTGACCCCATAGACGGCAGCCCACCAGGCTCCCCCAGCCCTGGGATTCTCCAGGCAAGAACACTGGAGTGGGTTGCCATTTCCTTCTCCAATGCATGAAAGAGAAAAGTGAAAGTGAAGTCGCTCAGTCTGTCCGACTGTTAGCGACCCCATGGACTGCAGCCCACCAGGCTACTCCGTCCATTGGATTTTCCAGGCAAGAGTACTGGGGTGGGGTGCCATTGCCTTCCCCATAAGTTCCTTATAGTGAATGATTAATTAAATGTGGATATTGTAAGCTCTAGGGCAGTCATTGGGATGTGTAAAGCTTTTAAATAATAACACCAAATTGAAGATAAGTTAATAGGTTTGAAACCAATCATTTAAATAATTACATGAAATTTAAGCTGTGAAAACATACCAAACAAAAATTAGAGAAATTTTCAGACTGGATAAAAGTAATACCCAATTATATCCCGACAAGATTTACTTTAAATATAATGAAATAGATTAAAGTAAAAATAGGAAAATGTGTGTGTATTAGTCACTCGGTCATGTCTGACTCTTTGTGACCCCATGGATTATAGCCCACCAGCCTCCTCTGTCCATGGAATTCTCTAGGCAAGAATACTGGAGTGGGTTGCTGTTTCCTTCTCCAGGGGATCTTCCTGACCAAGGGATATGAAAATATGAAAATAATATAACCAAAAGACAGCTAGAGTGTCTATATTAATGTCAGACAAAGTAGACTTCAGAATAGGGAATATTATTGGGGAGAGTATTCATTTGTTGTTGTTGTTCAGTCAATAAGTCATGTCCAGTTCTTTGTGACCCCATGAACTGCAGCATGCCAGGCTTCCCTGTCCTTCGCTATCCCCCAGACTTTGCTCAAATTCATGTCCATTGAGTCGGTGATGCAATCTAACCATCTTATCCTCTACCGCCCTCTTCTCCTTTTGCCTTCAATCTTTCCCAGCATAGCAAGGATAATTCAATAAAAGGATTGTAATGTGTGCATCTAACAATAGAGTTTAAAGTATATGGAATAAAACTGATAGAACTGCTAAGAAAAATAAATCCATGAGCAGAGTTAGAGACTTGGTAAAGAAATAGATTGTTTCTTTATATAAAATTGATAAATATATGAAGCTGGTAAAGAAGCAGATTTTAACATTATTTACTTAATGAATCTGTTAGATACACACAAAACACTTCAAATCACAGTAATATAATACACATTTTTTTCTTTCACCAAGGACTTTCACCAAGATAGATATTATTCAATAGACCAATAAAAAATCAAAGTCATTTAAGGTATGTTTTTAATTCAAATGGATTTAAACTAAAAACCATTAACAGAAAGATAGCTTAAAGATTTCCAAATATTTGAAAATAAACACTTCTAAGTAGCCCATGGTTCAAAGAGAATATCACAGAGGAAATTCAAACATATTTTGAATCAAGTGAAAATAAAACTCAACATGTCAAAATTTGAGGAATGTAGCTAAAAAACAGTTCATAGTTAAATTTATAACTTTTAATGTTTTTCATTTGAAAAAAATTTAAAATCAACAATTTAAGATTCTACTTTAAGAGACTGGAAATAAAGGAGGAAGTTAAACTCAAAGCAAATATCAAGGAGGAAATAATAACAGCAAGAATGAGTAGAATTAAAAACAGATATGTATGAGAGAAAATCACTGTAAGCAAAAGTCAGTTTCTTAAAAATGCCAAAAGAATTGGCGAATCTTTAGTTAGGTTAACAAAGTAAAAGGAGAGAAGACAGTAACTATAAATATTGGAATAAAAAGGGGTACATAGTACATCACCACAGACCTTATATACATTAAAAGAATAAGCAGAGACTATTTAAATAATTCATTCCACATGAGTTCAACAGCTTATATAAAATGGACACATTTCTTGAATAATAAAAATTCCCAATTATCACTCAAGAAAAATAAACAATTTGAATAGGTCTATAGATCTCTGTGGATTCATGTCTATATATAGAATACATCTACATCTTTTGAACAGCCTGCCCTTTGCTTCAGAGACAGACACTGTCTCTTTCCTCCATGGCTGTTCATTACAAAAATGGTCTTGAAAGATAGTATGAAACAGACAGTGGATTCCTCTACTTAGAAGATATGAATGAATACAAGAAAACCAGGTAGAATTGTCTCCTGAAAGGAGTGAGAAGACTTAGGAGTGGCTGAAATTCTGTAGATGCTGGCTCTCTTTTTACCTTATATGTAGCTCTCCAGAAATTCCGAGAGCCTGGGAATTTTCTAGGTCTCTTGTTTTTTTTGGCTGGTTTTGACAACAATTTCTGTCTCTTTAGCAGTGGAAGATTACAGAAAAATGAATTCTGCATTTCAGCTGTTTTGTATCTAGCTTAATTTCTTGCTTCATGTTGCTTCATTAAGTGTATCAAAGTGAAAACTGCAGCATGTGGCTCAGTTTTCTGGATCTCCTTTCTCTCCGGGATCTGGGATCCTTAACTCCTAGATACATTGACAGCCATGTTTTTGGTGTCTGTTATCCCATGAGATTTTTCAAAACTCTGTTTACTTATCTGCCTCTTAACAGAAGTCATGAAACTTCTGGATCAGAGTCAAGGACAGATTCTTTTAATAACAGCAATGAGCACTGTGTCATAGCACAGTTTTCCAGATTTTGTTCTCCAGCCCCTGTCACTCAGAGGTGGACTCAGAGAAGGCCAGTTGACACCTGCACACACAAATGGGTATGTAGTCCCTAGACTTAATTCTTGGCATTTAGTCTCACTCCAAGAATTGCGTGAGAGAAGAGATGACCAACAGGATATCTGCACACCTCTCTGTGATTCCAGTGTCTGTGATTTTGGCTCCTCAAGCTTTTAATGCCTTAAATCAAAAGCTTCTTTGTTTTTTATTATTTGGGTCTACTTTTCCCTAGAAGACTGTTAGTTTCTGCAAGCAATTCCACCTGAGCTGCTTGCAAGACTTCTTCAATTTTGTCACACTTTGAATTCTGTTACATATTAGTTTCTTGTTTATTTCCCATCCTCTTTAGGAATATAAGTTCTGTGAAATTCTTCAATGAATCCCCAATGCCTTGAAGAGGACGTGGCAGCTGGTAAGCATTCAGTAATATTAAATAAGTAGATAGCTGGACTCATTAAGGTGAAAAATAATAAAGTCATAATTAAACAATTTCTAGCTGATGTCTACTAACATACCTAGTAATATTTCCTTCTACCTATATCTCTATTAGTATATATTTTCTAAGTAAAAACAGCTCATATTTTAGCATATAAATTTATTAATGCACAGATATGTCTTTAGCGGGGCTTCCCTGATAGCTTGGTTGGTAAAGAATCCACCTGCAATGCAGGAGACCCCAGTTCAATTCCTGGGTTGGTAAGATCTGCTGAAGAAGGGATTGGCTACCCACTCCAGTGTTCTTGGGCTTCCCACTCCAGTGTTCTTGGGCTTCCCTTGTGGCTCAGCTGGTTAAGAATCCACCTGCAATGTGGGAGACCTGGATTGGGAGACCCTGGTTCACTGCTTGGGTTGGTAAGATCCCCTGGAGAAGGGAAAGGTTTTGTTTGTTTGTTTCCTCTGATCAAAACTGTACTCATTTTGGATCCATTTAAAAAGTCACCTTTTATAAGAGGTCTTCTGAGACTTTTTCACAGTGACTCAGTCTCATTTTCATGCTCCCACAGCTCTGAATATGTTCTTCTGTTACAGCCTTTATTACACTGTCTTTTAGTTAATTGCTAACATGGGCTAGGATCCTATACTGAGCTCCTTTCATAAATATCTTCATGTCCATAACACCTCACACATGGTCAGGCAGAGAGAAGTATTTTAGAAAATGTTAGTTGGATGCTTTATTAAACTTAAAATTTTATCTTTCTTAGGGGTATGCACATTTAAAAAATATAACAAAATGAAACTAATTTTGGAATTTTGACAAGCAATCAACTATGTATGAAAGCCACTTAAGGAAAGGAGAGGCCTTCCTGGAGCCCCTTGACTCAATTATTCTGTTTATTCATGAACCTACACATGTTAAATCCTTTTTCCACAACTACTATTCTTGGAATCAGGTTTGATTATGGGGAAAGGGCGGCAATAGGGTGTCATCTATATGGTATAATTTTAAGAGAACCAGCAAAAATTTCCCCTTTCTAAATATTTGTGTTTGGAATTCTTCATGTAGTAAACCACTGCCTTGTTTTAGTTTTGCAATCATGCTATAGATTCATCTTTAAAAATCCTTTTATGTAGGGAAAGATATCAGTTTATGAAACAGATAATTTCTCTTTGTGATAGAAAAAATCTGGTCAGGTGAGACCATGCATATCTGGAGAGCCGCACAGGCAGCAGAAAGGGTAGAACAGGGTTAGCAGGGATGACAAATGGGGAAACCAAAGACCAGTGGTGTGTAATTGGCACTTTTGTAAAAATTTAATCTTTTCTTGGGATGCTATTTTTATATTGTCTTTTCCTAATCTGCCAAAAAAGAAACAAATAGTGCTCTAAATATCTCCTTAAGTGTTTATTTAGTAGACTTATGTGGCTCAGACTTTGAAAAAGAGCTTCAAAAAGCATATGAAGGCCATTAAATATGAGAACAAATTTACAGAGACATGAATATATCCCAATATTTTCTGTTTCTGACTTAACTATTCAAACCACAGTGAAAAAGTTATTTTTTTTCTGATTTTTACTCTTATTACCACCAAGTGTTAAGGATTTAATATTTAATGATAACAGCTTTAATGCAAATAATCTATTTTTGTTTGCTTTTTATAGGTTGATGGCAGTTTAAGTATCTTGGACCATCAGTTCAGTTCAGTTCAGTTGCTCAGTCGTGTCCAACTGTTTGCAACCCCATGAATCGCAGCATGCCAGGCATCCCTGTCCATCACCAACTCCCAGAGTTCACACAGAATCACGTCCATCGAGTCAGTGATGCCATCCAGCCATCTCATCCTCAGTCATCCCCTTCTCCTCCTGCCCGCAATCCCTCCCAGCATCAGAGTCTTTTCCAGTGAGTCAACTCTTCACATGAGGTGGCCAAAGTACTGGAGTTTCAGCTTTAGCATCATTCCTTCCAATGAACTCCCAAGGCTGATTTCCTTCAGAATGGACTGGTTGGATCTCCTTGCAGTCCAAGGGACTCTCAAGAGTCTTCTCCAACACCACAGTTCAAAAGCATCGATTCTTCGGCGCTCAGCTTTCTTCACAGTCCAACTTTCACATCCATACATGACCACAGGAAAAACCATAGCCTTGACTAGGCGGACCTTAGTCGGCAAAGTAATGTCTCTGCTTTTGAATATACTATCCAGGTTGGTCATAACTTTTCTTCCAAGGAGTAAGCGTCTTTTAATTTCATGGCTGCAGTCACCATCTGCAGTGATTTTGGAGCCCAAAAAAATAAAGTCTGACACTGTTTCCACTGTTTCCCCATCTATTTCCCATGAAGTGATGGGACCGGATGCCATGATCTTCGTTTTCTGAATGTTGAGCTTTAAGCCAACTTTTTCGCTCTCCTCCTTCACTTTCATCAAGAGGCTTTTTAGCTCCTCCTCACTTTCTGCCATAAGGGTGGTGTCATCAGCATATCTGAGGTTATTGATATTTCTCCCGGCAATCTTGATTCCAGCTTGTGTTTCTTCCAGTCCAGCGTTTCTCATGATGTACTCTGCATATAAGTTAAATAAGCAGGGAGACAATATACAGCCTTGACGTACTCCTTTTCCTATTTGGAACCAGTCTGTTGTTCCATGTCCAGTTCTAACTGTTGCTTCCTGACCTGCATACAGATTTCTCAAGAGGCAGGTTAGGTGGTCTGGTATTCCCATCTCTTTCAGAATTTTCCACAGTTTATTGTGATCCACACAGTCAAAGGCTTTGGCATAGTCAATAAAGCAGAAATAGATGTTTTTCTGGAACTCTCTTGCTTTTTCCATGATCCAGCGGATGTTGGCAATTTGATCTCTGGTTCCTCTGCCTGTTCTAAAACCAGCTTGAACATCAGGGAGTTCACGGTTCACATATTGCTGAAGCCTGGCTTGGAGAATTTTGAGCATTACTTTACTAGCGTGTGAGATGAGTGCAATTGTGCGGTAGTTTGAGCATTCTTTGGCATTGCCTTTCTTTGGGATTGGAATGAAAACTGACCTTTTCCAGTCCTGTGGCCACTGCTGAGTTTTCCAAATTTGCTGGCATATTGAGTGCAGCACTTTCACAGCATCATCTTCCAGGATTTGAAACAGCTCAACGGGAATTCCATCACCTCCACTAGCTTTGTTCTTAGTGATGCTTTCTAAGGCCCACTTGACTTCACATTCCAAGATGTCTGGCTCTAGATTAGTGATCACATCCTCATGATTATCTGGGTCGTGAAGATCTTTTCTGTACAGTTCTTCTGTGTATTCTTGCCACCTCTTCTTAATATCTTCTGCTTCTGTTAGGTCCATACCATTTCTATCCTTTATCGAGCCCATCTTTGCATGAAATGTTCCCTTGGTATCTCCAATTCTCTTGAAGAGATCTCTAGTCTTTCCCATTCTGTTGTTTTCCTCTATCTCTTTGCATTGATTGCTGAAGAAGGCTTTCTTATCTCTTCTTGCTATTCTTTGGAACTCTGCATTCAGATGCTTATATCTTTTCTTTTCTCCTTTGCTTTTCGCCTCTCTTCTTTTCAGTGCTATTTGTAAGGCTTCTCCAGACAGCCATTTTGCTTTTTTGCATTTCTTTTCCATGGGGATGGTCTTGATCCCTGTCTCCTGTACAATGTCACGAACCTCATTCCATAGTTCATCAGGAACTCTGTCTATCAGATCTAGGCCCTTAAATCTATTTCTCACTTCCACTGTATAATCATAAGGGATTTGATTTAGGTCATACCTGAATGGTCTAGCGGTTTTCCCTACTTTCTTCAATTTAAGTCTGAATTTGGAAATAAGGAGTTCATGATCTGAGCCACAGTCAGCTCCTGGTCTTGTTTTTGTTGACTGTATAGAGCTTCTCCATCTTTGGCTGCAAAGAATATAATCAATCTGATTTCGGTGTTGACCATCTGGTGATGTCCATGTGTAGAGTCTTCTCTTGTGTTGCTGGAAGAGGGTGTTTGCTATGACCAGTGCATTTTCTTGGCAAAACTCTATTAGTCTTTGCCCTGCTTCATTCCGCATTCCAAGGCCAAATTTGCCTGTTACTCCAGGTGTTTCTTGACTTCCTACTTTAGCATTCCAGTCCCCTATAATGAAAAGGACATCTTTTTTGGGTGTTAGTTCTAAAAGGTCTTGTAGGTCTTCATAAAACCGTTCAACTTCAGCTTCTTCAGCATTACTGGTTGGGGCATAGACTTGGATAACTGTGATATTGAATGGTTTGCCTTGGAAACGAACAGAGATCATTCTGTCGTTTTTGAGATTGCATCCAAGTACTGCATTTCGGACTCTTTTGTTGACCATGATGGCTACTCCATTTCTTCTGAGGGATTCCTGCCCGCAGTAGTAGATATAATGGTCATCTGAGTTAAATTCACCCATTCCAGTCCATTTTAGTTCGCTGATTCCTAGAATGTCGACGTTCACCCTTGCCATCTCTTGTTTGACCACTTCCAATTTGCCTTGATTCATGGACCTGACATTCCAGGTTCCTATGCAATATTGTTCTTTACAGCATCGGATCTTGCTTCTATCACCAGTCACATGCACAACTGGGTATTGTTTTTGCTTTGGCTCCATCCCTTCATTCTTTCTGGAGTTATTTCTCCACTGATCTCCAGTAGCATATTGGGCACCTACTGACCCGGGGAGTTCCTCTTTCAGTATCCTATCATTTTGCCTTTTCATACTGTTCATGGGGTTCTCAAGGCAAGAATACTGAAGTGGCTTGCCATTCCCTTCTCCAGTGGACCACATTCTGTCAGACCTCTCCACCATGACCTGTCTGTCTTGGGTTGCCCCGCGGGCATGGCTTAGTTTCATTGAGTTAAACAAGGCTGTGGTCCTGGTGTGATTAGATTGACTAGTTTTCTGTGAGTATGGTTTCAGTGTGTCTGCCCTCTGATGCCTTCTTGCAAGACCTACCATCTTACTTGGGTTTCTCTTACCTTGGGCATGGGGTATCTCTTCACAGCTGCTCCAACAAAGCAAAGTCGCTGCTCCTTACCTTGAACGAAGAGTATCTCCTCACCACTGCCCTTCCTGACCTTCAATGTGGGATAGCTCCTCCAGGACCATGGTATTTCTATTTGGCATGATGGTGCTCTATACTTATAAAAGAATTTGCTTTTGTAAATAGCCTGCTATGTCTCTCACCAGCAATATTTAGAGGCTATAAATATAGCTAAAAGGATAATGATGCTGAAAGTGAAAATTGAAAGTTGCTCAGTTTTTTCCGATTCTTTGCGATCCCAAGGACTGTAGTCCACGGGATTCTCCAGGCCAGAATACTGGAGTGGATAGCCTTTCCCTTCTCCTGGCAATCTTCCCAAACCAGGGATTGAACCTAGGTCTCCTGCATTGCAGGCAGATTCTTTACTACTTGAAGCACAAGTGAAGCTACAACAAAAATTAATACTTATGAACTTTGTTCTTTACCTGTGCTTGTAATATGGAACCATTGTGGGCTATAATCCATGGGGTCACAAATAATCAGTACACAACTGAACACACAGCATGTGTTCCATACATATGATATGATTAAATAATCCTTGACTTCTATGAAAAATACATCTATATATTTTCATTGAAGGGTTGATCAACATAATTGGCTATCATATGACACCTGCTAGGATGGCTATTACTGTAACAAAAAAGATAATACGCGTTAGTGAGGTTATTGAGAAGTTGGAACCTTTGTGCACTACTAGCTCAGTTCAGCTTAGTTGCTCAGTCGTGTCTGACTCTTTGCGACCCCATGAATCACAGCATGCCGGGCCTCCCTGTCCATTACCAACTTCCGGAGTTCACTCAGACTCACGTCCATCGAGTCAGTGATGCCATCCAGCCATCTCATCCTCTGTCTTCCCCTTCTCCTCCTGCCCCCAATCCCTCCCAGCATCAGAGTCTTTTCCATTGAGTCAACTCTTCACATGAGGTGGCCAAAGAACTGGAGTTTCAGCTTTAGCATCATTCCTTCCAAAGAAATCCCAGGGTTGATCTCCTTCAGAATGCACTGGTTGGATCTCCTTGCAGTCCAAGGGACTCTCAAGAGTCTTCTCCAACACCACAGTTCAAAAGCATCGATTCTTCGGGACTCAGCCTTCTTCACAGTCCAGCTCTCACATCCATACATGACCACAGGAAAAACCATAGCCTTGACTAGATGGACCTTATTGCCTAAGTAATGTCTCTGCTTTTCAACATGCTATCTAGTTGGTCATAACTTTTCTTCCAAGGAGTAAGCATCTTTTAATTAATAGGAATATAAAATGAGGCAGCCACTATGGAAAACTGTATGGAGGGTTCTCAAAAAAGTCACAAGTAGCTTACCATATGATCCAGCAATTCTTCTGGGTATATAGCCAAAG
Source organism: Oreotragus oreotragus (assembly GCA_006410675.1). Lineage (NCBI taxonomy): Eukaryota > Metazoa > Chordata > Mammalia > Artiodactyla > Bovidae > Oreotragus > Oreotragus oreotragus. The sequence goes on along the minus strand of SJYX01006806.1, from coordinate 248,201 downwards.
TCATGGAAATTGGAATCTGGAAGTGATATTTACAGTGCCATGTTCATTGCAGCATTATTCACAATAGCCAAGACATGGAAGAAACATAAGTGCCCAAATGGATAAAGAAAATGTAGTAAGCAAACTTAAAATGTTTTAACAGGGTAAATCTCATATTAAATGTTCTTACAAAGCACACATACATACACAAACAAAAAGGCAGAAGGACAAAAGAAAACTTTTGGAGGTGATGGGTATGGTTAACACCTTAGTTGTAATGGTGTTGAAAATGTTTGCCTATGTTCAGACTCATCAAATCATATACATTAAATATATGCAGTATTTGTATATTAATTATGCCTCAATAACATGTGGGGAAAAGAAGATGCTTATATAAAAGAGTTTATCTTACAGTGAAACAGTGGAACTAACTATCTGAGTGGAGGATGGAGATTACAACTAAGCCAAGAGATTTTGTTAGTTCCCCTGCCTTCTGATAATACATGAGACTTGAGTTCACTTCCTTACCAGTTTCTTTACTTTCTCCTTTCTCCTTGGCGTTCAGAGGAGTGCACAGCCCTCACCTGCAGGAGGCAGAAGGCATTAGAGGTTGAAGCACAAACTCCAGACTTTGGCTCTTCATAACTATGTAACATTGGGCAGGAAACCAATCCTAAGATTCTGTGTACTTCTCTGTGAAAGTGAGGTTTAAAAACAACACCTGTCTATGAGATAGAATGTGTGCATGCCAGTGCTCAGTCATGTGTGTCTGACTCTTTTCAACATCATGGACTGTAGCTCTCCAGGCTCCTCTGTCCCTGGAATTTCCCAGGCAAGAATCCTGGAGTGGGTTGCCATTTCCTACTCCATAAGGTTGTGATGAGGGTTTAATTAGATAATACACAAAGCATCATGCTGGTAGACAACAAATGTGTAATAAATATTTTCCCATCATATTTCCACAAAGAAAATTAAAAGTTCACTGTTCTAGAGGAAAAGTAATGGTGGGTTTAGGCGAAGAGCCTCTGTCTTTTTTCTGTTCACTGCTACCTGTAGATGAAAGACTAGATAACTTTGTGTTAGGAACATTTAATTCCTTGTGTCCAGCCAAACTCCTTACCTTTTAGAGCCTGTTTGTCCACAGGTTATAAAATTCTGATATTTTCTCTACCATGTCTGCCTCTGACTTGCCGTTGTCCAGCTGTGCCAATGTCTAATATAAGATGAAGTCTAAGCAATATCATTTAACTGCAGATCTTGAGCCACATTGTGCAATCAGATTTATCAGTACTAAGTGTGATGATTTTATGTCCACCTGTCTGACTTTCCTCTTTTTGTTTTGAAGTTGAACACAGAAAGTGAAAGAGTTATTTACTTGCCCCTTAGCCGCAGCCCCCCTCCTCAAAGCTTTCACTCTCTAAATAGTTGCTGTGTCTTCAGTGCCATTAACTGCAGTTATCATTGTGGAATTCCTTTACATTTTGAACCATAGGCATTGTTTCTCCATCTGCTGGCTGCCCTCTTGCCAGGCAATAGCTATTGCCCCTGTTGGATGGCTTTCCCAAATGCTTTTGGCCCTGGTCCCATCACAGCTGCAGGCTGATGTGCGGGACGGTGCTGCCTTAGACACTTTCTCAGTGTTTGCTGCTGCTCCTTCCACTATTGCCATCACAGAGATTAGGGCACGGCCAGCCTCAGGAAGGCACATTCCATACATTTTAAGAAACAGTATCTCTTAGTCTCAGGCACCATGAATTGGCCTTGGGAACTCTCTTGTGCAAACAAAGTAAGGCACTTCTCCAAATATTTGGGATACTATATAGCTAATCTACCCACACTATGAGAAGGGTTGTTTCTCCATATCCATGAAGATTTCCTCCTGATTGAATATACAGATTTCCTCCTTAGAAGTACTCCCATTATTCTGTATCAGCTCTTAATCCTTCTCTTTTAGGGTTCTTTTCCTCTATAGTGAGAAAAACTGTCTTCTCAAGGTTTGGTCAACAGCTGCTGAAATGAATGCCCAGTCAGAGATTGTGTGGCTGGAAGCAAAGGCATATTGTCAGTCATGCAGGAATTTTTTGGCCTATGTTTTAGACAAACAGCTGCTGCATTTTCAGTTTTGAACTTGGCAGACCTTATTTTAAATATGCATTGCCAAAAATTATGGCTCATTTACTGTATTTTCCTTCTCCCAATTGGAAAACAAAAAAGGGGCAAATAGATATCTAAAATGGGGTCAATATGGAATTGAACCTCTAACAAATAATTCTATTTACTTATCAGTATCAGCTATTTTAGGGGTATTCATGTGGCTCATTCCATTTGTGTGTGTGTGTGTGTGTGTGTGTGTGTTCAGTCGAGTCCTACTTTTGTGACCCCATGGACTATAGCCTGCCAGGCTCCTCTGTCCATGGAATTCTCCAGGCAAGAATACTGGAGTGGGTAGCCATTTCCTTCTCCAGGGGATCTTCCCAATCCAGGGATCGAACCCAGGTCTCCTGAATTGCAGGTGGATTCTTTACTGTCTGAGCGACTAGGGAAGATATACAAATATTTGTATGTGTATATTTATGTAGCACATCAGTCATAGGTTTTTACAGAGTAGACAACCATTAAACTAATGTTTTATGATGGTTTCCTAATGCCTAGCAAGATTTATGGTCTAGTAAAGCATATGATCTCTTACAAGCATATGCATATGATCTCTTACAAGGTTGGAATAGTATTTATCTCCTTTACTAAATTTCTTATATCAGGTATTACTCTTACAATTATTACCCACCAATTGATTTGCATGTCTTATTTAAAAATAGGGATTCCCTGGTAGTCAGATGGTAAAGAGTCTGCCTGCAGTGAGGGAGACCTAGGTTCGAACCCTGGGTTGGGAAGGTCCCCTGGAGAAGGAAATGGCAACCCACTCCAGTATTCTTGCCTGGAAAATCCCATGGATGGAGGAGCCTGGCAGGCTACATTGCATAGGATCACAAAGAGTCAGGCATGACAGAATGACTTCACTTTTTAAAAATAAGGGATAGACTACAGCTAAGATGGCAGAAGAATAGGATGGGGAGACCACTTTCTCCCTCACAAATTCATCAAAAGAACATTTCAACGCTGAGCAAATTCCACAAAACAACTTCTGAATGCTGGCAGAGGACATCAGGCACCCAGAAAAACAGAGCATTGACTTCAAAAACAGATAGGGGGAAAAATATAAAAGACACACACACACACAAAAGAGAGAGACAAAGGAGGTGGGGAGGGAGCTCCATCCCGGGAAGGGAAGCCCGTCCCTAGAAGGGAAGCTTAAGAAGAGAGGTTTCCAAACACCAGGAAATACTCTCTCTGCCGAGTCTGTGGTGAGCCTTGGAAACACAGTGGGCAACATAAAGGAAAAATAAATATATAATTAAAACCAACAGATTACAAGCCCAACGGTAACTCCCCCAGCGGAAAAGCAGCACAAACACCTGCATCCGCCATTACCAAGTAGGGGCAGGGCAGGGAGGCACGGGAAGCGCGGGCTGCAGTGCTTTTCAGAATCGGGCAGGAATGTCCTGCCGTGTGGAACCAGAATGAACTAACTGGGGCTAGCAAACCAGACTGTGGGATAGCTACCACGCGAAAAGCTCAAACATAAGACACCGCCAGGACTGTACACAGAACAAAGGGTGGAAAAAAACTAGCCAGCTGCAGACCATCCCCCGCCAGCATAGGCAGCCAGAGCTGGAAGGGCTGGAAGGGGGCAATCACAGCCCCAGAGAGACTTTACCTACCGAACTGCAAGCAGGCTTCTTTGCTAAGACTGCTGGGAGTTCTGGACAGTCACCATCCGCCTCACAAGAGGTGCCAGCGGTACACCCAGAAAACTGAGCAGCAGATACAGGAAAGGCGACAAGTTGCAGCTACCGCGTTCACCAAATACCTGAGCTACTCAGACCTGGGAAGGGCACAAAATGCAGTCCCAACTGAATCTGCACCGCTGAAGGCTACCTGAGCGCTGAACCTGAGTGGCTTAGATTGGGGAAGGGCATGCAGCCTAGAGCCGGCCTCAGATGATTCCCGGCGGAGCAACGTAGAGCCTGAGTGGTTTGTGTGCCATGAGCAGGGGCAGGTCCAGCGGGGAGGAGACACTACGTGCAGATGACAATGTTATTTGTTTGCAGCATCCCTCCCTCCCCACAGCGCAACTGAACAAGTGAGCCTAAAAAAAAAGTGTCCACCCCCCCCCCCCCGCCGTGTCAGAACAGAAA
>SJYX01006806.1:211824-227982 GCA_006410675.1 Oreotragus oreotragus | reverse complement strand
TTTGTAGTCTAATCTGAAGTCAGGAAGGTTGATTCCTCTAGCTCCATTTTTCTTTCTTAAGACTGCTTTGGCGATTTGGGGTCTTTTGTGTTTCCATATGAATTGTGAAATTTTTTGTTCTAGTTCTGTGAGAAACGCCATTGGTAATTAGATAGGGATTACATTGAATCTGTGGATTGCATTTGGTAGCATAGTCATTTTCACAATATTGAGTCTTCCTACCCAGGAACATGAAATATCTCTCCATCTGTTTATATTGTCTTTGATTTCTTTCATTAGTGTCTTATAAGTTTCAGTGTACAGTTCTTTTGTCTCCTTATGTAAATATCTATTCCTAGATATTTAATTCTTTTTGTTGCAATGGTGAATGCCAGCTCATTGGGATGAGCTATTTGGGAATATGGTACATTTTCTGAATAAAATAAAGCTTTTTTAAAAAAAGCTTTGCTATGTTTATTAGTATCTGTGTTTTGGAAAAAGTTGGGTGTGAATACAAGTAAATTCATTCTGGGCATTTATTGAGGATTTACTGAATTCCAGACATTAGTGAAGTAATTTTTCATGTTGTACCTCGTTTAATCTTTACCACATCACTAAGAAATGCCACTGAACCCCTTAGTCTCTTTTGATTATGCTAGTTAGCATTCTGCTTTAGCTACAGCAGCTTCTCTGATCCATTATTCTATTATCCTCCATCCATTTCTCTCTTTGCTTGTGGATATCATGCATTAGAAGACAATTAGAAAATAATTCAGTCTAAGTGAGATGCCACTGTTTCCCCCTTTAAAAAAAATAATTTCCTGCATCTTAATTGTAATAATTTTTACTACTCTTGAGCACATCTTATATACTAGTCACTGCTGTAAAACTTTCCATACATTAAATTACTTAATCTTCAGGATAACTCTATGTGATAGGTGTTGTGACTACCCCGGTTTTCTGCCTGGAGAGCACAGGGCCAGATGAGTAATGTAAATCATCCAGTGCTACAAAATGGAAGGTGGCAGACCTGAGATTACAATTCTCTTTGTCTGACTTCAAAGCTTAATCTCATAATTTTCTAAGTATACCACCTCTCTAGAAACTGGCATTATATGTCACTCCAGTTTTACACACATATGTATTTTCAGTAAAATTTACATATAGTGAGTGAACAGATCCTAAGTGTACGATTCAGTGAGTTTTGATAAATGAGTATCTGTCTAATCATCACACACTCAAGATACAGAACATACATGTCACTTCAGAAAACTTCCTTTTAGAGAATCCAAAGTTAAATAGATAACATTGTTCTAATCTTTATTACCATGGAGTAGTTTTTCCTCCTCTTGAACTTCATGTAAATTGAATAATACAGTATATATTCTGTTATGGTTGGCTTCTTCCACTCACCATAATGTTTTTAAGATTCATTCATGTCGTGTTTATGAGCAGTTCATTTTTTAAAATGTCATATTGCATATCTTTTGTTAATTTTATAAAGCATTTTCTGGTTTTACTGCTGTTTATAAGTGAATTTTTCTGTCTTAAATTTTTTCTGTTTATGATGCTTGTGCTGAAATACCATTGATCATACCCTTCAAAATTGGTAAACTCACTTATTAGTTCTGGTTATCTGTTCACTTATGGTCTCTCGAAATTATGTTGAAGCATAACCTCCAGGAACTCAAGATGACTGTATTTGGAGACAGGGCCTTGAAAAGGGTGGCTCAGTTAAAATGAGGCCCTTAGAGTAGGTCCAAACCTGATTTTCCTGGTGCCATCGTAAGAAGAAGAAATTTGGACACACCAAGCGACACTCGGTAAGCACTTGCATTGTGATATGTTAGCCATCTACAAATCAAGGATAGAAGCCCCAGAAGAAATCAAACCTGTCCACACCTGGAATTCAAATTCTAGCTTCCAGAACTTTGAGAAAATACATTTCTGTTGTATACACAGCTCAGACTGTGATATTGTGTCAGGTCAACCAAGGGAAAACAATACAGTTCTTGTGTATTTGGGGGTAGATTCCTTAGGACTTCGGAGACATAAGTGTTTATGCCCTCATCAAATATAGAAATTGTATTTTAGCCTATACACTCCCTTTTCCATTTTTAAATTTTATATAGGTCTGATGTTTGATGGTGATGCATTCTTTCAACTTTGACTTATCTGAAAATAACTTTCTCACTGGTTTTTGAATTACACTTTTTTGTAGAAAAAAGAATTCAGAATTTACATATTTTATAGAACATCAAAGATATAGTTCCCTAATCTTATGGGTTTAATTGCCTCAAGCGAAAGTCTGATTTCATATATATATATTATTCCACTGTGTTACCTGACTCTCTATGTCTATCTGCTTTCAAGATTTTGCTTTGTGTTTGATTTTCAAAAGTATGGCAGTAATTATTTCTGTTGTATACACAGCTCAGACTGTGATATTGTGTCAGGTCAACCAAGGGAAAACAATACAGTTCGTGTGTATTTGGGGGTAGATTCCTTAGGACTTGAGAGACATAAGTGTTTATGCCCTCATCAAATATAGAAATTGTATTTTAGCCTATTCACTCCCTTTTCCATTTTTAAATTTTATATAGGTCTGATGTTTGATGGTGATGTGTTCTTTCAACTTTGACTTATCTGAAAATAACTTTCTCACTGGTTTTTGAATTACATTTTTTTTGTGGAAAAAATAATTCAGAATTTACATATTTTATAGGACATCAAAGATATAGTTCCCTAATCTTATGGGTTTAATTGTCTCAAGTGAAAGTCAGATTTCATATATATATATTATTCTACTGTGTTATCTGACTCTCTATGTCTATCTGCTTTCAAGATTTTGCTTTGTGTTTGATTTTCAAAAGTATGGCAGTAATATACACAGGTGTGGTTTTCTCTACATTAACTCAGATTGGAGTTAATTCAGGTTTATGAGTTTGCAGGTTGATACTTTAACAAGATTTGGTAAATGTTTGGCCAGTCTCTTTGAGCATAATTTTTAAAATTTTACTTTTCTTCTTTCTTTCCTTCTAATATTATTTCATATGTTAGACTGACAGATATTGCTGGATAGGTTACATAGAATCTGATGTTCATTACTCACTCTTTTATTTTTCATCCCTTTTGATTATGTCATTTATTTTAATCACTTTGGTTTTGCTGTCCAGTTGTTTTTTTTATCTCCAATCTGTTCTTATGCCCGTCAGGAAAATTTTCATATTATATATTGTAATTTTCCATTTTACAATTTCCAATTAGAATATTTATTTAGCCTCTTTTAAATAGTTTNCACTCTTTTATTTTTCATCCCTTTTGATTATGTCATTTATTTTAATCACTTTGGTTTTGCTGTCCAGTTGTTTTTTTTATCTCCAATCTGTTCTTATGCCCGTCAGGAAAATTTTCATATTATATATTGTAATTTTCCATTTTACAATTTCCAATTAGAATATTTATTTAGCCTCTTTTAAATAGTTTAGGTATGACCTAAATCAAATCCCTTATGATTATACAGTGGAAGTGAGAAATAGATTTAAGGGCCTTATCCAACCAGTCCATTCTGAAGGAGATCAACCCTGGGATTTCTTTGGAAGGAATGATGCTAAAGCTGAAACTCCAGTACTTTGGCCACCTCATGCGAAGGGTTGACTCATTGGAAAAGACTCTGATGGTGGGAGGGATTGGGGGCAGGAGGAGAAGGGGATGACCGAGGATGAGATGGCTGGATGGCATCATGGACTCGATGGACATGAGTCTGAGTGAACTCCGGGAGATGGTGATGGACAGGGAGGCCTGGCGTGCTGTGATTCATGGGGTCACAGAGTCGGACACGACTGAGCAACTGAACTGAACTGAACTGAACTTAAATAGTTTCCATTTTCTATGCTAAGACTTCCTATTTTTTTATTCACTGTATGCCAAGATATTTTTTTTACTACATTGAGCCCAATTATAATAGCTACTTAAAATTTTTTTCTGCTAATCCCAACATTTTAGTCATATTGTGTCCTTTTCTATTGACTACTTTTGTGTGTGAATGGGATAATTGGTTATGTTTTTCTACTTATTTAATTCTTTGTTAATATTTTTTCCTGGAAATCCTGATTTGTGTAGACTGTTGATTCTGTTATTTTCCTCTGAAAAGCATTACTTTTGTGCTATCAGGCAGTTAAATTAGTTGCTTGATCACTTTGAATTTGTGGAGGCATGTTTTTATGTAAAAACCTTACTGTCAGATGAAAATCTGAGATGTTTACCAAGTCTCTCTAACATGGAAGGATTTGTACTCAAACTCTTATGTGATAGGAAATACCTACGATCTCTGCTTAGTTCTTTCAGCCTTCTAATTCTTGTTTTTTTCTCTGTTTTTCCAAGTCTTCCCTGTGAGTATGCCATTTCGGGGATAACCAAATGTGTAAGGGAAGATTGTATAATAGTTTGGGTCTTCCTCCATTGTGAATCCCTTCTTTATGAGATTTCTTTCCATGATTTTCACCTATTTTGATAGCCAAGATTACTTCATTTGACACCTCAAGTAAGAAAACAAAATGATATAAAATTAAAGAAAAGTGAAAAAAAGAAACAAAACACCTTTGTTGCTTGAGTTCTATTTACCAGTTTATTCAGTCTTGAGAATGTTCTCAGGGGAAAAGTAATATAATTGTGAGCTCTACCATGTGTATTTCTTTTTCTTCAAGAATCAAATACCTTCTAGTTTTTGCCTTTTTTGTGACTCTCCAGTGTGGTGGTGTTGTTATTATTTTATGTCATGTTCAGATATTATAATTATTATCTGTTAGAGGGATAGTCTGCTAACAGGAAGCCACATTAATCTATTTAGACTAAACAGCTTAAGATTTGTGGTATTCAGTTACTTATGCTAGTTTGCTGTCTTTTTTCATTTCTCTTTGGTTACCTACCCTAAAGCTTAACTCTCAGGCCCACTGCTCTGCTAGGGAACCATATCTTTAAATGTCTGATCTTATGGCATTTAAAGTGTTTCCAGGTCTAGTTCATTACAGTACAAAAAGGCCAATAATGCATAATTCTGGCCTTAAATATTTCTCTGAGTTTCTCTTCCTCTTTTATTTCTCTCCCTCTTTTATTTCTCTCTTTTTTTTCTTTACCACAACCCAAACCCCTGAGCTATTACTGAAATATTTTTCTTACTACACTGATTTTATTCAGGCCCACTGCTCTGCTAGGGAACCATATCTTTAAATGTCTGATCTTATGGCATTTAAAGTGTTTCCAGGTCTAGTTCATTACAGTACAAAAAGGCCAATAATGCATAATTCTGGCCTTAAATATTTCTCTGAGTTTCTCTTCCTCTTTTATTTCTCTCCCTCTTTTATTTCTCTCTTTTTTTTCTTTACCACAACCCAAACCCCTGAGCTATTACTGAAATATTTTTCTTACTACACTGATTTTAATTTTAAGCCCAAGTGCCACAAAGGAGACTCTTGTCTACATACAAAATTCACTTTCCTATTTCTATCTTTAAACATTCTTCTTTTTTCAATTAAAAAGTAATGGACAGAACAGACTTGCATGGTATGAAGAAGTGATGGTTTGCAGCCAAATTATTTCTGAACCAATAGGAAAAAAAGCAAAGCAATCCAGACAAATGCTTTAAATATTTCTATTTTTCATTCTTATTCATTACAGAGAAGGCTGGTTTTGGTTGAAATTGTTTTTAAATGTTATTTAATATGCAGCTGTGACCTTTTACTCCATGATGAAACATCCATATTTTAATAACTCAAACTCTCACTTAAAATGTCTAAATTGACAAGCATCCATAGGATATTTCAGAAAAAAAAAAGAGACATGTTAAAGAACTCTGGACCAGGGAATGAGGAGCCCAATATCTACATCTGATGCCATCACTAATATTCTCAGAGATTAAGGCTGGTTAGTTGGGCTCTGTCTCCTTAGTTATAAAATAGAATATGTGATGGTTAATTTTATTTGTGTACTTGACTGGCCTTGAGGTGCCTGGTTTAAATATTATTTCTGGGTATGCTGGTAAGGGCATTTCTTACCAGCCAATTCGAGATTGGCATTTGAATTGGTGGATTCAAAAAAGTAGATTATGCTCCCTAAATTTTATGAGCATCATCTAATCCATTGAGGGTCTTAATAGAACAAAAGGGAGAAAAGAAGGTATCTGCTCCTTTTTCCTGTCTCTGTTCAGCTGGGATATCTCATCCCATCTTCTCTTGCCCTCAGACAGGTATTGATGTCATCAGCTCCCGTTTTTCTCAGGCCTTTGGACTCAGACTGAATTATACCACCAGGTTTCCAGGGTCTCCAGCTTGTACCTTGTAGATTGTGAGGCTACTCAGCTTCCATAATTGCATGCACCAATTCCTCATAATAAATATCTGTTTTGTTTCTCAGAATTCTTACTTATACAGATGCATTGTATAATCTTTGAGAGTCCATGACCAGAAGTATACACAGGAAGCAAACATTTTAAACATCCCATTTTAATTTAAATATCATGTAGCTGAGCAAATATCAACATGTTTAGAAATAGTATAGGGAATACCTAATAGCTGTAATATCTTTGATACAGAAAGACTGATATAATTTAAAACTTTAATTATCTTTTCATAATGAATGAGAATTGAAAATATTTCATTATATTTCCTAATGAGCTGGATCCATGTGTCTATTCTGTTGTAGCTCTATGAACTCCAGAGAACATATGTTTATCTTGCCATTCATTAAAAGTATTACTGAGTCTAACTTTCATAAAACTAAGAATCTTGACACATCAGGTGCCATCATTAGCGTCACCTCAGTTGGGTTACTTCTGACCAAATGAATTATACCACCAGGTTTCCAGGGTCTCCAGCTTGTACCTTGTAGACTGTGAGACTATTCAACTTCCATAATTGCATGCACCAATTCCTCATAATAAATATCTGTTTTGTTTCTCTGGAGAATTCTTACTTATACAGATGCATTGTATAATCTTTGAGATTCCATGACCAGAAGTATACACAGGAAGCAAACGTTTTAAACATCCCATTTTGATTTAAATATCATGTAGCTGAGCAAATATCAACATGTTTAGAAATAGTATAGGGAACACCTAATGGCTGTAATATCTTTGATACAGAAAGACTGATATAATTTAAAACTTTGATTATCTTTTCATAATGAATGAGAATTGAAAAAATTTCATTATATTTCCTAATGAGCTGGATCCATGTGTCTATTCTGTTGTAGCCCTATGAACTCCAGAGAACATATGTTTATCTTGCCATTCATTAAAAGTATTACTGAGTCTAACTTTCAGAAAACTAAGAATCTTGACACATCAGGTGCCATCATTAGCGTCACCTCAGTTGGGTTACTTCTGACCAAATGATCCTATCAGGGTGAAAATTATCATAGTTTTTGCCATGTTAGTTAGTAATCATACACATATTTCTTTAAAAATTATCTACTGCTACATTAATATAACAACATGAGTTTGAGGCTGGTTTTTCTGGGAATATTTATAATCACAGTTCTGGAAACCCAGTTTTAATATTTTCAGCATCAAAGTGAGAGTGAGGGTACCTTCATTATGTGGAATACAAGTGAATTTTACTGCAGCATCTTCTAACACTAGGGAAGAACTAGGGAAGAACTAGGGAAGATGGAGCCAAATTCACTTAGCTGAGAAGGCCTCAAGAAACAGGTGCACTTTCTTCTTTCAAAGCTACATGAGTGGAAAACTAAATGTACTATTCCACAGAAAATGTCTGTACTTCATAAAAGGAAACTCGTAGAAGTTGAAAACCCAATTGCTGAAGTCAAGAGATATAAGTAAAGAATGGGATGTTGGTTGTGTTAATATTGTGGTGGGAAAGAACAAGCAAATAGGAATGTAAGAAATGTCTTGCTATGCTAGACTGTTTGCCGTGAATTCCATAAGAAATGGAAGTTGACATAGTCCATTACCTAGAAATAAAACACATTTTTAGATCAAACAGCCATTTTTCAAGAGCTCACAAAAGCTCAGCCAGCAATTAAAAAAAAAAAAAAAAGAAACAAGTAGGAATGGAATAAGTGGGAGTACTCATATTTTAGGCGATTATTCATTCATATCACTTGCAGTTCAGAGACTAGTTAGTGGGTAAATATTGGACTAAATTATGAGACTTTAATAATATGTATCTAGATCAGTGAAATAAATGACACAAGCAGGAAGAATGTGTGCATCAATTCTGTTTCCCCTGACTTACATCACAAGGTAAAGATGGAATGTCAGCAGTGCTAGTCATGGTGACTAGTACTTGTATAGAAAACTCTTATAGCTGACTTGGTGGCAGCACTTTTTCTCCAGTGTTAAATATACATTATGGGAATATTATGCAAGTATCTATAAGCCTTGGATGTTATTAAAATCATGTCCTGAATACTCTAAGTCAAAATTTAAAACTACCATATTTTTTTCATTTATTGTAGGGGAATCTTTATTCTTGTTTGCATATGTAATTGTATTTCCATTAATTATGATAAATAATCTTTACCACATTTCTGAAAACTAGGAAAGAGATATAGCAAGTAGAAATAAAAAAAATCAACAGAATAAGAAAATTGTCCCAGTTATTATTTGCCCCCTAAAAGTTTGTCTTTCAAGAATTCTCAAATATATTGAAAATAATATATGCATTATAGTTGTGTAATTATAGTAGGGAGTGACTACTATAACTTCCTTGTCCTTCATGTAACTATACTGTGATTTTAATAATTCTGTGGGATAGCCAAATAATAAATGATCCAGGACTTTGAAAACATCTGTGAACGAAAGGCCTTTACTCCATATCTGTTGGGTAGATGCCTTACAATGTATGAGACGCAGTTCACCTTGATGGTGATCCAAGCTGTACGGGCATTGGCTCACACTTCCATGTGGATCCCTACCCTGGTTTGAATCTTCCATACCTCTGCTTCTCTCTTTGTTCTCTCCATGAGTCTGTAGTTGCTCTCTCTTTTGGAAGTTCAGTCTGTTTTTCTCCCTGTTCTCTGCCCAGGTGATATTCACTCATTCTCCAGAGATAACCAGAGCCCACTGGCTATTCCTGGAGAATTCAGTATCAAGTTATTATTGTGAGATGAAAGGGAGGCTCACTGAATATGATGAATTATGCTTGGTCCACAGTATCCAAACTTTTGAGAATAAAACCTCATTTTCAAGGCCATATAATTTCAAGGAACAGCAGCATAAAAGTAGCAATACCAGTGGTGTTGTTACTGAACCAGGTTCCTTTGCCTCATGTGCAGCAAGCCAGACACTGAGATGCTAAGGTTTGCACTAGAGAAAAGATTTATTTATGAGACAGCCAAGTGAGCAGACCAAAGAACAAATCTCAAATTCACCTCCCTGAAGACAGGGTTTAGGGATGTTTATGGGATGAGGAAGCAGGGTAGCCTGAGGTGTGGGGAAGGATACTGAATGTAAGAAATACAGGTAATTGGTCATCTGAGCAAACATAGTCAAGCTTTGCAGCTCTTTACATGAGGAATATTCAGAAAATGGCAGGCTTAGCATGTCCTGGGTTAGAGTTTTTGGTACTCTGAAGTCAAAAGATCATTCATAGGACACTCATGTAAGCCCAGTTGTATGGCCAGTAGTCTCAGTAGGTCTGAACTGGGCAAGAACTAGCTCCAAGTTCCTGAAAAACAGCTTAAACAACCATTACTATAGTGACCCAAAAGTCAGAGTTATTATATATAAAGAAATTCGTGGGAGTTTATTTTAATATCAAGGGATTAAAACCAAGCAAGGCAAGTTAGGTTTGGAGGACCTAATCCTATTAGCCCTCAGTTTCAATATCTGTTGGCTTCTAAGATTTAGTACATGCTTTTCTTCTATTTATACTTTATTAATCATAGCAGCATCTACATACTTTGTGAACAAATTTGTTACTATAAGACAGGCAGTTTAACATTATGCATGCAAATCATGGGATGGTCTGACTAGGTTTAAACATGAATATGTTTCTTCCAGGGCTTCCCCAGTGGTTCAGCAGTAAAGAATATGTCTTCAGTGAGGGAGACGTGGGTTTGATCCCTGGGTTGGGAAGATCTCCTGGAGAAGGAAATGGCAATCCAATTGAGTATTCTTGCATGGAAAATCCCATCTAGAGAGGAGCCTGGCAGCCTATATCCATGAGATCACAGAAGAGTTGGACACCATTTAGCAACTAAACAACAACAATGTCCCTTGCCACTTATTAGTTGTGTGACCTTGGGCAAGATATATAAGATTTTGAGGCCTCATTTCCTTATGTGCACAATTAGCATAAAACAGTACTTATTTTGTAAGATTGCTATCAGTTCAGTTCAGTCGCTCAGTCATGTCCAACTCTTTGCGACCCCATAAACTGCAGCACGCCAGGCCTTGCTGTCAATCATCAACTCCAGGAGTCCACCCAAACCCATGTCAATTGAGTCGATGACACCATCCAATGATCTCATCCCCTGTTGTCCCCTTCTCCTCCTGCCCTCAGTCTTTCACAGCATCAGGGTCTTTTCCAGTGAGTCAGCTCTTCATATGAGGTGGCCAAAGTATTGGAGTTTCAGCTTCAGCATCAGTCCTTCCAATGAACACCCAGGACTGATTTCCTTTAGGATGAACTGGTTGGATCTCCTTGCAGTCCAAGGGACTCTCAAGAGTCTTCTCCAACACCACAGTTAAAAAGCATCAGTTCTTCGGTGCTCAACTTTCTTTATAGTCCAACACTCACATCCATACATGACCATTGGAAAAACCATAGCCTTGACTAGACGGACCTTTGTTGGCAAAGTAATGTCTCTGCTTTTCAATATGCTATCTAGGTTGGTCATAACTTTCCTCCCAAAGAGTATGCATCTTTTAATTTCATGGCTGCAATTGCCATCTGCAGTAATTTTTGGAGCCCAGAAAAATAAAGCTAGTCACTGTTTTCACCATTTCCCCATTTATCTGCCATGAAGTGGTGGGACTAGATGCCATTGTCTTCGTTTCCTGAATGTTGAGCTTTAAGCCAACTTTTTCACTCTCCACTTTCACTTTCATCAAGAGGCTTTTTAGTTCCTTTTCACTTCCTGCCATAAGGATGGTATTATCTGCATATCTGAGGTTATTGATATTTCTCCCGGCAATCTTGATTCAGGTTGTGTTTCTTCCATTCCAGCGTTTCTCATGATGTACTCTGCATATAAGTTAAATAAACAGGGTGACAATATACAGCCTTGACATACTCCTTTTCCTATTTGGAACCAGTCTGTTTTTCCATGTCCAGTTCCAATTGTTGCTTCCTGACCTGCATATAGGTTTCTCAAGAGGCAAGTCAGGTGGTCTGGTTTACCTATCTCTTTCAGAATTTTCCACAGTTTATTGTATGACTGTGGCTCAGATCATGAACTTCTTATTGCCAAATTCAGACTGAAATTGAAGATAGTGGAGAAAATCACTAGACCATTCAGGTATGACCTAAATCTATTCCCTTATGACTATACAGTGGAAATGAGAAATAGATTTAAGGGACTATATCTGATAGACAGAATGCCTGATGAACTATGGATGGAGGTTCATGACATTGTATAGGAGACAGGAATCAAGACCATCCCCAAGAAAAAGAAATGCAAAAAAGGAAAATGGCTGTCTGAAGAGGCCTTACAAATAGCTGTGAAAAGATGGGAAGTGAAAGGCAAAGGAGAAGAGGAAAGATATACCCATTTGAATGCAGATTTCCAAAGAATAGCAAGGAGAGATAAGAAAGCCTTCCTCAGTGATCAATGCAAAGAAATAGAGGAAAACAATAGAATGGGAAAGACCAGAGATCTCTGCAAGAAAATTAGAGAGACCAATGGAACATTTCACGCAAAGATGGGCTCAATAAAGGATAGAAATGGTTTGGACCTAACAGAAGCAGAAGATATTAAGAAGAGGTGGCAACATTACACAGAAGAACTGTACAAAAAAGATCTTCATGACCCAAATAATCACGATGGAGTGATCACTCACCTAGAACCAGACATTCTGGAATGTGAATCAGGTAGGCCTTAGGAAGCATCACTACGAAGACAGCTAGTGGAGGTGATGGAATTCCAGTTGAGCTCTTTCAAATCCTGAAAGATGATGCTGTGAAAGTGCTGCACTTAATATGCCAGCAAATTTGGAAAACTCAACAGTGGTCACAGGACTGGGAAAGGTCAGTTTTCATTCCAGTCCCAAAGAAAGGCAATATCAAAGAATGCTCAAACTACTGCACAATTGCACTCATCTCACATGCTAGTGAAGTAATGCTTAAAATTCTCCAACCAGGCTTCAGCAATATGTGAACCGTGAACTTCCAGATGTTCAAGCTGGTTTTAGAAAGGGCAGAAGAACCAGAGATCAAGTTGCCAACATTCGATGGATTATCGAAAAAACAAGAGAGTTCCAGAAAACCATCTAGGCTTTATTGACTATGTCAAAGCCTTTGACTGTGTGGATCACAATAAACTGTGGAAAATTCTGAAAGATTGCTATAAGCATTAAATAAATTAAATATATTAATTAGTTAAGTAAATAAGTGCGTGTCAGTCATGCCCTACTTTTTGCAACACTATAGACTGCAGCCTGCCAGGCTTCTCTGTTTTTGGAATTTTCCAGGCAAGAATACTGGAATGGATTGCCATTTTCTAATCCAGTGGATCGTCCCTACTCAGAGATTTAATCTGTATCTCTTGTTTCTCTTGCATTGAAAGTGGTTAGAACAGAGTAAATAATACATTTTAGATATTGTTATTAGATGTGAGACATATTGTTTATTGAGCCTACAAAGGTTGTTCATAGCACAGCTTGTTTATGTCACAGCTTCTGTACAAAATTTATGAATGACAGTTTTTTAGATTCTGTTAATAAGTGATTTAATAGCGCATTGTCTTCATCTCTGCTAAGATATGTTTGGTCCTGTAAGTTTAAGGTGGAAGAAGTAATAAATTGGACTTTTTCAGTATAAGAGACAGAATACTTTAATGCTAAATGATTAGGAGCAAGGTATAATTTAGAGGATCATGAAAGATGAATGTTAACATGTGGATATACATGTAGGAAATCCCCACTGCCTTTAGTCAGGTTAATCATGTCTCCCTGGACTCTACTTCTAACCATTAACAAACTGCCTCATTGTCTCTTCTAGGGCTGACAGGCAGTTTTAGTGATAAAGTTAAAGACTTTCAAAGTAAAGTTTTAATTACTTTGCATATATTTACACACATAAACAAAGCAACATTTGGCAATTTAGGATTTGTCAGGATAAAAGACATTTAATAAATTTATCACCACCTAGTTGTTCCAGAGGCAAACACTAATTCCGATGCAATTAATCTAAGCATTCAAACAGTGAATTAATGAATTTCTAAGTAACTTACTGTGGCTCACTGTTACCTTTGCAGACCTTATATCCACTTGTGTTAAATCGCTTCCTCTCATTTAGCTTCTCTCACCTCTCCTAAATTTGGGGGGAGTCAAAACAGTTAAAGACAGATGGGAAAAGGAATTTCTCACTGTTCTGAATGCAAATATACATGGAAAGGAAGAACAAAATGTTTTGATGGTGGCATATTTTTATTATTTTCCCGATGCCTAGCACAAAATAATAAATCACTTTCATGAGTCAGACACTGACAAAAGCTTTCCCCCTACTTTGCAGGGCACTGTGTATGAAGAGTGCTCAATAGAAGAGATGAGTAAGAACATTAAGAATAAGAGAGTTGTAGGAAGGGAGTGGTAGCAGGGCACAGCTCTTTTAACAGACTGAATTTGGCAATATTCCTCTGGAGCAGCTGCCAGCAAATGAATAAATGTTATCAGCTACAAATAGAGAGTGTTTAAGAGTATTAGAAAAGGCTAAGTTATCAAAAGAGAACAGATTGTTCTGGGAGACCAGCATCAGACTGTCACTGAAGCAGTGATAACCTCAGGCAGTTTTAAATGTTTATTTAGCCAGCCACTTACCTTGGGTGCTCATCCTTTGCAGTTTGTGGTTCCTAAATTGGTTTGGAAAATGTGAGGTCAAACAGTAGTCATTATCTTCTAATTAGAGGAAGAAGAAACCTAGGATTGAATTGACTATTTTGGGTCTTTTAAGAACACACAAGGATTGTGTACCTAGAGATCCTCCCCTGCAGTCTGGTGTAATTACACAGGATGCTGAGACCAGCTCCAAGCTAACAGACACCTACCTGACTTGGGGAGAATTTGCAAGCAGTTGGAAGCTTTTCATTCCTAAAGCACTGGCAGAGGTGAAAAATGTTTCCCTACCACCTTTCTAGGCTCTCTGCTGAGGCCCTGACAATTAGACTTCCAAAAGACAGGTTAATAAGAGAAAAACAAACAAAAGGTTATTAGCATGTGTTTTATGCTTTACACAGAAAGTATCCAGAGATGAGTAACTCAAAGGAATGGTTAGAACCTGAGTGTGTAGAGCATCTTAGCAGAGGAACAATACGTTTTTAGATAAGTGAAAAGACAAAGACTGAGTTTCTAGGGGTAACAAATTATAAAGAAGCAAATATATGAGGAACTATTGGAAAATAAAGTCTAATAAATAAAGTTTGTTATGGAGATTCCTTTTTAGATAAGTGAAAAGACAAAGACTGAGTTTCTAGGGGTAACAAATTATAAAGAAGCAAATATATGAGGAACTATTGGAAAATAAAGTCTAATAAATAAAGTTTGTTATGGAGATTCCCCTGGTGCCATTGGGTTGATAAGGGTTTAGAGTTGTCTCTGGTGCTTAAATTTTGTCCTTCCAGATAGAGGGAAGAAAGGGGATAGCTTTGCAAATTTATGTCCTGCTTTTAGGCAGAAAGAGGGAGGACAGAGAGCTTTCCTTGTACCTGCTTCTTTTTAGTTGCCTTTAGCTAAAAATAATCTTGTTGTCAAAGTCACATATATAGGGGTGGCATATTCTGCTACCCTACACACTTAAAATTTCACTCCGATGTCTAAAAGTAAAAAATCCAAACTGCTTAGGATACAGAGAAAGCAAGCTCCCCCAAATCAAAAGCCTAATAAGAAAGCTTGGATAACATTATCTATTTTCTGAAGTCTAGAAAAAAAAAAAGCTAGACAGTGATCAACAGTATAGTATTTTAACTTAGTAGGAGAAGGTTTTAAATTCATGTACGTCTTGTTATATTTCTCTAAAATTCTCCTTTCACCTCTTATATTATATAAATCTTATACTACCAAAACTTATTTTGATAATGAGTTCAAAATGTAGAATTGAGAATAAAATATTTGCAGTTCCTTTCTTGTAACTTTCCATGTTTGAGTAGAGATGACTTTTTGCCTATATATCAGTTAAAAAGCACTACTCTACCTAACAGAGTCATTCAAACTCTCCTCCTGTTTTGAGTGGCTTACATCAACATGACTGGTAGCAGTGTTTTAATATTTTGTTTTAAAATTATGCCCCAAATCATGATTCCACCACTACCATCATAGTTAACAATAAAAATGTTTTAAACTTCCACTGTTTATCAGGTATTATACTATTTTGTGTCCCAGTATCTACTATGATTCAGTAATTGTTCTAGGTATCAGGAAAATAGCGATGAACAAAAGTGACAAAATCTCTGTCCCAGTGGAGCTTATATTTTAGGGATGAAAAACCTGAGTTTAGACAGATTAAATGAATTTATCAAGATCACAGAAAACAATAGCAGCCTGTGTGTAAACTGAGATTCCAAGTTATATCTTCGTGATCTCATAGAAAACAAACAGTCTATTCATGTCAAACAATTAGTCTATTCTTATGAAACCAAAATATTTTCTCCTAAATATATTACCTAGAGTATTTATTTTTTGTTTTGAGTCATTTGTCACATAACTTGTCTTCTTTTAAAAAAATATAGTTGATTTACACATTATATTAGTTTTAGGTGTACTGCATAGTGATTCAGTATTTTTATAGATTATATTCCATTTAAAATTATTATAAAAGGTTGGTTATATTCCCTGTGCCATATACAACATATCCTTGTATCTTATTTATTTTATATATAGTAGTTTGTCGGAGAAGGCAATGGCACCCCACTCCAGTACTCTTGCCTGGAAAATCCCATGGACGGAGGAGCCTGGTAGGCTGCACTCCATGGGGTCGCTAAGATTTGGACATGACTGAGTGACTT
>SJYX01006806.1:145216-205125 GCA_006410675.1 Oreotragus oreotragus | reverse complement strand
CAGTCTGTTCCATGTCCAGTTCTGCTGCTTCCTGACCTACCCCCCAAGATAAAGTCTCTCACTGTTTCCACTGTTTCCCCATCTATTTGCCATGAAGTGATGGAACCAGATGCCATACGTCTTAGTTTTCTGAATGTTGAGCTTTAAGCCAACTTTTTCACTCTCCTCTTTCACTTTCATCCAGAGGCTCTTTAATTCCTCTTTGCTTTCTACCATAAGGATGACATTATTTGCATATATAAGGTTATTGATATTTCTTCCAGCAATCTTGATTCCAGTTTGTCGTTCATCCAGCCCAGCATTTCACATGATTTATCTACTGAGATTATCTTGGACCTGTTTAATTTACTGAATATTCTACTTCCTAGTTATTCACCCTCAAATTAGTAACTTTTTTTTTACTGTTAAAATGGTCAAACAAAATTTCCCATAGAGGTGGCCAGAAAAACTGAATATATCATTTAAGAATATAGAGTTTAGAAAAACTCAATATTAAAATGATCATGTAAACATAGAGTGAAATGGAGAAAACTTATGTTTTATAAATTGTTTTTGTAAGAAATCTTAGCAACTAGTTCTGTTCTTTTTTTAATCCTCCTACTTAAAATGTTAAGGGTTTGTCAGAAATTTCTTTTAAGGTAAGAGATTGGACTATAGATTGTCTTATCAATAACCCTTGTATTAGTGTGCTGTGATAATACACATTAACTTGATAGACAAGGAACCATTACAGTCTATCACTGCAGTGATCCATATGGTAGAGACTCCCTAAGTACATGCTGACAGAACATTGCAGCAGTGATCCATGAACTAAATATGCTTTGGAACCGAGTCATTATAAGTTTAATGGGGAAATGCACCAGTTCCCCCTGAAAAAGGCCAGTTTTGATGCTGTGATCAGTTCTTTCACAAACACTTTTCCATTGTTTCTCAGTAAAGAATAGTCTTCCTAAACCATTTGTGCTTGTTGTTTAGTGTCTTCATCAACATTTAAAGTTCCACTTTATATTTGCTATATTTGAAACTCCTTGAATGTCTCAGAAGGGATCTATGGAGTAATTGCACAATAGTATCCACACAAATGTAATTCTTTTTGTGAATAGTGGAAAGCACTATTTTATGCTTTTTAAGGACCAGGCATAAGTACTCAATAAGACTAAAATGAAAGAAAATTAAAATTTTATTTGGGCCATTATTCAGTCCAGCCTTCATCATAAAGTGTTCATGAAGTTGCTTTCATGGCAGACTGAGCACAAGAAATGTGACAGTGTTCCCTGGTACTTGGCATTTATTCCTTTTATTCCATCATTTTTTACATATATTAAATTTTCATAATACTTGTTATACAAGATAAGAGTAGTGGTTTCTCAAATATGTATAAAAGAGTTGTTATATGTATTAGACTTACAAACACTGTTTACTCTGTTGAATATATTGGCTGTTACTTCTGAAGAAAAAAGATGCCAATTATAAAAACAGAAGTTGAAGAAAGGAGAAAGGACTGAAGAATGAAGAAAGTTTGAAAGCATAGTGTCCAGAATAGCTGATCTGGATGTTCCTCAGAAATGGGAAGGGGGAGTTATAAAAAAGAGGTAGAAGAGCAGAAAACAGTGAGAAAGAAAAATATGTTCAGTGGCCTCATTTTAATTAATGAGCCAGGGAATTGTTTATTGTGCCTTGGTGTGTGCAGAAGCAGGGACCTGAAGACCATGGAAAATAATTTAGATGTCTCACTGTGACATGCTTCCTAGTCTTTTCGCACTAGAAAGTCCATTCTTCAATCCTTCCCCAAGCAACTGTCACTCAATTTTGTATCCTCTGCTTTCCTTTGAGGCTGAGACTTTGCTCAGTTGATAAAGAATCTGCCTGCAATGCAGGAGACCTTGGTTCAATTTCTGGGTTGGGAAGATCCACTGGAGAAGGAATAGGCTACCCACTCCAGTATCCTTGGGCTTCCCTTGTGACTCAGCTGGTAAAGAATCCCCATGCAGTGGGGTAGACCTGGGTTCGATCCCTGGGTTGGGAAGATCCCTTGGAGGAGGGAATGGCTACCCATTCCAGTATTCTGGCCTGGAGAACTCCATGGAGTACATGGGGTTGCAAAGAGTCAGACACAACTGAGTGACTTTCACTTTGCCTTCCAATCCTTGAGTTCTTGAAAGCAAAGCAGACCAAAAAGCTGCTACGTTTATTTTTAATTTAATTCCCATTTCATTTGCTTTCCTTTGTACCTCCTCTGACTGTGTCATGTTTTTCTATCCTTATCTCTGTCCTTCTTTGACTTTTCTTCTCTTTACAGTTTCAGAATTATAATAGCTGGGATATTTCTGTGGGTGTTTGTTCAGGTGGAGGATGTGCCAGGTATCTGGCTACCCCTCTAACAATCTGTGAATTCCAGGGATGATTCTGCTATTATATCCCATCTGCCTTGGCTTTCTCAAGGCTGAGTTGTTGAGAGGAGTAAAAGAGAATCAAAACTGGGATGTGTGTGTGTGAGAGAGAAGGAGGCAGTGAGGCAAGAAGCAGATGTGGAGAGTGAAGGCATCAATACTTCTGGTGCCATGGACCCAAGATGGGCATACAGTTGTCAGCAGGTGTGGCACATTCCACAAAGGTGAGAGATGAGGAGGCTGATGACTAGAACAAGAAAGGGAAAGAAAGCAGGAGGCAGGGGTGTTAAGAAGAGGTGAAATAATGCATAAAGGATTGGAATCACTTAAAAAAGCATTTCTTACCTGCTCACTATTTTCCAGGGACTGTGGATTGTGCTTTCACATACATTATCTCACTCATTTTTCAAAACAACCTTGTAAGATATATGCTGAGTGTCTTAGCTATGAAATTTTCAATTTAGGTAGTATTAGCAACTGAACCTCCAAATCTCCCTGGCTGCCTGAGAGTAAATGTGAGCAGTGATGACTGAGCAGAGTCTCATGAGATCTCAGCAGTGAGAGGAGGAGGAGGAGACTATCACTAGGGTGGAGGAGAGCCAGTAACCTAATCTTTGATGGAAAAAACTAAAAACATAATAGTAGTCTGTGGGAGAAGTGGAGATTATATTAGGAGGGAGCATAAGGTAAATTTTTGGGTGATAGTAATAAGCTACCTTTTGATATTTCATATCACAGTACTAAGAGTATATCTTTGAAAAATGGGTGATTAGGTCACACAGGTTACACATCCGTCAAAACTTACTTAACGGTGCTTTTAAGATTTGTACATTTCATGGCACTACATTTAACCCTAAAATGATTTTTTGAAGAGTTGCTTATTTTTGGTTGTGCTGGTTCTTTGTTACTGTGCAAGGGCTTTCTCTAGTTACAGAGAGTAACTGTAACTACTCTTCATGGTAGCGTGCACACTTCTCCTTGCAGTGACTTCTCCTGCTGTGGAGTACAGGCTGTAGGCTTGTGGACTTCAGTGCTTGTGGCTCTCGGGCTTGGTTGCTTCCAGGTATATGAGATCTTCTCGGACTAGAGATTGAACCTGTGTCCCCTGCATTGGCTGGCAGACACTCAACCACTACACCACCAGAGAAACCCCTAACCTTAAACATTTTAAGTTAAAAATGATATATTTGCTGAAGGTTTAGATGGGAAATATACTGGTGCTTGCAATTATTTTGAAATGCATTCAAAATATAGGTGGGTTGATGGATGCATAGAGGGTTGAATAGGTGACTAGATATATGATTAATAAATCTGGAAAATGTTAATTGTGGAATTTTTGGTGATTAGAATAAAGCTATTCACTTAATTTCCCCCCAATTTTACTGTGTTTTTGGAAATTTTTATTAAAGGTAGCTGAGAAAAAAAATGGAGATGATCAAAACCATCTTAGATTTTGTCTCTTAAAACTCTTCAAACCATTCCCTGGCTTGCTGTGATGTCAAAGTGCCTGTTTTGTTTATGCATTGAAAGCTGAGGGTCTGCGCTGAGCTTTTACAGGCTCACTCGTAATATAGGGATTTTTCTAGTGCTAAAGACTGAGGAAAACTGACCACCTTGAATTTACTATTATACCACCTCTCCTTTCTTGCAATCTATCATGGTCTGTGTAATGGCCTAAAGGGTCTTTGTTTTATGTGATTAAGGCATGTGTGCTTTTATGAAGAAATATATTTGTATTCTGTAACCATTAAAGACTTAACCTGACTAAACCATACCACCTGGAACTAATGTGTGTATATATATATATATATGTATATAATTTATCTATTGGCTTTTCATCCATGTGCACCCTGATTACATTATAAATTCCTCAATGTAGGATCAATCTTCTATTTATTTTGCACTCTCTATCCAAAGAATATTGTACAGTATCATAGACACAAGGGATACTTAAATGATGATGGTGTTAATTATGTAGATCTTTAAAACATTTTTGAAATATTTAATTAAGGTCAGGACCATCATCAAATAGTATTAGTTCACACAGAGTCAATAGTACAACTAACTCACTCAAATATATAATCTTTGATGTTTAAAAAAATTACTGTAGAAAGTACTGAATAGTTTTCACATTAGGCACTGGTTTTATTTTTATGCAGGAGAAAGAATCAGTAGCTAATGATGTCCATTTTGGACATAAGGTCTCCCAATACTGAGAAGGCGATGGCACCCCACTCCAGTACTCTTGCCTGGAAAATCCCATGGAAGGAGAAGCCTGGTGGGCTGCAGTCCATGGGGTCGCTAAGAGTCAGACATGACTGAATGACTTCACTTTCTCTTTTTACCTTCATGCATTGGAGAAGGAAATGGCAACCCACTCCAGTGTTCTTGCCTGGAGAATCCCAGGGACGGGAAGCCTGGTGGGCTGCCATCTATGGGGTCGCACAGAATCAGACACAACTGAAGCGACTTAGCAGCAACAGCAACACTCCCAATATATCTACCATAAGCTTGCCCATGAAAGGTAATAGCCTCTGGGAAAACAACCATCTACTTAGCATTGAGTCCCAGATAACAAAGATGAGATGAAATTACAAGTCTTATGTAGTCATAGATGAGAGAAATATTTTAGGGTTAGACTCATAACCCTAAAATAATGATACTGTCTTAAACATGGTTTATCTTTTTAATTGCTAGGGTAAATGCTTAAAATACACAAAAGTAGGCATTATTATCTATGAGTATAATAGGTCCTGAATGAACTTTTTAAGCAATAATAATACTGTCTACCTTCTATATAAACTTTTCAGGACCAAATCTCAAATGGAAAGAATTCTTTTACCAATAGGTAAAAATGACAATTGAATGTCACACATTTCTTCAAAAGTCAATAGGCCATGAATATATTTGAAGACCCCAAAGCATGCCTAAAAGTAAAATCAGAAAAACACCAGGGTACTTACCAAGGGTTCTCATGTTATTATTGCAAGCATTACAAATCCAAAAGGGTAAAGTCAGCTATCTTCAGAAAGTTTTCTGAGAAGGAATCAGTTCTGTACAAAGATACATAGACATTTGAGACATTACTGTTGAGATTAATGAAGCTGGATGTTAAGCATCCGGAAATGACCAACAGAAAAGATGATCACAGAAAAATCTTTTAATGTGTGACATGTGATGAAAATACACTGAAGTGACAGGGATATATGAAATCTAGAAAATTACGCTAGAGGCAGATGGAGGAAATGAAAACTTGTTAATATTTAATTTTTATCAAATGTATTGTCTAAAATCTGTAAAAAGATGTATGCATCCTGGTCTGTAGAAATTCAAAGGCACCCATCTGTTTTAACTTAGCTCAAATGAAACAAAACATTCATTAGGACTGCAAGCATCTTTTGCTCTCATGACATACTGACCAGAAAACATTATAACTGTTAATCTGATTTTTCAGATATTGTGATACTGAGGAGGTAAAGTTGGTAGGAAATATGGGCATTCCAGTCCTTTACTTTCAAATTTATAAAATTTCTAGTCTCAAACCATCTTAAGTTTGTACATTCCATGGCTATAATTTAAAATTTACATAACCCCTGGATGAAAAGATATTAAATTTCAGACTTGTGGAGTGTCAAAACTGAGCTATAACTGGCATTTACACAAGTGTTGTGTATTTATTTCTGAACTTTCCAAACAAATCAGTAAAACAAATGCCCATTTGTTAGGTTTTATTTAATATTTATGCCAATTCCAGTCATCCCCTAAAACATAGTTTCACCTAAACCCTTTTAGGAGTGTGCACACACCAATATAACTTTAATTTTCTAGCAAATAAACATATCCCTACCAATTATTTCAAATTATTTTCTACAATTACATAAAACATGTAGTAAAAATTTTTGCTGTGAGTGTAACCATAATTTTTAACTAAAAAAACAAAACAAAACTAATATCGGAGAGTGATGGGATATTCTTCCCCCCAAAGCCTTCTTCACAATTTAAGTTACAGTGAGGTTTGTTATTTGAAAAGACCCTGATGCTGGGAAAAATTGAAGGCAGGAGGAGAAGAGGACAACAGAGGATGAGATGGTTGGATGGCATCAGTGACCCAATGGACATGACTTTAAGCAAATTCCGGGAGTTGGTGATGGACAGGGAGGCCTGGCATGCTGCAGTCCATGGGGCTGCAAAAAAGTCAGACACGACTGAGCAACTGAACTGAAGTTTGTTAGTCTTACTTGTAATTTTCAGTACTTTTTCAGCAGTGAGAAGAATATAATGTATATATCTATTGATAGTTACGCATGTGACTATTTGATTTTAATGTATCAATCATAAGCCAAGATCCTGAATTAAGTAAATTTTTATTTTTAGACTGGCCTTGATCTACCTATGACATGCCAGATAGTTAAGAATCTTTAATGAATACTATTTAGCCCACATTGCTCAGGAAACATATTTACCACTCCATAAATTCTACGTTTTACCTTATTTACACCAGTCACATGTGCATCCTTTATTCTGTTCATCTACTTGGAGTCTAATTTAATTTACTGAAGAGTGAGCATTACTCACTCGACCTTAACATGGACTTGATTCCACTCTAACTATCGTAAGCTAATTGTGCTATGTTGGATTTGAAGCTGATAATGATGTACAGTGACAGGTTTAACAAATTTTTGATTACCACATTCAATTACTTTTGGTGCATCCTACTTATCAGTGAGTAAAACACTTAATTCATTTATAGTTTGACAAAGAATATAAGATGAGATGATTCACTAGGGAGACTCCCAGGATAGGTCTTGCTCTCTAGATGTTATTAAACAACTCTTTCTATATAGCTTCAGAGGTAGATGTTAGAATCTAGTTGTGCTATAGAAAATATACTATTTGCCACATGTTCCTATCTGGAAATAGATTTTCCATATATGTCAGCAAGTTATTATTTGTGGCTTATGAATTCATAAGTAAAAATGAGGTTATTTTTATTTTTGATCAGTGATAATGTGAGTAATTTATTATCAGTGATAATGAATGATATGAATAAATTATCATTTGTTTTATAATTGACTCATTTCTGAGTCTACATGTATCAACACTATCTTGTTAAAAAGAACAAGGATTTTAAAAATAAAATGATAATTTATTTTAATTATATATCTGGAATTCTCCATAGGTAAGTTTAGCTAACAGGAAAATTTACTTAGAAAATTTCACTCTTTGAGCCCACAGAAAACAAAAATATTTATTAAAAGATATTTTAGGGTATATTTATAGAAGAAAAGTTCATTTTGTTTTTATCAACCTAAAGATCTTATCAAAAACAGTGGATAGTGACAGTTTATTTTTGAAACATTAATGGAAGTTTCTCAGTCAGGTCCAACTTTTTGTGACCTTATGGACTGTAGCCCACCAGACTCCTCGGTTCAGGGAATTCTCCAGACAAGAATGTTGGAATATGTTGCCATTCCTTTCTCAGGGGATCTTCTTGACCCAGAGATTGAACCCAGGTCTCTTGCATTGCAGGCAGATTCTTTACCATATGAGCCACCGGGGAAGCCCAAAACATATTAACCCATATATCAAATAGCGGCTCATTGCCTCTTAGGAAACATGATATAATTATATCTGCATTGGTTAGGGTCTGTTCTTTTAACCTTCTTTATCAAGAAGTAGGTATTTGAATAATACTGACATTTATTATTTTGTTTATTTTGGTCTTTATATTTCTGAGTAATGAGATGTGTTGAAAGGGCTACTTCTTAAGTTTTGTGTGGGACACCTGGTTTGTCCTGGGATATATATATCCAGCAGGACAATAGTTAAAAGTGATGCATAAAAGGTCTAAAAGTCTCTGAATAACTTTGCTAAAAGGTGATTTTATTTATTTATTTGAAGCAATATAGTTGATTTAAAATGTAACATTACAAGGTGGTTTTAAAATCAACCCCACATTGGTCAGAGTGTCATGATTTATATTCCTTGAAAATATTGACATATCCTAGAGAAACATGTAACTGATATTATAACTAGTAATACAATGTTTCTGTCATAATTAGCGATCCATATTTTACTAGATTGTTTATTAGTTTGTTCTAAGATTGTCCTTCTCCAAAAGTCTGCCCGCAGCCCCAACCTAGACTTTGAAACTGCTTATTTGCAAGATTTATGCATTTGTATTCTTCTAGGGAAAGTATGATTTAAAACTAATGTTATGCTCTAGACATTTGTGATATAATGTTGTAATTTAAGATCTTTCTGATGCAGGCATCTGGGATCATTCTCTGTGGTAGGTGCTGTTGTGACTGTCCCCATCTCATCCCACTGCACCACCTCTAGCAGCTATACCTGTTGACTTTTAATAGCTCGTACTTGCCCTCTTTTGACTGACACAGGAATGCACAGATAACCCCTCTTGCTCAAGGTGGGTGCAACTCTGTAGTGCAGTTCATGCTCTGTAACTCCTCACAGCACTGGGCTGAAATTTGTCTCTCAGACAGGCTGCATTTATGCTTAGCTTTTCCTTTGCCCTATTCTGCTTGCTTCATTCCCCTTCTCCAGAGAGTGCACCTCCAGTAAATCACTTTCACAAGAACCTTCATTTTATGCTGTGCTTCTACAAAATCCAACCCAGGACACTTCAGATAAGATATACAGTTTAAGAGTTAGTCATTCAGAAGAACTTCATAATGTTCTTCATATGTATTTACTATTGTGCAGTTGGCAGAAATAATTAACAGAGTGTTTTGTATATCTGGGACCCAGATTCTATGAGTGTTACAAAAATCTATCCTTAATATGAGCATGAAAATGTGTCAAACATGTATCTTTATGTTTAAAATGGTGATTTGAGAAACTCATGTAAGCCATGTTTGATCAATGGAGGCTATAAACAATAGTGAAAAAATTAGAGGCTATAGGCATTGAGATTGAGTCCTTATAATGGTTTTCTCTCTTTTTCTTGAATTAAAAAATTGTATTAATCAAATTAATAGGTATATGTGGATCAGTTATATGCTTACATAAATCCATTCTTTTTAAGATTCTTTTCCCATAATGAATAGGGTGTATTTGTCAGTCCCATTCTACCAATTTGTCCATCTCCCTTTACCTCTCTGTGGTTTTCTTGATGAGAACTTTGGGCATCTAAGTTCTCTTTGGTTTATGTCACTCACCAGAAAATTTTACAATGATGATAAATAGTGAAAATTCACTCCTGATACACTATATATTGATCATTATTTAAATATTCACTAGAAATTATTTTGACAGTTCTTTGGACGAATGTGTGTGTGCTTAGTTGCTCAGTCATGTCTTACTCTTTGTAACCCTATGGACTGCCACCCACCAGGCTCCTCTGTCCATGGGGATTCTCCAGGCAAGAATACTGGAGTGGGTTGCCATGCCCTCCTCCAGGGGATCGTCTCAACCCAGGAACCAAACACATTGCAGGCAGATTCTTTACCAACTGAGCCACCAGGGAAGCCCCTTTTGGGCCTAATTATCTTTAATCACAGAGATAAAGAAACTGAAGATCTAACTCTTTACTTATCACGGTGTCACAGATCTTCTAAGTGACAAAGTAGGAATTCAAATATAGATTTATTGGATTTCTCAGCCTAGGCATTCAGCATTGTCACACTTCACCTGTCTGTATGTTCTAAGTGTCCAGTTCAGTTCAGTTGCACAGTTGTGTCCAACTCTTTGCGACCCCATGAATCGCAGCATGCCAGGCCTCCCTGTTGGTCCATCACCAACTCCCGGAGTTCACTCAAACTCATGTCCATCAAGTCGGTGATGCCATCCAGCCATCTCATCCTCTGTTGTCCCCTTCTTCTCCTGCCCCCAATCCCTCCCAGTATCAGAGTCTTTTCCAATGAGTCAACTCTTCGCATGAGGTGGCCAAAGTACTGGAGTTTCAGCTCCAGCATCATTCCCTTCAAAGAAATAGAGGGCAATTAATCTGATGGAGGTGTTGTAATAGACATAGCCTAGGACAGAAGGACAGAGCGATAATTGGTTTGCTTTTTCAATTCCTTATTTTCCACATAGTGTTTTGCTCCTCTGCTGAAATAATTTTTTTTTTGCAATGAGTAGTGTTTGTAAAATTTTCATTAGTATTTATAGTAATTTTTTTCTGGTTTTTTTTTTTGGTATTTATTTATTTTTTTACACGAACTCCCAAACATGAACCCCCCTCCCACCTCCCACCCCACATCATCCCTTTTGTTGTTCTTATAATCAGTTGCCACAGTTAGTGCCTAAAACCACCGGAATTTATTATCCTAAAATTTTGTATGTTAGAAGTCTGATACAGGTCTTATTGGGCTAAAATTAGTGTTTACAGGGCTGGGTTTTTCTCTGGAGGATCTAAGAGAGAATTGGTTTGCTTGCTTGTTCCAGCTTTTAGAGGCTACACATATTCTTTGGCTGGTGGCTCCCTTCCTTTAGGTTCAAAGCCAACACATATCCCTCTGACTCTTCTTCATAATATCTCTTTCTCTGACCACAGCCAAAAGGTTTCCTGTTTTCAATGACTGATGTGGTGAGATTGATTACCACCCACATCGTGCAGAATAGGACCATGTGATGGTCTTTTGTCTTAATCATGTCTGTGAAGTCCCATTTGCCATGAACAGTGACATAGTCAACAGTTCCAGGGATTATGCCTTGGACATCTTTGGGAAGAGGGCATTATTCTTCACAGCAATAGAAATGCATTAATATTTTTCATCAGTATATTTTTTCAGCATAATGAGATACCTAATTTTTAGAGGGATCTTTTTTCTTATCTAATTTTTTCCTAGTGTTTCCCTATTCTACTCCTACCTCTACCAGGCAGATATTGGGAACAAGTGTCACAGTCCCAAGCTGGGTCATAATGGCATCCAATAGAANTCCCACCCCACATCATCCCTTTTGTTGTTCTTATAATCAGTTGCCACAGTTAGTGCCTAAAACCACCGAAATTTATTATCCTAAAATTTTGTATGTTAGAAGTCTGATACAGGTCTTATTGGGCTAAAATTAGTGTTTACAGGGCTGGGTTTTTCTCTGGAGGATCTAAGAGAGAATTGGTTTGCTTGCTTGTTCCAGCTTTTAGAGGCTACACATATTCTTTGGCTGGTGGCTCCCTTCCTTTAGGTTCAAAGCCAACACATATCCCTCTGACTCTTCTTCATAATATCTCTTTCTCTGACCACAGCCAAAAGGTTTCCTGTTTTCAATGACTGATGTGGTGAGACTGATTACCACCCACATCGTGCAGAATAGGACCATGTGATGGTCTTTTGTTTTAATCATGTCTGTGAAGTCCCATTTGCCATGAACAGTGACATAGTCAACAGTTCCAGGGATTATGCCTTGGACATCTTTGGGAAGAGGGCATTATTCTTCACAGCAATAGAAATGCATTAATATTTTTCATCAGTATATTTTTTCAGCATAATGAGATACCTAATTTTTAGAGGGATCTTTTTTCTTATCTAATTTTTTCCTAGTGTTTCCCTATTCTACTCCTACCTCTACCAGGCAGATATTGGGAACAAGTGTCACAGTCCCAAGCTGGGTCATAATGGCATCCAATAGAATGTTCTCTTGTTTTTCTCAGGACAAAGTCCTTTAAGGAAGCAAAGTCCAAGGGAAGAACCAATGAAACAATGTGTAATTAGACATAGCCCTCACTCAGTATCTGCAAAGGATTGGTCCCAGGAGCCCCTGTAAATATAAAAATCCACGATGCTGAAGTCCCATATATAAAATGATGTAGTACAAGGAATACAGTCAGCCCTCTGTATCGTGGATTCTAATAGTACCATTCTGTCTGAGGTTGGTTGAATTGGGAGATGTGGAACCCATGGATAGAAAGCTGATTATAAGGGATTCTCTAGTAGGACAGCAGTTGTAATTGTACTCCCTGGTGAGAATCAGGCCCCTTGAATGTAGGTGAAAACTGTGAGTTAATGGGCTATTATTATGTCAGTAATTAAGATACTGTGTTTGGCAAAGGAGGAAGTATTTAGCAGGTGTAAGTAAGGTTCCTAATTGGATGGCTCTAAGTTAATCAAAAGGAGATTATCATGGGAGGGCCTGACCTAATGAGATGAAATCTTTTAAAAAGGATTAGAAGTCAGAGATGAAAGAAGTCAGGGAGAGGGAAGAAGCAGCAGATGCACTCCCGCTGGCTTTGAAGAAACAGATTGTGGACGGGCCATGTGGCAGGGAACGCGGGCAGCCTTTAATTGCCAAAGGTCTCAGTCTCCCAATCATAGAAACTGAATTCTGCCAAAAAAAGGTGAATTTGGAAGATCTTGAGACCCAGATGAGATTGCAGCTCCCAACTAATATCTTGACTTCCCCTGGGGAGACACTGAGCAGAGGGTCTCTTTCATCTGAGTCCAGACTGCTGCTCCAAGGAACCCGTGAGATAATAAATTTGCATTAAGCTACTAGGTTTGTGATGATTTACTATATAGCAATAAGAAACTAATACAGTACCCAATTTTATTAAAGTCTTTTAATATGCCAGGACACCTATGTAATATCCATTTCTGTGGAATGGATATCACATAGATAATTTTATTTGATACAGTAGCCTTATGAAGCAAAATCTATAGTTTTTAAAATTTTACAGATGAGAAAATTAAGCATTAGAGAGGTCAAGACACTTGGTGCAGGTCACAGAGTTGACTGATGAAGGAATTTGGATTTGACTTTGAGCTTTAATCACTTTGTTAGATTATGTTCTTTAATGTGAAACATTCCACAAAATATGCCAGTTCATTTTGTCCTGATTACTGCCTTTTCAACTGTTGTCTTTATCTTGTACACATCCAGCAAAATGTGATAAATACTATAGAATAAGTAGCCTTTGATGAAATCCATTTTTTAAGATGAATTTGTGGGAAGATCTTTTTACAGACACTTCACCAATTATAGAAGAAAGTCTTCTGAAAATAAATCCTTTTTAAAAACTTACTTAATTGCTATTTTACCTAGAAGAAGAACAATCTATTTCCATCTATCAGGTGGTAATGAGAAGTCATTATCTTGCACTCTTCTTTAATTAACATCAATCCTGATTAGTCAGAATAAATTAGGCTCTTTGTCTTTTTCCATAGTTGTGGTTCTTCTGGTACAAGAGCCATTCAATTATGTGTTATCATGTGTTATCACTTACAAAAGATGTCAGTATAATTACATTACTGTATTTCAAATTCTAGTTCTAAACATATTTCAGTGTTAAAATGTAAGTTTTCTGTTTCCCTTTTTCCCCTCCATATACAGGGGAGTAATGTTCTATCAGTTTGTCTCATATTAAAAACAAAATACTCAAAGTTTAATAAGGCTTGGGGATTTTAATAGCTATCATTCATTATAATATGCCTTGAACACAAGAGTAGAACTAGCAGGGGTATTAATTGACTGTTACTACAAATTGGAGGGGAGGGTTGCAGTGAAGGACAGAGTTCTTCTTAAAGATTCTGAACATTTAAATTTATAGTTTGGCATATCTACATGGATATTACAGCCATTATTTAAAACATTATTCTCCATTTTTTTAGGCTTTATGTATGCATTGATTTAGCCACTGTTTTGTTGGCTTTATGATTAAAATCATCCTCCCGCCCACTGATCACTAAAAAGGAAATTATGTAAATACAACTTTAGCTTTTTGGATGGGGATGGAAGTGGGTCTACAGGTCCTACATTACCTAAAATGGAAATAATTATTGGCTGCTACCCAGATAAGCTAGAATGAGAACAAACTCACATCATGCCCCTACAACCTCATCTTAGAAGTATCTTCTGGCTTAGAAGTCTATCAGTTTGAACTGATACATCGGTTGTTCAATACATCCGTTTGAACAAAAATGAAATTGTACCATATCTAACAACCCACTGTAGATAAAACTTTATTCTCTAGACATATTTAGAAAACCCTTTAAGATTAAGAACTGCAGCAGGGGGAATTTCCAGGGCTACACATCAGATATCAGGATAAAAATGATGCTGATATGCTGCTCTGGCAGCAATTACAAGTCATACTTTTTAGTGTGGCTCTCCGTTTCTTTCTATACTTCTTTTGCTTTCACATTCTCAACAGTTTAGCATTTGTTCCATGTCTTATCAGTCACAACATCCAGTCTGCCTTTCTTTAACTACAGAAATATACCTGAAATTATTTTTTGCTCTAAGAATTTTAGATTGTGTCCCTTTCTGTGACATTTATTTGGTATTTTCAAGGTTAACTGATCATGTTGAAGCATAAATGAAAGCAAAACAGTCTTCATCTTTCTTGAGCTAGCAGTGTTGCAGACCATAGACTTTTCCCAGGAAAAAAGACTTTTCCCAGCTCTTTTTGTAACTAAAATGACTTTATTGGAATAATTTTCTCTGTTTCTAAAATATTTGACATGGCTGTCTGATAAAAAGAAATTTATGTTTGGTCATTTCAACATTATTAAATCTTAAATATTGTCTTCTCTGCTCTAATAGCAGTTATTTAGAAATAAAATCAGGGAGGGGAGTGGAAGAATGCCTTGTGGATTTTGCATCCTTCTACTAATAAAGTGTGGTTCTATTAACACAGAGAAGAAAATATCAGTGCTATTGTAGAAATTTGAATATCAGGATTAAAACAAACCAGCTATTTAAAAGCAAAACTTACAATACATTATAAAGCTTGAATCACAAATCTTAATCTTTAATAATTAATTCAGTGTAATAACAATTTGAAATTTAGAAATTCAGTTCTTTTAAATAAAATCAAGATTTGCAAAGCATGTGCTTTGTACTTTGTGAACTGAGTGATTATAGTTCGGATGGGCAAAAGGATCTATATATGACACACCTATTTAAAAAAATCCCAGGATAATTTTGGAAGAAGTCATAGGAGACCCAAAAGAAAATTCCCTTAATTTTGTTATAGTTTCTAAACAAATGAGCCTACTCCCTGCAAGCCTGTGAGATGCCCCTGGACCTCGCACAGAGCCTCATTCAGCATTCAGTCCATATTTGCTCAGTTGAAACAGCCTTATTTAAGAGGACATGGGTTTATTTTTCACAATCTTGTAACCCTAGCCTCTAGTAGAACACCTGAGACATTAATAATAAATGCTGACATATCTTTTCCAAACAAAGAAATTTGGCTATGTTTCCTGAATTCCATTTTAACCTTGAGTACAATGTGTTATTTTTCAGCCTGATTCTGAGTCTTCGTAAAATTACAAGATATATTAAAAAAAAAAAAANCTGATGCTGGGAAAAATTGAAGGCAGGAGGAGAAGAGGACAACAGAGGATGAGATGGTTGGATGGCATCAGTGACCCAATGGACATGACTTTAAGCAAATTCCGGGAGTTGGTGATGGACAGGGAGGCCTGGCATGCTGCAGTCCATGGGGCTGCAAAAAAGTCAGACACGACTGAGCAACTGAACTGAAGTTTGTTAGTCTTACTTGTAATTTTCAGTACTTTTTCAGCAGTGAGAAGAATATAATGTATATATCTATTGATAGTTACGCATGTGACTATTTGATTTTAATGTATCAATCATAAGCCAAGATCCTGAATTAAGTAAATTTTTATTTTTAGACTGGCCTTGATCTACCTATGACATGCCAGATAGTTAAGAATCTTTAATGAATACTATTTAGCCCACATTGCTCAGGAAACATATTTACCACTCCATAAATTCTACGTTTTACCTTATTTACACCAGTCACATGTGCATCCTTTATTCTGTTCATCTACTTGGAGTCTAATTTAATTTACTGAAGAGTGAGCATTACTCACTCNGACATGCCAGATAGTTAAGAATCTTTAATGAATACTATTTAGCCCACATTGCTCAGGAAACATATTTACCACTCCATAAATTCTACGTTTTACCTTATTTACACCAGTCACATGTGCATCCTTTATTCTGTTCATCTACTTGGAGTCTAATTTAATTTACTGAAGAGTGAGCATTACTCACTCGACCTTAACATGGACTTGATTCCACTCTAACTATCGTAAGCTAATTGTGCTATGTTGGATTTGAAGCTGATAATGATGTACAGTGACAGGTTTAACAAATTTTTGATTACCACATTCAATTACTTTTGGTGCATCCTACTTATCAGTGAGTAAAACACTTAATTCATTTATAGTTTGACAAAGAATATAAGATGAGATGATTCACTAGGGAGACTCCCAGGATAGGTCTTGCTCTCTAGATGTTATTAAACAACTCTTTCTATATAGCTTCAGAGGTAGATGTTAGAATCTAGTTGTGCTATAGAAAATATACTATTTGCCACATGTTCCTATCTGGAAATAGATTTTCCATATATGTCAGCAAGTTATTATTTGTGGCTTATGAATTCATAAGTAAAAATGAGGTTATTTTTATTTTTGATCAGTGATAATATGAGTAATTTATTATCAGTGATAATGAATGATATGAATAAATTATCATTTGTTTTATAATTGACTCATTTCTGAGTCTACATGTATCAACACTATCTTGTTAAAAAGAACAAGGATTTTAAAAATAAAATGATAATTTATTTTAATTATATATCTGGAATTCTCCATAGGTAAGTTTAGCTAACAGGAAAATTTACTTAGAAAATTTCACTCTTTGAGCCCACAGAAAACAAAAATATTTATTAAAAGATATTTTAGGGTATATTTATAGAAGAAAAGTTCATTTTGTTTTTATCAACCTAAAGATCTTATCAAAAACAGTGGATAGTGACAGTTTATTTTTGAAACATTAATGGAAGTTTCTCAGTCAGGTCCAACTTTTTGTGACCTTATGGACTGTAGCCCACCAGACTCCTCGGTTCAGGGAATTCTCCAGACAAGAATGTTGGAATATGTTGCCATTCCTTTCTCAGAGGATCTTCTTGACCCAGAGATTGAACCCAGGTCTCTTGCATTGCAGGCAGATTCTTTACCATATGAGCCACCGGGGAAGCCCAAAACATATTAACCCATATATCAAATAGCGGCTCATTGCCTCTTAGGAAACATGATATAATTATATCTGCATTGGTTAGGGTCTGTTCTTTTAACCTTCTTTATCAAGAAGTAGGTATTTGAATAATACTGACATTTATTATTTTGTTTATTTTGGTCTTTATATTTCTGAGTAATGAGATGTGTTGAAAGGGCTACTTCTTAAGTTTTGTGTGGGACACCTGGTTTGTCCTGGGATATATATATCCAGCAGGACAATAGTTAAAAGTGATGCATAAAAGGTCTAAAAGTCTCTGAATAACTTTGCTAAAAGGTGATTTTATTTATTTATTTGAAGCAATATAGTTGATTTAAAATGTAACATTACAAGGTGGTTTTAAAATCAACCCCACATTGGTCAGAGTGTCATGATTTATATTCCTTGAAAATATTGACATATCCTAGAGAAACATGTAACTGATATTATAACTAGTAATACAATGTTTCTGTCATAATTAGCGATCCATATTTTACTAGATTGTTTATTAGTTTGTTCTAAGATTGTCCTTCTCCAAAAGTCTGCCCGCAGCCCCAACCTAGACTTTGAAACTGCTTATTTGCAAGGTTTATGCATTTGTATTCTTCTAGGGAAAGTATGATTTAAAACTAATGTTATGCTCTAGACATTTGTGATATAATGTTGTAATTTAAGATCTTTCTGATGCAGGCATCTGGGATCATTCTCTGTGGTAGGTGCTGTTGTGACTGTCCCCATCTCATCCCACTGCACCACCTCTAGCAGCTATACCTGTTGACTTTTAATAGCTCGTACTTGCCCTCTTTTGACTGACACAGGAATGCACAGATAACCCCTCTTGCTCAAGGTGGGTGCAACTCTGTAGTGCAGTTCATGCTCTGTAACTCCTCACAGCACTGGGCTGAAATTTGTCTCTCAGACAGGCTGCATTTATGCTTAGCTTTTCCTTTGCCCTATTCTGCTTGCTTCATTCCCCTTCTCCAGAGAGTGCACCTCCAGTAAATCACTTTCACAAGAACCTTCATTTTATGCTGTGCTTCTACAAAATCCAACCCAGGACACTTCAGATAAGATATACAGTTTAAGAGTTAGTCATTCAGAAGAACTTCATAATGTTCTTCATATGTATTTACTATTGTGCAGTTGGCAGAAATAATTAACAGAGTGTTTTGTATATCTGGGACCCAGATTCTATGAGTGTTACAAAAATCTATCCTTAATATGAGCATGAAAATGTGTCAAACATGTATCTTTATGTTTAAAATGGTGATTTGAGAAACTCATGTAAGCCATGTTTGATCAATGGAGGCTATAAACAATAGTGAAAAAATTAGAGGCTATAGGCATTGAGATTGAGTCCTTATAATGGTTTTCTCTCTTTTTCTTGAATTAAAAAATTGTATTAATCAAATTAATAGGTATATGTGGATCAGTTATATGTATACATAAATCCATTCTTTTTAAGATTCTTTTCCCATAATGAATAGGGTGTATTTGTCAGTCCCATTCTACCAATTTGTCCATCTCCCTTTACCTCTCTGTGGTTTTCTTGATGAGAACTTTGGGCATCTAAGTTCTCTTTTGTTTATGTCACTCACCAGAAAATTTTACAATGATGATAAATAGTGAAAATTCACTCCTGATACACTATATATTGATCATTATTTAAATATTCACTAGAAATTATTTTGACAGTTCTTTGGACGAATGTGTGTGTGCTTAGTTGCTCAGTCATGTCTTACTCTTTGTAACCCTATGGACTGCCACCCACCAGGCTCCTCTGTCCATGGGGATTCTCCAGGCAAGAATACTGGAGTGGGTTGCCATGCCCTCCTCCAGGGGATCGTCTCAACCCAGGAACCAAACACATTGCAGGCAGATTCTTTACCAACTGAGCCACCAGGGAAGCCCCTTTTGGGCCTAATTATCTTTAATCACAGAGATAAAGAAACTGAAGATCTAACTCTTTACTTATCATGGTGTCACAGATCTTCTAAGTGACAAAGTAGGAATTCAAATATAGATTTATTGGATTTCTCAGCCTAGGCATTCAGCATTGTCACACTTCACCTGTCTGTATGTTCTAAGTGTCCAGTTCAGTTCAGTTGCACAGTTGTGTCCAACTCTTTGCGACCCCATGAATCGCAGCATGCCAGGCCTCCCTGTTGGTCCATCACCAACTCCCGGAGTTCACTCAAACTCATGTCCATCAAGTCGGTGATGCCATCCAGCCATCTCATCCTCTGTTGTCCCCTTCTTCTCCTGCCCCCAATCCCTCCCAGTATCAGAGTCTTTTCCAATGAGTCAACTCTTCGCATGAGGTGGCCAAAGTACTGGAGTTTCAGCTCCAGCATCATTCCCTTCAAAGAAATAGAGGGCAATTAATCTGATGGAGGTGTTGTAATAGACATAGCCTAGGACAGAAGGACAGAGCGATAATTGGTTTGCTTTTTCAATTCCTTATTTTCCACATAGTGTTTTGCTCCTCTGCTGAAATAATTTTTTTTTTGCAATGAGTAGTGTTTGTAAAATTTTCATTAGTATTTATAGTAATTTTTTTCTGGTTTTTTTTTTTGGTATTTATTTATTTTTTTACACGAACTCCCAAACATGAACCCCCCTCCCACCTCCCACCCCACATCATCCCTTTTGTTGTTCTTATAATCAGTTGCCACAGTTAGTGCCTAAAACCACCGAAATTTATTATCCTAAAATTTTGTATGTTAGAAGTCTGATACAGGTCTTATTGGGCTAAAATTAGTGTTTACAGGGCTGGGTTTTTCTCTGGAGGATCTAAGAGAGAATTGGTTTGCTTGCTTGTTCCAGCTTTTAGAGGCTACACATATTCTTTGGCTGGTGGCTCCCTTCCTTTAGGTTCAAAGCCAACACATATCCCTCTGACTCTTCTTCATAATATCTCTTTCTCTGACCACAGCCAAAAGGTTTCCTGTTTTCAATGACTGATGTGGTGAGACTGATTACCACCCACATCGTGCAGAATAGGACCATGTGATGGTCTTTTGTTTTAATCATGTCTGTGAAGTCCCATTTGCCATGAACAGTGACATAGTCAACAGTTCCAGGGATTATGCCTTGGACATCTTTGGGAAGAGGGCATTATTCTTCACAGCAATAGAAATGCATTAATATTTTTCATCAGTATATTTTTTCAGCATAATGAGATACCTAATTTTTAGAGGGATCTTTTTTCTTATCTAATTTTTTCCTAGTGTTTCCCTATTCTACTCCTACCTCTACCAGGCAGATATTGGGAACAAGTGTCACAGTCCCAAGCTGGGTCATAATGGCATCCAATAGAATGTTCTCTTGTTTTTCTCAGGACAAAGTCCTTTAAGGAAGCAAAGTCCAAGGGAAGAACCAATGAAACAATGTGTAATTAGACATAGCCCTCACTCAGTATCTGCAAAGGATTGGTCCCAGGAGCCCCTGTAAATATAAAAATCCACGATGCTGAAGTCCCATATATAAAATGATGTAGTACAAGGAATACAGTCAGCCCTCTGTATCGTGGATTCTAATAGTACCATTCTGTCTGAGGTTGGTTGAATTGGGAGATGTGGAACCCATGGATAGAAAGCTGATTATAAGGGATTCTCTAGTAGGACAGCAGTTGTAATTGTACTCCCTGGTGAGAATCAGGCCCCTTGAATGTAGGTGAAAACTGTGAGTTAATGGGCTATTATTATGTCAGTAATTAAGATACTGTGTTTGGCAAAGGAGGAAGTATTTAGCAGGTGTAAGTAAGGTTCCTAATTGGATGGCTCTAAGTTAATCAAA
The DNA here is from genome assembly GCA_006410675.1 of Oreotragus oreotragus. Lineage (NCBI taxonomy): Eukaryota > Metazoa > Chordata > Mammalia > Artiodactyla > Bovidae > Oreotragus > Oreotragus oreotragus. The sequence goes on along the minus strand of SJYX01006806.1, from coordinate 183,949 downwards.
AGGAGATTATCATGGGAGGGCCTGACCTAATGAGATGAAATCTTTTAAAAAGGATTAGAAGTCAGAGATGAAAGAAGTCAGGGAGAGGGAAGAAGCAGCAGATGCACTCCCGCTGGCTTTGAAGAAACAGATTGTGGACGGGCCATGTGGCAGGGAACGCGGGCAGCCTTTAATTGCCAAAGGTCTCAGTCTCCCAATCATAGAAACTGAATTCTGCCAAAAAAAGGTGAATTTAGAAGATCTTGAGACCCAGATGAGATTGCAGCTCCCAACTAATATCTTGACTTCCCCTAGGGAGACACTGAGCAGAGGGTCTCTTTCATCTGAGTCCAGACTGCTGCTCCAAGGAACCCGTGAGATAATAAATTTGCATTAAGCTACTAGGTTTGTGATGATTTACTATATAGCAATAAGAAACTAATACAGTACCCAATTTTATTAAAGTCTTTTAATATGCCAGGACACCTATGTAATATCCATTTCTGTGGAATGGATATCACATAGATAATTTTATTTGATACAGTAGCCTTATGAAGCAAAATCTATAGTTTTTAAAATTTTACAGATGAGAAAATTAAGCATTAGAGAGGTCAAGACACTTGGTGCAGGTCACAGAGTTGACTGATGAAGGAATTTGGATTTGACTTTGAGCTTTAATCACTTTGTTAGATTATGTTCTTTAATGTGAAACATTCCACAAAATATGCCAGTTCATTTTGTCCTGATTACTGCCTTTTCAACTGTTGTCTTTATCTTGTACACATCCAGCAAAATGTGATAAATACTATAGAATAAGTAGCCTTTGATGAAATCCATTTTTTAAGATGAATTTGTGGGAAGATCTTTTTACAGACACTTCACCAATTATAGAAGAAAGTCTTCTGAAAATAAATCCTTTTTAAAAACTTACTTAATTGCTATTTTACCTAGAAGAAGAACAATCTATTTCCATCTATCAGGTGGTAATGAGAAGTCATTATCTTGCACTCTTCTTTAATTAACATCAATCCTGATTAGTCAGAATAAATTAGGCTCTTTGTCTTTTTCCATAGTTGTGGTTCTTCTGGTACAAGAGCCATTCAATTATGTGTTATCATGTGTTATCACTTACAAAAGATGTCAGTATAATTACATTACTGTATTTCAAATTCTAGTTCTAAACATATTTCAGTGTTAAAATGTAAGTTTTCTGTTTCCCTTTTTCCCCTCCATATACAGGGGAGTAATGTTCTATCAGTTTGTCTCATATTAAAAACAAAATACTCAAAGTTTAATAAGGCTTGGGGATTTTAATAGCTATCATTCATTATAATATGCCTTGAACACAAGAGTAGAACTAGCAGGGGTATTAATTGACTGTTACTACAAATTGGAGGGGAGGGTTGCAGTGAAGGACAGAGTTCTTCTTAAAGATTCTGAACATTTAAATTTATAGTTTGGCATATCTACATGGATATTACAGCCATTATTTAAAACATTATTCTCCATTTTTTTAGGCTTTATGTATGCATTGATTTAGCCACTGTTTTGTTGGCTTTATGATTAAAATCATCCTCCCGCCCACTGATCACTAAAAAGGAAATTATGTAAATACAACTTTAGCTTTTTGGATGGGGATGGAAGTGGGTCTACAGGTCCTACATTACCTAAAATGGAAATAATTATTGGCTGCTACCCAGATAAGCTAGAATGAGAACAAACTCACATCATGCCCCTACAACCTCATCTTAGAAGTATCTTCTGGCTTAGAAGTCTATCAGTTTGAACTGATACATCGGTTGTTCAATACATCCGTTTGAACAAAAATGAAATTGTACCATATCTAACAACCCACTGTAGATAAAACTTTATTCTCTAGACATATTTAGAAAACCCTTTAAGATTAAGAACTGCAGCAGGGGGAATTTCCAGGGCTACACATCAGATATCAGGATAAAAATGATGCTGATATGCTGCTCTGGCAGCAATTACAAGTCATACTTTTTAGTGTGGCTCTCCGTTTCTTTCTATACTTCTTTTGCTTTCACATTCTCAACAGTTTAGCATTTGTTCCATGTCTTATCAGTCACAACATCCAGTCTGCCTTTCTTTAACTACAGAAATATACCTGAAATTATTTTTTGCTCTAAGAATTTTAGATTGTGTCCCTTTCTGTGACATTTATTTGGTATTTTCAAGGTTAACTGATCATGTTGAAGCATAAATGAAAGCAAAACAGTCTTCATCTTTCTTGAGCTAGCAGTGTTGCAGACCATAGACTTTTCCCAGGAAAAAAGACTTTTCCCAGCTCTTTTTGTAACTAAAATGACTTTATTGGAATAATTTTCTCTGTTTCTAAAATATTTGACATGGCTGTCTGATAAAAAGAAATTTATGTTTGGTCATTTCAACATTATTAAATCTTAAATATTGTCTTCTCTGCTCTAATAGCAGTTATTTAGAAATAAAATCAGGGAGGGGAGTGGAAGAATGCCTTGTGGATTTTGCATCCTTCTACTAATAAAGTGTGGTTCTATTAACACAGAGAAGAAAATATCAGTGCTATTGTAGAAATTTGAATATCAGGATTAAAACAAACCAGCTATTTAAAAGCAAAACTTACAATACATTATAAAGCTTGAATCACAAATCTTAATCTTTAATAATTAATTCAGTGTAATAACAATTTGAAATTTAGAAATTCAGTTCTTTTAAATAAAATCAAGATTTGCAAAGCATGTGCTTTGTACTTTGTGAACTGAGTGATTATAGTTCGGATGGGCAAAAGGATCTATATATGACACACCTATTTAAAAAAATCCCAGGATAATTTTGGAAGAAGTCATAGGAGACCCAAAAGAAAATTCCCTTAATTTTGTTATAGTTTCTAAACAAATGAGCCTACTCCCTGCAAGCCTGTGAGATGCCCCTGGACCTCGCACAGAGCCTCATTCAGCATTCAGTCCATATTTGCTCAGTTGAAACAGCCTTATTTAAGAGGACATGGGTTTATTTTTCACAATCTTGTAACCCTAGCCTCTAGTAGAACACCTGAGACATTAATAATAAATGCTGACATATCTTTTCCAAACAAAGAAATTTGGCTATGTTTCCTGAATTCCATTTTAACCTTGAGTACAATGTGTTATTTTTCAGCCTGATTCTGAGTCTTCGTAAAATTACAAGATATATTAAAAAAAAAAAAATCCAGGTGGCAGGAATTAGAAAACGTGTGTTAATCTTAGAAGGAGACTGCTAATGAAGAAATTTTTATAAGCTCATAAATCAGTGTTTTATAAAAGCGTTGTCTGAATACCATCTGCATTGAAATTACTTGCATTACTGGCCCATTTTGGGACTGTTGAATCAGAATGTCTAGAGGTAGCACTGAAAACCAATAGTTTTTCCAGGGTTTCTGGGTGAAAGTTTTGTACCCTAATGCTTTGCTATTCAAAGCATGGTCTGCAGATAAGTGGCATCTATAACAAGTAGGAGCTTGCCACGTTTAAGTCTCAGATCCCACACCACAGCTACTGCCTCAGAATCTGCCTGTTAATAAGATCCCCAGGGTACTTAATTGCACTTTAGAATTCAGGAATCTGAAGTTTCAGAACCACCATTTCCATCTTAAATTATAAATTGACTTACATGCTCAAGGGTCCATTTATCAGTTTCTACTGTCAGAACTTGTGGATCACAGCCTTGCCATGGTGAAGGGGCTCGCATAACTCAGTAAACCTATGAGCCATGCTATGCAGGGCCATCCAAGATGTATGGGTCATAGTGAAGGGTTCTGATAAAATGTGGTTCACTGGAGGAGAAAATGGCAACCCACTCCAGTATTCCTACCATGAGAACACTATGAACAGGATAAAAAGGCAAAAAGATATGACACCAGAAGATGAGCCTCCATGTTGGAAAGTATCCAGTATGCTACTGGGGAAGACCAGAGGGCAATTACTAATAGCTTCAGGAAGAATGAAGCGGTTGGGCCAAAGCAGAAATGAAACTCAGTTGTGGATGTGTCAGATGGTGAAAGTCAAATTTCCGCTATAGAGAACAATATTGCAAGGAACCTGGAATGTTAGGTCCATGAATCAGGGTGAATCAGGATGTGGTCAAGCAGGAGATGGCAAAAGTGAATATCAACATCTTAGGAATCAGTAACTATAATGGATGGGAATGGGAGAATTCAATTCAGATGACTATTATATCTACTCCTGCAGGCAAGAATCCCCTAGAAGAAATGGAGTAGCCCTGATAGTCAACAGAGGAGTCCGAAATTCAGTACTTGGGTGCAACCTCAAAAAAGCCCAAATGATCTGTTTGTTTCCCAGGCAAACCATTCAACATCACAGCAATCCAAGTCTATGCCCCAACCACTGATGCCAAAGAAGCTGAAGCTGGCTGGATCCATGAAGACTTAAAACACCTTCTAGAATTAACACCAAAAAAAAAACTGTCCTTTTCATCATAGAGGATTGAAATACAAATGTAGGAAGTCAAGAGATACCCGGAACAACAGAGAGTTTGGCCTTGGAGTACAAAATGAAGCCATGCAAAAGTTAAGAGTTCTGTAAAGAACATGCTGGTCATAGCAAGCACATTTTCCCAACAACCCAATAGATGACTTTACACATGGACATCACCAGATGGCCAATCCCCAAATCAGACTGATTATGTTTCCTGCAGCCAAAGATGGAGAAGCTCTATATAGTTATCAAAAACAAGATGTGGAGCTGACCGTGGCTCAGATCATGAGCTGCTATTACAATTCAGGCTTCAATTGAAGAAAGTAAGGAAAACCACTAGACAATTCAGTTCAGTTCAGTTCAGTCACTTAGTCGTGTCTGATTGTTACCACATGGACTGCAGCACACTAGGCCTCCCTATCAACAACTCCCAGAGTTTACTCACACTCATGTCCATTGAGTTGGTGATGCCATCCAACCGTCTCATCCTCTGTCGTCCCCTTTCTTCTCCTGCCTTCAATCTTTTCCAGCATCAGGGTCTTTTCAAATGAGTCAGTTCTTTGCATCACGTAGCCAAAATATTGGGGTTTCAGCTTCAGCATCAGTCCTTCCAGTGAATTTCAGGACTGATTTCCTTTAAGATGGACTGGTTGGATCTCCTTGCAGTCCAAGGGACTCTCAAGTGTCTTCTCCAACAACACAGTTCAAAGCATCAGTTCTTCAGTGCTCAGCTTTCTTTATAGTCCAGCTCTCATATCCATCCATGACTACTGGAAAAACCATAGCTTTGACTAGATTGACTGCTGTTGGCAAAATAATGTCTCTGCTTTTTAATATGCTATCTAGGTTTGTCATAACTTTCTTCTAAGAGGTAGCATCTTTTAATTTCATGGCTGCAGTCACCATCTGCAGTGATTTTGGAGCCCCCCAAAATAAACTCTGTATGATCCAGTGGATGTTGGCAATTTGATCTCTGGTTCCTCAGGTAAGTAGGTGCCCAATATGCTACTGGAGAAGAGTGGAGAAATAACTCCAGAAAGAATGAAGAGATGGAGCCAAAGCAAAAACAATGCCCGGTTGTGGATGCGACTGGTGATGGAAGTAAAGTCAGATGCTGTAAAGAACAATACAGCATAGGAACCTGGAATGTTAGGTCCATGAATTAAGGTAAATTCAGTTCACTTCAGTTCAGTTGCTCAGTCATTGTGACCCCATGGACTGCAGGAACCAGGTCTCCCTGTCCGTCATCAACTCCCAGAGTTTACTCAAACTCACTTCCGTTGAGTTGGTGATGCCATCCAACCATCTCATCATCTGTCCTCCCCTTCTCCTCCCACCTTCAATCATTCCTAGCATCAGGGTCTTTTCAAATGAGTCAGTTCTTTACATCAAGTGTTGGAGTTTGCAAAATATTGGAGCTTCAGCTTTAGCAGCAGAACTTTCAATGAATATTCAGGACTGATTTCGTTTAGGAAGGACTGGTTGAATCTCCTTTCTATCCAAGGGACTCTCAAGAGTCTTCTCCAATACCACAGTTCAAAAGCATCAATTCTTCGGCACTCACCTTTTTTTATAGTCCAACTCTCACATCCATACATGACTACTGGAAAAACCATAGCTTTGAGTAGATGGACCTTTCTTGGCAAATTAATATCTCTGCTTTTTAATATGCTGTCTAGGTTGGTCATAGCTTTTCTTCCAAGGAGCAAGTGTCTTTTAATTTCGTGGCTGCAGTTATCATCTACAGTGAGTTTGGAGCACCCAAAAATAAAGTCTGTCAATGTTTCCACTACTTCCCCATCTGTTTGCCCTGAAGTTATGGGACCAGATGCCATGATGTTTGTTTTCTGAATATTGAGTTTTAAGCCAACTTTTCCACTCTCTTCTCTCACTTTCAAGAGGCTCTTTAGTTTTTCTTTGCTTTCTGCCATAAGGATGGTGTCATCTGCATATCTGAGGTTACTGATATTTCTCCTGGTAATCTTGATTCCAGCTTGTGCTTCATCGAGTCCAGCATTTTGCATGATGTACTCTGCATATAAGTTAAATAAGCAGATTCACAGTATACAGCCTTGACATACTTTCCCAATTTGGAACCAGTCTGTTGCTCCATGTCCAGTTCTAACTGGTGCTTCTTGACCTGCATACAGATTNTCTGAGGTTACTGATATTTCTCCTGGTAATCTTGATTCCAGCTTGTGCTTCATCGAGTCCAGCATTTTGCATGATGTACTCTGCATATAAGTTAAATAAGCAGATTCACAGTATACAGCCTTGACATACTTTCCCAATTTGGAACCAGTCTGTTGCTCCATGTCCAGTTCTAACTGGTGCTTCTTGACCTGCATACAGATTGCTCAGGAGGCAGGTCAGGTGGTCTGTAATTCCCATCTCTTTAAGAATTTTCCACAGTTTGTTGTGATCCACACAGTCAAAGGCTTTAGCATAGTCAATAAATCAGAAGTAGATCTTTTTCTGGAACTCTCTTGCTTTTTTGATGATCCAGTGGATGTTGGCAATTTGATCTCTGGTTCTTCTGCCTTTTCAAAATCCAACTTGAACAACTCAAAGTTCTCAGTGCATGTATTGCTGAAGCCTAGCTTGGAGAATTTTGAAAATTACTTTCCTAGAAGTGAGGTGGCTGGGACTTCTCGTCCTCACTCAGCTCAGGCTGGGGGCACAGAAAGACCTTTGGGGGCTGGACAGCCACTGCCTGCTGCCTCCTGGGCGAACCTGGGACAAGGAACCCTGAGCAGGACGAACAGCACAGGGAGGAGGCGGATGGGCGACAAAGGAGAGAAGAACCTGGGTATCCCAACCCCAGACCCACCGGGAGCTCAGCACCCCCACCATCTCCCCATCTCCCTTGCTCACCCCACGTCTTCACAAGTCTGACCAGAAAATCTCGCTCGAGATGCATCTCATAGACCCCCTACAAGTCTGAGAGCCATCGCTAGCTCATGGTGCGTTTCCAACAAGAATAAGCCATAGTAATAAATCCAAACGCCAGTGGCAATGGAGGCAGANGAGCATTCTTTGGCATTACCTTTCTTTGAGATTGGAATGAAAATGGACCTTTTCCAGTCCTGTGGCCACTACTGGGTTTTCAAAATTTGCTGGCATATTGAGCATAGCACTTTCACAACATCACCTTTTAGGATTTGAAATAGCTCGGCTGGAATTCCATCACCTCCACTAGCTTTGTTTTGTAGTGATGCTTCCTAAGGCCCACTTGATCTCACAGTCCAGGATGTCTTGGCTCTAGGTGAGTGATCATACCATCATGATTAACTGGGTCATGAAGATATCTTTTGTATAGGTCTTCTGTGTATTCTTGCCCCCTCTTCTTAACATCTTTTGCTTTTTTAGGTCCATACCATTTCTGTCCTTTATTGTGCCCATCTTTGCATGAAATGTTCCCTTGGTATCTCTAATTTTCTTGAAGAGATCTCTAGTCTTTCCCAATCTATTGATTTCCCCTATTTCTTTGCACTGATCACTGAAGAAGACTTTCTTATCTCTCCTTGATATTCTTTGGAATTCTGTATTCACATATGTATATCTTCCCCTTTCTCCTTTGCTTTTTGCTCTGCTTCTTTTCTCAGCTATTTGTAAGGCCTCCTTAGACAGCCATTTTGTTTTTTTGCATTTCTTTTCCATGGGGATGGTCTTGATCCCTGTCTCCTGTACAATGTCACAAACCTCCGTCCATAGTTCTTCAGGCACTCTGTCTATCAGATCTAATCCCTTGAATTTATTTTCCACTTCTACTGTATAATCTTAAGTGATTTGACTTAGTTCATATCTAAATGATCTAGTGGTTTTCCCTACTTTCTTTAAGTCTGAATTTGGCAATAAGGAGTTTATGTTCTGAGCCACAGTCAGCTCCCGGTCTTATTTTTGCTGACTGTATAGAGCTTCTCCATCTTTTGCTGCAAAGAATATAATCCATCTGATTTCGGTGTTGACCATCTGGTGATGTCCATGTGTAGAGTCTTCTCTTGTGTTGTTGGAAGAGGGTGTTTGCTATGACCAGTGCATTCTCTTGGCAGAACTCTATTAGCTGTTGCCCTGCTTCATTCTGTACTCCAAGGCCAAATTTGCCTGTTACTCCAGGTGTTTCTTGACTTCCTGCTTTTGCATTCCAGTCCTCTATAATGAAAAGGACATCTTTTTAGGGTGTTAGTTGTAGAAGGTCTTGTAGATATTCATAGAACCATTCAGCTTCAGCTTCTTCAGCATTACTGATTGGGGCATAGACTTGGATTACTGTGATACTGAATGGTTTGCCTTGAAAATGAACAGAGATCATTCTGTCATTTTTGGGATTGCATTCAAGTATTGCATTTTGGACTCTTTTATCGACTATGATGCCTATTCCATTTCTTCTAAGGGATTCTTGCCCACAGTTGTAGATGTAATGGTCATATAAATTAAATTCATCCATTCCAGTCAATTTTAGTTTGCTGATTCCTAAAATGTTGACATTCACTCTACAGAAAAGTAACCAATCTAATCACATGGACCACAGCCTTGTCTAACTAAATGAAACTATGAGCCATGCCATCTAGGGCCACCCAAGATGGATGGGTCATGGTGGAGAGTTCTGACAAAATATGGTCCATTGGAGAAGGGGATGGCAAACTATTTCAGTATTCTTGCCTTGAGAACCCCATGAACAATATGAAAAGGCAAAGAGATAGGACACTATAAGATGAACTTCCCAGGTTAGTAGGTGCCCAATATGCTACTGGAGATCAGTGGAGAAATAATTCCAGAAAGAATTAAGACAGTTCAGGTGTGATTTAAATCAAATGCATTATGACTGTATAGTGAAAGTGATAGATTCATGAGATTAGATCTGGTAGACAGATTACCTGAAGAAGTATGGCTATAGATTGGTAAGATAGTATAGGAGGCAGTGATCAAAACCAGCCCAAAGAAAAAGAAATGCAAGAAGGCAAGGTGGTTGTCTGAGGAGGCAAATAGAAAAGGAAAAAGTGGAAGCAGTGACAAATTTTATTTTCTTGGGCTCCAAAATCACTGTCACAGTAACTGCAGCTGTGAAATTAAAAGACACTTGCTCCTTGAAAGAAAAGCTATGAAAAACCTAGACAGCATATTAAAAAGCAGAGATGTCATTTTGTTGACAAAGTTCGTGTAGTCAAAGCTATGATTTTTCCAGTAGTCATGTACAGATGTGAGAGTTGGACCGTAAAGAAGGCTGAGTACCAAAAAATTGATGCTTTCAAATTGTGGTGCTGGAGAAGACTCTTGATTGTCCCTTGGACTGCAAAGAGATCAAACCAGTCAATCCTAGAGAAATTAACCCTGAATATTCATTGGAAGGACTGATGCTGAAGCTACTTTGGCCACCTGGTGTGATGAACTGACTCATTGGAAAGATCCTGATGCTAGGAAAGATTGAAGGCAAAAGGAGAAGGGGACAGTAGAGGAAAAGATGGTTAGATAGGATCACCAACTCAGTGGACATGAATTTGAGCAAACTCCAGGTAATAGTGACGGACAGAGGATCCTGGAGTGCTAAAGTCTGTGGGCTCACAAAGAGTCAAACATGACTTGGTGACTGAACAGCAACTATCAGAACACACACTCACTCTGTTCCCTGCTGTAACTAGAAAAAAAGATGACCTATTGTTCAACCTTACTCCCATTAGCATATGAGATAATATTACTGTTTTTCTCACTGGCCTGCGGGTTCCAAGTGGACAACAACAGTATCTTTCCAACATCTAATGCTTACACAGAGTAAGCACTCAATAAATGTTGAATGGATAAATGGAAACTATGCTCAGATTTGAGGGGGTATGCATTTCTAAAGAGAAAGAAAAGCAAGACAATTTTCTTGTTCCCTGTTGATGTGTAAATTGACTCTAATGGGAAGGTTACACATATTTTTGTGAACTTCATAACATTGTCTAACCACATCACTAACTACCAAATTTTGCACAAAAATACACCATAAATTCACTCCAACAGTTTTTCCAGCTCTCCTTGCAGAGCTCCTTGCATTTACCATCACATTTAGCCAGGTCTTACTTTTCTGTGCCTCTCAAATCACTACCCCAAACTATGCAATTCCATAGCCATACTTCTAATGCCCTAGTCAGCTACAGGGCTTCCCAGGTGGTACATTGTAAAGAGTCTGCCTGCCAGTGCAGGAGACACAGGAGACATGGGTTTGATCCCTGGGTTGGCAAGATCCCCTGCAGGAGGAAATGGCAACTCATTCCAGTGTTCTTGCCTGAAAAGTTCCATGGACATTGAAGCCTGGTGGGCTTCAGTCCATAGGGGTGCAAAGAGTTGTACATGACTGAGCACACACATACCACAGGTAAGGTCTTAGTAGCCAGGAATATAGAGGAGGGAGAGACAGAAGGAAGTGACTACAGGCTGGGAGAAGCAGGGGGTCAACAAAACTGAGAGTTATAGATCTTTACTCATTTTCAGTCTCAAGGCCATGGTCCAGGTAACTGGAGCCAGGTAATTCTGAACTTTGGATAATTGTTACATATTATTTTTCAACTATATCTATCAAGTAATCTTTCTGATGCTCTTATTTATGTCATATATATATATATATCACCCCAGGTAAATAGAATCTTTCTAAAAATCAAATACTGTCAGTTCTCATTATTTATGATAGTTAAATATTCTATAAAGTCACTACAAATATTGAATTAGGGGAGACTGAAGCATCACTCAAGGGGAAATGGCAGGATTAAGATCCTGGGAACCATTGTCAATATATAAGCTTATTTTATGTGACTTTCTGCTTAAAAACTCCTTTTTAAATATACTAATGATTCATCAAAATTTATTTCAAAGCCAATAATGCTATAACTCACATTTGAGTGAAGCTTACCCAACATGGGTGCTTTTTCCATTAGGCATGTCACAACTTCTTGCACTTAGGAACACTAGATAGCAATTTAGCACTACACTTGGGGGCTATTATAAACAGCAAAACCACCTACAAAAAGCATTACAAAATGTGAGAAACATGGCAAAGTAAACCTTCAAAAGGACACGTGATTACACTGTGAGACTTGAAATATAAGACAGAGGTTGCCTTTAACTGGGAATGTACATCTGGTGGCTCAAAAGTTTCCATCTTTTGTGTAACCAGGAATAAATTTTAGCAAGTAAACCATCTAAAAAATATGGAATTTGCAAACATGTGAATCAACTATACCATGTTTCTGTGTTCAGGGACTTTCCATACTGTTAAATACCATCTGTAGAGAGGTACATATTGAATTTAAATAGTGAGTCTATCTTTTTCATGAATACAAAAGTTTTTGAGCCTATGATTGACAAGTGAGGATTAGGTGATACATGTTTTAATGCATAAATCTAAAACATTATGTAAAAACACACAAAAATATCTGGCCATACTCCAAGCAAATATAACTAAAATTTGTGCTAGAATTCTGCTGAGAATTTCACATATATAGTCTTTGTGGTGGCTTAAGGTGGTGAAGTCCTGTATTCAAACTCATACCTATAATGTGTCCTTTATTTTCTATACTAGAATGAATTAAATTATATTGCTTCTTTGTTTAAAACAACTCTTGACCTTATTTTTTGTGATACTAGTATAATTTAGTGATGATGAGAGCACTGGTTAAATACATGTATGAGAGAGAGTCAGTGTTTTGTTTGGTTTATACAACCATGTTATTCAATCACTGGTGTCTGCATCTATTTTTCATTATATTTTTATGTACTGTAGCTCCCATGTCTGTCCTATATTTTCTGACATATAAATTGTTAATATATGTCTATTTTTATACTTATGCACAAATTCTGAATTTAATAGTTTTCACATGCTTTTCTAACACATAAAGCCTAAAGTACTTTTTGTGTCTTTGAAAAATTACTTAAATGTTAAAGATAACAATGAGGCTTATAATTGCAGTCATTGTCTCTTTCCTGTAACTGTGCTTCCACAAATTAGCTTCTAGACTGAATCTAGCTGTTTGAAGCATACTCCTCCACTTTCATCTTTTATCTTTCCCAGTTCCACCTTTCTCCTTCCTCCTCACCTTCCCCTACTTTTCTCTCTTTGTTCCTCCCCTCTTCTCTCTCTTCCTCTCTCTCTTTCTCTCTCTACACACAACACACAAACACACACATACACATACACACACACACACACAGGCACACACACACATTTAGGTAATTTTGGGCCTTTGAAGTATCATAGAAATTCTGTTTACAGAAGATCATTTGAGATACGATGATTCTTTTATTTCAGCCCTTTATCACTATTTGTCTGCCTCACTGAACTAAAATGAAATATGACAGGGTTCAGTGTTGTTACAGTCTTGCTTTTGGTAAAGCCCCAAACTGGAACTCCATAATGTGAACAGAGAATCAGATTAGTAACTGATTTGAAAATCAATGATTTGTCTTATTTCCATGCTACATGTGAAGTCCTCTTAATTCCATGCCCATAAAGTTTTAATTTTCTCTGGCATCTGCCATCATGTTTTACCATATCATGCTAATTCATCCTGCTATAAAAGTTATAAAATGCAGGAAGCTTACATAAGTCCAGAAAGAGCTATTCATCACTTTTTAAAATGAAACAGAATATCTTTATTTTGCTTTATTTACAGTATTGGCATTGTGCCAATCAAATATATGAAATAGCATTGTATCAGCAGGTTGTAACTGGCATTTCTTGCGGATACTAACTTTATCACTAGGAAACTAAGACAAGTGAGAGAACAATAGCCTGTAGTCCTAATTTGCTAGATAATCTCTGTCATTGTACTAGTACTTTTGTGAGTTAAAAGTTATGATTTTGACCCTAACTGTCTATACTATCAGTTCCAGTACTGCACATGTATCCATATTCTATTAACTTTCAAAAAGTTTGATTTTATTAATCAGCATACAGTAGGGAAAAGGGCATCACTGTAGCTGTAAGTGAGACATGTATTGTCTAAACTATTTGGTGAAGATCTGGCCTAGCTCCATTCTAGGGGCAATAGTTGAGCATGAACTCTGGGCTCAGCAGCCTGGGTTCCAATTCTGCACCCCCATCCCCAACAGTGAGTAAGGCCAAGGTACCATGAACACTGTTAATCAACAAGGAAGCTATAAAGAGGCATAAGACCCAACTCTTGCCCTGAAAATGTTTTTAGGTAAGGTCTTTGATCAACAAATATTGAAAATGTGAAAGTGTAACCTTTACCTACTCTACCCAGAGAAATACTTAGGCAAGTTAGAATGGGTTGTGCTATGCATATAATCTGGGTTTTTAATTTAAGAGAACCACCTAACTAGCTAAGCACTTACAAGTACTGGATTCAGTTAAAAGTTTGTGATTATTGCAAAGTGAAATACCTTGGAGTGGGAGCAGACAAAAGTATTCAGAAAAAAATGAAGATGTCAAGGTATAACCAAGAACAGCTTTCTTTGGCCTCAAATATCAGTAATGCCAGAACGCCTACACTTTTAAAGGTGGAAGGCACTTTGGATTCATTAAAGTCAATTTCTTTATTTTATAAAGTAGAGGAGGTTGAGGTCTTAGGAAGCATTGTGGTATACTGGGTATTCAGGATATGTTTTCTGAATGAAAGAATGAAACCTAGAAACCTGAGTATCTTGCCCAATGTTCACACACCTACAATCAACATTAACCTTGGTGTGCTAAGTTGTTATTCAATATCTCACCGATGTTGCTTCTTAGTAGAAACATGTGACTGTCAATGATACTGAAAGGGAATGTTTTAGGAGCAGACCAAGATAATGACTATAACTTATGATAATCAAATTCAGATTTTAAGTTGTTAATTTCCAGGGGTACTAAGAACTTAATACTGTGTTTTTGAGATGTCCCCTTTTGTTTTATTCTGTACTTCTCCATCTCCCCTCCCCATCCTCATTCCTGTAGGTTACATTTATATAAAACCTATAAAGGTGTTATTCTTGCATAAGGGAGAGTGGCAGAAAACTTCAGTATGGAAAAGTGCATTTGGTTCATCACAGATGAGTGAGAGCAGCCCAAGGTATAAGAGGCTGTACTTTAAGAGGGCACCAAAAAGGTCATCGATCAGACTGTACCCAAAGATTTAGAAATAAGTATAAGGGGCCACTTTGTGTGGTTCAGGATTATAAGGATTGAAAGTGAAAGAATGAGGCCTCATGAGTCTCCATCTATTATGTAATGAAGATGATTAGCTTTCTGGCTTGCTGAATAAAATGGTATTCCTAATAGAATTGCAAACTTTCCTGAAGGTCAGACTTGCTATATTTATTGCTTCATCCTTGTCTATAAGCCAGAACATTCTGTCAGTGTTGTAATACAGGCCAACAAGAGCCAAATAAATCTTTGATTCTTTTGGCTCACTCTACCATTAAACACAAGCTGTTGTAAAGTCATGAAAATTACCTGAGAAGGATATGGAGAAATTGATTGGTTCAGAAAAGACCGACCTCAGTGATTATAGGGATGAAAAATGCAACTTGTCTGAAAACTCTAAAGGAGCCTGTGATATTTAGCTGAAACCAGTAGAGGCTGAATGGTAACTTAATAGCTATCTTCAAATTTTAAGAGGATTACTACTTGCTTTTATCCATGTCTGCAGAGTTTGAACCATCAAGAAATTATTCTGAAATTTTCCTATAACCAACATATTTGATTCATTTTATATTTTTTTCATTAAAAATATGACCTTGTATTTGGCATTTTTATTTTCATTTGAAAGAGTAAATGGTGAGAAGTGACAATCAAGTGAAGAGTATCATTCTCTTCTGCTGCTTCTTACATCTGAGGGAATAGCATTTTTTTCTTCATATAAACAAATTTTGACAAGTTCTTGCCACTTATCAAACTTATTCTACAGATTAAACTCCTCTGTTACTTAACTCCAGCTATGCTTAGAGTTATTATCGTCAAGCCTTAATAATGATGACAAAAAAGTGGAAATAAACATGTTAGAAGTTAAATTACATTCCTTATTACTTTATAAAGTGAAATAACAAGACCGAAATTATTATCTTGTATATTTCTGGATAAAGATTAATTTATAGGGTCTTCAAGTTGTTTTGAATCAATTAGTGTACCTTTACTAAGTGTTAAATCTTGTTTAGTGGTAGGTGTTTGGGTGAAAGAGAACAGAGAAAGAGAAATAATACACGACCTCAGAGCTAGGGATGCTTAAAATCTGGAGGTAAAAATAAGGTAAAGAATTAAAGATTGGTGAGCAGTACTTATTCACATGTGTGTACATGGCCTCAAGGGAAGCACAAATCCTGAACCAGAATACACAGAACTAAGAATCTAAATAGAAGCCTTCTTTGACAATTAACCCTAGTGATCGACATTCTTTTTTTTTTTTAAAGTTATAGAATATGGCAAAAAAGTGATTAAGGGACCCACTATTTAGGAAAAGAGGGATGGACCAATTTGGACTAGTTAGAGAGTAATTATAGGACCAAAAATTGTGTTTTTATTTTCCAACTAGTTGACATTATTCAGTAAATTCTTTAGAATTATTTTTGCACCTGTTTTGTCTCTCTCTCTCTCTCTTTTTTTTAAAATTTTTATTTGAACTCCCAAACATGAACCCCATCCCCCCACCACCTCCCACCCCACATCATCCCTCTGGATCATCCCCATGCACCAGCCCCAAGCATCCTGCATCCTGCATCGAACACAGACTGGCAATTCGTTTCTTACATGATAGTATACATATTTCAATGCTATTCTCCCAAATCATCCCACCCTCTCCCTCTCCCTCAGAGTCCAAAAATCCACTCTACACATCTGTATCTCTTTTACTGTCTTGCATACAGGGTCCTCATTACCATCTTTCTAAATTCCACATATATGTGTCAGTATACTGTATTGGTGTTTTTCTTTCTGGCTTACTTCACTCTGTATAATCGGTTCCAGTTTCATCCATCTCATTAGAACTGATTCAAATGTATTCTTTTTAATGGCTGAGTAATACTCCATTGTGTATATGTACCACAGCTTTCTTATCCATTCATCTGCTGATGGACATCTAGGTTGTTTCCATGTCTTGGCTATTATAAACAGTGCTGCGATGAACATTGGGGTACATGTGTCTCTTTCTATTCTGGTTTCCTCGGTGTGTATGCCCAGCAGTGGGATTGCTGGGTCATAAGGCAGTTCTATTTGCAATTTCTTAAGGAATCTCCACACTGTTCTCCATAGTGGCTGTACTAGTTTGCATTCCCACCAACAGTGTAAGAGGGTTCCCTTTTCTCCACACCCTCTCCAGCATTTATTGCTTGCAGACTTTTGGATCGCAGCCATTCTGACTGGTGTGAAGTGGTATCTCATTGTGGTCTTGATTTGCATTTCTCTGATAATGAGTGACGTTGAGCATCTTTTCATGTGTTTGTTAGCCATCCGTATGTCTTCTTTGGAGAAATGTCTATTTAGTTCTTTGGCCCATTTTTTGATTGGGTCGTTTATTTTTCTGGAATTGAGCTGTATAAGTTGCTTGTATATTTTTGAGATTAGTTGTTTGTCAGTTGCTTCATTTGCTATTATTTTCTCCCATTCAGAGGGTTGTCTTTTCACCTTGCTTATAGTTTCCTTTGTTGTGCAGAAGCTTTTAATTTTAATTAGATCCCATTTGTTTATATTTGCTTTTATTTCCAGTATTCTGGGAGGCGGATCATTGAGGATCCTGCTGTGATTTATGTCGGAGAGTGTTTTGCCTATGTTCTCCTCTAGGAGTTTTATAGTTTCTGGTCTTACATTTAGATCTTTAATCCATTTTGAGTTTATTTTTGTGTGTGGTGTTAGAAAGTGATCTAGTTTCATTCTTTTACAAGTGGTTGACCAGTTTTCCCAGCACCACTTGTTAAAGAGATTGTCTTTACTCCATTGTATATTCTTGCCTCCTTTGTCAAAGATAAGGTGTCCATATGTGTGTGGATTTATCTCTGGGCTTTCTATTTTGTTCCATTGATCTATATTTCTGTCTTTGTGCCAGTACCACACTGTCTTGATGACTGTGGCTTTGTAGTAGAGCCTGAAGTCAGGTAAGTTGATTCCTCCAGTTCCATTCTTCTTTCTCAAAATTGCTTTGGCTATTCGAGGTTTTTTGTATTTCCATACAAATCTTGAAATTATTTGTTCTAGTTCTGTGAAAAATACCGCTGGTAGCTTGATAGGGATTGCATTGAATCTGTAGATTGCTTTGGGTAATATATTCATTTTCACTATATTGATTCTTCCAATCCATGAACATGGTATATTTCTCCATCTATTAGTGTCCTCTTTGATTTCTTTCATCAGTGTTTTATAGTTTTCTATATATAAGTCTTTAGTTTCTTTAGGTAGATATATTCCTAAGTATTTTATTCTTTTCGTTGCAATGGTGAATGGAATTGTTTCCTTAATTTCGTTTTCTACTTTCTCATTATTAGTGTATAGGAATGCAAGGGATTTCTGTGTGTTGATTTTATATCCTGCAACTTTACTATATTCATTGATTAGCTCTAGTAATTTTCTGGTGGAGTCTTTAGGGTTTTCTATGTAGAGGATCATGTCATCTGCAAACAGTGAGAGTTTTACTTCTTCTTTTCCAATTTGGATTCCTTTTATTTCTTTTTCTGCTCTGATTGCTGTGGCCAAAACTTCCAGAACTATGTTGAATAGTAGCGGTGAAAGTGGACATCCTTGTCTTGTTCCTGACTTTAGGGGAAATGCTTTCAATTTTTCACCATTGAGGATAATGTTTGCTGTGGGTTTGTCATATATAGCTTTTATTATGTTGAGGTATGTTCCTTCTATTCCTGCTTTCTGGAGAGTTTTTATCATAAATGGATGTTGAATTTTATCAAAGGCCTTCTCTGCATCTATTGAGATAATCATATGGCATTTATTTTTCAATTTGTTAATGTGGTGAATTACATTGATTGATTTGCGAATATTGAAGAATCCTTGCATTCCTGGGATAAAGCCTACTTGGTCATGGTGTATGATCTTTTTAATGTGTTGTTGGATTCTGATTGCTAGAATTTTGTTGAGGATTTTTGCATCTATGTTCATCAGTGATATTGGCCTGTAGTTTTCTTTTTTTGTGGCATCTTTGTCAGGTTTTGGTATTAGGGTGATGGTGGCCTCATAGAATGAGTTTGGAAGTTTACCTTCCTCTGCAATTTTCTGGAAGAGTTTGAGTAGGATAGGTGTTAGCTCTTCTCGAAATTTTTGGTAGAATTCAGCTGTGAAGCCGTCTGGACCTGGGCTTTTGTTTGCTGGAAGATTTCTGATTACAGTTTCAATTTCCGTGCTTGTGATGGGTCTGTTAAGATTTTCTATTTCTTCCTGGTTCAGTTTTGGAAAGTTGTATTTTTCTAAGAATTTGTCCATTTCTTCCACGTTGTCCAATTTATTGGCATATAATTGCTGATAGTAGTCTCTTATGATTCTTTGTATTTCTGTGTTGTCTGTTGTGATCTCTCCATTTTCATTTCTGATTTTATTGATTTGATTTTTCTCCCTTTGTTTCTTGATGAGTCTGGCTAATGGTTTGTCAATTTTATTTATCTTTTCAAAAAACCAGCTTTTGGCTTTGTTGATTTTTGCTATGGTCTCTTTTGTTTCTTTTGCATTTATTTCTGCCCTAATTTTTAAGATTTCTTTCCTTCTACTAACTCTGGGGTTCTCCATTTCTTCCTTTTCTAGTTGCTTTAGGTGTAGAGTTAGGTTATTTATTTGACTTTTTTCTTGTTTCCTGAGGTATGCCTGTATTGCTATGAACTTTCCTCTTAGCACTGCTTTTATAGTGTCCCACAGGTTTTGGGTTGTTGTGTTTTCATTTTCATTCATTTCTATGCACATTTTGATTTCTTTTTTGATTTCTTCTGTGATTTGTTGGTTATTCAGAAGCGTATTGTTCAGCCTCCAAATGTTGGAATTTTTAATAGTTTTTCTCCTGTAATTGAGATCTAATCTTAATGCATTATGGTCAGAAAAGATGCTTGGAATGATTTCGATTTTTTTGAATTTATCAAGGTTAGATTTATGTCCCAGGATGTGATCTATCCTGGAGAAGGTTCCGTGAGCACTTGAGAAAAAGGTGAAATTCATTGTTTTGGGGTGAAATGTCCTATAGATATCAATTAGGTCTAACTGGTCTATTGTATCATTTAAAGTTTGCGTTTCTTTGTTAATTTTCTGGTTAGTTGATCTGTCCATAGGTGTGAGTGGGGTATTAAAGTCTCCCACTATTATTGTGTTATTGTCAATTTCCCCTTTCATACTTGTTAGCATTTGTCTTACATATTGCGGTGCTCCTATGTTGGGTGCATATATATTTATAATTGTTATATCTTCTTCTTGGATTGATCCTTTGATCATTATGTAGTGGCCTTCTTTGTCTCTTTTCACAGCCTTTGCTTTAAAGTCTATTTTATCAGCTATGAGTATTGCCACTCCTGCTTTCTTTTGGTCTCTATTTGCATGATATATCTTTTTCCAGCCTTTCACTTTCAGTCTGTTTATGTCCCTTGTTTTGAGGTGGGTTTCTTGTAGACAGCATATACAAGGGTCTTGTTTTTGTATCCATTCAGCCAGTCTTTGTCTTTTGGTTGGGGCATTCAACCCATTTACGTTTAAGGTAATTATTGAGAAGTATGATCCCGTTGCCATTTACTTTATTGTTTTGGGTTCGGGTTTATACACCCTTTTTGTTTCCTGTCTAGAGAATATCCTTTAGCATTTGTTGGAGAGCTGGTTTGGTGGTGCTGAATTCTCTCAGCTTTTGCTTGTCTGTAAAGCTTCTGATTTCTCCTTCGTATTTGAAAGAGATCCTTGCTGGGTACAGTAATCTGGGCTATAGGTTATTTTCTTTCATCACTTTAAGTATATCTTGCCATTCCCTCCTGGCCTGAAGAGTTTCTTTTGAAAGATCAGCTGTTATCCTTATGGGAATCCCCTTGTGTGTTATTTATTGTTTTTCCCTTGCTGCTTTTAATATTTGTTCTTTGTGTTTGATCTTTGTTAATTTGATTAATATGTGTCTTCCCTCTTTTCCTTTTAGTGCCCCCACACTGAGTATATTTCCACCAGACTATCCTTTCTCTCTGTTTGCTTGGGTTTTGTTTTGTTTATTCATTACATCTGAGATTCTTCTTGTTCATATTTTCTTTATAATTTTGTTCCGGTCAAAGCCTTACTCTTTTCCTTCTGATATTTACATTCGTTAATTTCCTGTATCTATGAGCCACCTTCTTCTGTTTCTTAATGCAAATTCTGGAGAAAGAACTTCTGATAATCCCCACTATTTGCATACCAGGTCATTTCATAGGTCATAAGCCAACCCCTTGGTCAGGAGCCATGGTATATCAAACTCACATTCTCTCTATAACAGGTTCTGTGGGCTGGGCGGTTTCCTTTGCAAAAGATAGGAGCATAGCCAGCCTAAGTTACATTGAAATTTTTAAGAAAACATAAACTTGAAAAGTTGAAGAGAAAAAATATAAGTTTGAGGGAACATCTAGAGAAGGCCCAGATATGCAGAAGTACACAGGGATCAGAGGGCTCAGAGAGATGACCTACTCATCTGAGGAGAAGATATGTTCAGAGCAATAATGTAAATAAATACCTCTGATTAGTAGGGTAAGGATTGGAAACTGCTGCTGCTGCTGTCACTTCAGTTTTGTCCGACTCTGTGCGACCCCATAGATGGCAGCCCCCCCGATTCTCCAGGCAAGAATACTGGAGTGGCTTGCCATTTCCTTCTCCAATGTATGAAATTGAAAAGTGAAAGTGAAGTCGCTCAATCCTCCCGACTCTTAGTGACCCCATGGACTGCAGCCTACCAGTCTCCTCTGTCCATGGGATTTTCCAGGCAAGAGTACTGGAGAGGGGTGCCATTGCCTTCTCCGAGGATTGGAAGCAGAATCTATCTAATGCAGGATAAGATTTTAGACTGATTGTTCTTGAGTCAAGCATTTAACATGTAAGCAATAGTTAAAGGGATATGGTTGTCCCATGTTCAAATTAAATCCCTGAAGAGGATTTCTAAAATCAATGAAGGAAAAAAAAAATCCTCATTTTTATTAGGAAGAGTAGCAGAATCTATCTAATGCAGGATAAGATTTTAGACTGATTGTTCTTGAGTCAAGCATTTAACATGTAAGCAATAGTTAAAGGGATATGGTTGTCCCATGTTCAAATTAAATCCCTGAAGAGGATTTCTAAAATCAATGAAGGAAAAAAAAAATCCTCATTTTTATTAGGAAGAGCATCTGTTAGAGAGGGACTTGGGCATGTTTCACTACAGGAAGAGACTGCATTTTCTTTTCTTAGAGAAATACGTAACAGTAGAGGAACTAGAATGTGGTAAACAGGGAAATAAAATATCATTGTAAATGTTGACAGAGGAAATGTACATTTCAGCTTGACTCTTTCTCTAACCCAAACACTAACTCTAATTCTAATCCTAAGAGGACCATCTTTGAAGTGGCTTTTAATCCTGGAGGATATGGAAAGCTAAAGTTTTCTAAGTTTTAGTCTTAAAAATATAATACTATTTAGTTAATGGAAATTTATATGTATATACCCACATGCAATATACATATTGTGACTGTTTTGAACTTTTTTTCTTTCAAGTAGATAGGAGACTATATTATTTTCCCTTCTATTTAGAGGGACATATGTCACTGATGCTTGTTTTATCACATGCTAACCCTAGTTTAAATTTTTAGTCTATGTTCATAGCAAATGAGACACAGATGTGTAGAGCAGACTTTTGGACTCTGAGGGAGAGGGAGAGGGAGAAGGTGGGATGATTTGGGAGAATAGCATTGAAATATGTATACTATCATGTAAGACACGAATCGCCAGTCTATGTTCGATGCAGGATGCAGGATGCAGGATGCAGGATGCTTGGGGCTGGTGCATGGGGATGATCCGGAGGGATGATGTGGGGTGGGAGGTGGGAGGGGGATTCATGTTTGGGCGTTCATGTACACCCGTGGCGGATTCATGTCAATGTATGCCAAAACCAGTACAGTACTTTAAAGTAAAATAAAGTAAAAATAAAAATTAAAAAAAATTTTTTTAGTCTATGTTCAAGTTAAAGGAGAAAAAGGACAAATGACAATAAAGAAAATTAAGAAACGTACTGTAGAAGGAAACGACAAATCACTCCAGCATTCTTGCCTGGTGAAGATGGACACAATCTAGCTACTAAACAACAACAACAATATATAAAGACTCTGTGTACATATAACTGAATCATTTTGCTGTGCATAAAACAAATATATTGTAAATCAACTATGCTTGAATTTAAAAATAAAAACATAAAACATAAGCTTAATGTTCTAATTACAGAGTGTTTAGGGGTTCTAATTTGTCTATTTATACATGAGTGTTTGTATTCATCAACAAATCAATTTACAATATCAAAAATCTTCCCAGTGCTATGATATTTATCAAGTGGTACATGAAAATATAAGATATGACTGCTGTCCACAAAGAATTCATGAGTGAGACATTTGTGTATCATGTGTAGACAGACCTTACTTTCACTGTGTTTGCAAAGATCCAACTTTATATTATTGCAGGGTAAATTTTCATTTGTAGGTATGCTGTATTCTGATATTATCTTTGCCATTTAGTGCATATTTGACTTACCTACTAGTTAGAAGATAGCAGTTAAACATTTTGTTAAATTCAAATTTACCAAACATATGTTGTTTGTTACATATAAAATGTATCCTTTTTTAATAGATACCTTATTTAAAAGGGTTTCTCTGATGGCTCAGATGGTAAAGAATTTACTTGCAATGCAGGAGACCTGGGTTCTGTCACTAGATGGGGAAGATGCCCTGGAGAAGGAAATAGCAACCCACTCCAGTATTCTTGCCAGGAGAATCCCATGGAAAGATGAACCTGGCGGGCTATAGCTCATGGGGTCGCAAAGAGTTGGACACGACTAACACTTTAGTCAGCACAAAATTTTGGTCCAGTACATGTTCCTTATTTTCAGATAGAAAATGGCTCAGAGAAGTTAAGTTTTATCGCTAAAGTTATATATATATACTAAGTGTTGACACTGAGATTTGAAAATTGGTTTTCCTTATTCCAACTTCAGTAGTCTTTCTGCTATCTATCCGCTGGCCTTCATTCCATGATTGTGTGGGTTAGGGACTTAGAATAGATTACAGGTATTTTCTAGGCATTACCAATGATTAAACCCCTAAAATGCAAAACAAAAAGGTAGATACTACTTGCCTAGATATAATAAATTTTATTGTCCAAATTATTTGTGACAAGTACTATTATATACAAGATATTGATTGAGGAATATTCACATACACCAATTAAACAAAAAATAAAGGAAATATGACCCTTGTGGATTAGCATCACTAAGAAAACTTCATGGGGAATTTGACTAATTTTGGAAAGTTTCATAACAATAATCTGAAAAAGTATCTGTTTCACATCTTTCCTCCTCTGTCCTTTCCTTCCTTTCTTTTTTCCTATTTGCTGGGTAATTACAGTATGTAGTTCTGGGGATTTTCTGTGTAAACCAACTTCATATATATCATCTTATTCTCATAAGAATCTTTGATGTTAAGCATAGCAAGTATTACCTCCTCTTTCTGATGGGGAAATATGTACACTTTGTTTTCCTAGTTTTTGCCTTACATATTAATATAGCTCCTAACACCATACGAGTCCCATAAAAAGTTGCCCGAGTCCGCAGGGAGTGTCTTGTTCATAGGCCAGTTGGCAGCTAGCTAGGTCTTCTGGGCTCTGGGAGGGTTTCTTCCCAGTTCATCTGTCACCCCACGCTCACTCGGGGCTGCCACCCAGCAACGTCACTGCTGCCACTTTCACTCACCTTACGGCTAGCGCAGTGTGCCCGTGGGGAGCCAACACTGGACACAGCTGTCTGGCACAGTTGAGGAGACTGCTTTTTCTCCTTCTCTGTATTATACTTTTAAAGATTCCAAATATCTCACGATTAAAAAAAAAACAAAACAAATCATCTTTTAGTCACAGTTCATTTTCAAAATCCAAGATAAAAGTTCCCAAGGAGCTCAGGCAAGGACTAACACTAGCACTTAGAATCTGGCCATGAAGACTCTGTTATTCATCAAACTTCTGTTAAAATTGCCTTTTTTCCTTTAGGAATAGTTTCTTCAGTCCCTCTTGTAAACAGATTCGTGGCAGACCGACTTTATCAGCTGGCCTGGCATGCCTTTATTTTTCTGACTCCTGCTGATGGTAAATCAAGGTGGAACATAAAAATAATAGGCAGATCAGAACTGAATTTTCTTATTATAGAACTAAAAATCTTTAATTAAAAATTAGTTAAAAGTAAATATTATAATTAACATTTACATAATTTATCTGTTAAAATAGTTATTTTTACTACTTTATTCAAGGGTAGAATACAGATGTGTAAACAATGGAAACTCAAACATAAACAACTTTGACAAAACTACAGACATGAGTGTGAGCTCATTTGTAAAGGGAAAAGCAAGTGTTCCTATATGCCATAAAAGGTTACTGGTGGGTACAAAAATGTGTAGACCCTTAAGGGATAGACACATTTCCAAATCTCCTTTAATTTCTTTTAATATACTATTAAGCTTTTTCATGTCATGGTTATTTGTATCCTCTTATGATATACAACTTACAGTTTTCTCTAATTTCCCATGATTTCAATCCCTTCATTGCTATAAATACAAATAGAATTTCTGTATTAAATTGCGTCTTAGTAAGATAAATGCCATTGGTTAATGTTCTTTTAAGAATATAGAAAGCACACCTTAAATTCAGTTTTTATGATAGAACAAGTCGGTTTACTCATAACGTATTCATATCTTCTCACAACCATCTGCTGCATTAGGAGCCTCAATACTGGCTTTTTCTACAAAGGAAAAAAGTAACATGAAGGAAATATTTTAGAGCTACTTTCAGATCCAAATTCAAAATCTTGGCTTGAACTGAGGACTCAGTGGGACTTCATTAGAATTGCTACAGAGGATTTGATTGAAAACTCAAAAGAGTTTGTGTATTCCTTCTGCAGAGACAGGTCTGCAGAATTTAGAATAACACCCCTGAGAAGCATTAAGCAACAAGTCATGATTTCTCACTTTCCTGTCTCATTTGTTTGAGAAAGTAGTTTTTCTTTCATGAGAGAGGGTAAAAATGAGACCATTAGTTTCAGTTTTCACTGTCTTCTAGTATTGTGCCAAGCTTAGGGCTCAAGTTAAGTTTTCAGCTGTATTTCTGCCTTGGTAGATAAAGAAGTGAGACTCTTGTAAATAAGATTGGTATTGGGAATTGACATATTAGCAGATAGCACTGTAAATTGATAGATTCCCTATGTAAATTGGGAATACATTGTATACATGTAAATTGATAGATCAAGTTAACCTATGATCCATAAATCAAATTCGATTACAGTTTCCTCATATCACATGAGTGATGAAGAGCTTGCACACCAAATGCAAAATAGCCTGGGCACCACCCACCTTGCCTTTCCCTTTGTTGGATTCTCTGCCTCATGCAAAGCTTTTTTGTTCTCCTTCAATATTGTGTTGGCTATTCTGAGTCTTTTGCCTCTCTACTTGAACTGTAGAATCAGTTTGTTGATATCCATAAATGTGTTTCTCACACAATCTAAAACATATTTATCTGAACACTTATGTAGCATTAGTTTTTTAATATATTGGTAAAATGAGCTATAATATTACTTTAAAAATAAAACAGAAAATAGTAGTGGTTAATGGTTACTTTTTTATCTTTCCAACAATTTTATGATTCTAAAATTTTCTTCTATAAACAGGAATGTTTGTATAGGTGAAACAGAAGGCTACTTGGAGTCTGTGATTTGAGGGGCAGGAATCAAGATCATCTTTGAAATAATAGCCTCTGGTTTATCAATCAGAACTCCTGGAATTCTCTCCTTAGAGGTCCATTTTCTTTGGGAGTTAAGGAGGGAACACTATTAATTTTCATTATTATTAATACTATTATTAATTTAATTAGTCCTTCAAAGAGTTGAGAGAAGATGTTCTCCAGATTCTTTGAAATCTTTAAAGTTACCCTTTTAAATTATTTTAAATAATATTGACAGCTTTTAAAATTATTATTATTAAGACAGTTATTAAGAGCAGTTTTTGATTCCCAGGAAAAATGAGGAGAAGATATATAGATTTCTCATACATGCCCTGTTCTCATATATGTATAACTTCCTGGCTTATCAAACTTCAACCTATTGACAGGTTATCAAGTTATCAATGAATGGCACATTTGTTACAACTGATGGACCTACATTGACACATTGTACTCGCCCAAAGTCCATAGTTTGCATTTTAACAACTTTTGGTATTGTGCAATCTGTGGGTTTTGACAAATGCAGAATGAGATGTATCCATCATTATGGTATCCTATATTTTTACTGTCTTGATAGTTTTGGCTTTTCCAGAATGTCATATAGTTGGAACCACACAGAACTCTGGGAGTTGGTGATGTCCAGGGAGGCCTGCTACTGCTGCTGCTGCTAAGTCACTTCAGTCGTGTCCGACTCTGTGTGACCCCATAGACGGCAGCCCACCAGGCTCCCCTGTCCCTGGGATTCTCCAGGCAAGAATACTGGAGTGGGCTACCATTTCCTTCTCCAATGCATGAAAGAGAAAGTGAAAGTGAAGTCGCTCAGTCTGTCCGACTGTTAGCGACCCCATGGACTGTAGCCCACCAGGCTCCTCCGTCCATTGGATTTTCCAGGCAAGAGTACTGGGGTGGGGTGCCATTGCCTTCCCCGCCAGGGAGGCCTGGCGTGCTGCAATTCATGGGGTTGCAAAGAGTCGGACACGACTGAGCTACTGAACTGAACTGAACTGAACACAGAATATACCCTTCTCAGACTGACTTCTTTCTCCAGGTAATGTGAATTCAAGGTTCCTCCCCTCGATGTTTTCATGGCTTCACAGCTCTTTTTATTTATTTATTTTTAAAGCACTGTATAGTACTTCATGGTCTGAATATACCACAGTTTATTTATACATTTACCTACTGAAAGACATCTTTGTTGCTTCCAAGTTTTGACAGTTATGAATACAGCTACTATAAATGTCCTTGTGCAGGTTTTTGTGGGGACATAATTCTTCAACTCCTTTGGGTTAATACCAAAATGCTTGATTGCTGAATCACATGGTGAAAGTATGTTTAGTTTTGTAAGAAGACACCAAACTACCTTTTAAAGTGGCTGTATCAATTTGCATTCCAACTAGCAATGTATGAGAGTTTCTGTTGCTTTATACTGTTTCCAGGGTTTGTTGTCTGTGTTTCAGATTTTGGCCATTCTAATAAGTGTGTAGTGGTATCTCGATGTTTACACACAGGTAAACATACACATGTATTGCTCATGGCATACATATGATGCAACGCATATTTTCATATACTTACTTGCCATCTGTTACCTTTTCTTTGGTTGATGTATAAAAGGGCATTAACATCTCCGAGTCTTCTAGGTTTTCTCCTATGTCATCTCCTAGGAGTTTTGTAGTTTTACATTTAGGTCTATGATCCATTTTCTATTAATTCTTGTGAGGAGCACGAAGGCTGTGTCTAGAGTCTTCTTTTTCATTTTTCGAATGTGTATGTCTCAGCATCATTTTTTGAAGAGACTGTTTTTGCTCCATTCTCTTGCTTTTGCTCCTATATCTAACATCAGTTGATTGTATTTATGTGTGTCTATTTCTGAGTTCTCTTTTCTCTTTCACAAATATATCTGTCTATTCATTCACCAATACCATGCTGTCTTGATTACTATAGCTTTGCAGTAAGTATAGAAGTCAGATAGTGTTATTCTCATTTTCCTTAATATGTTTATATTATTATATATTACAGGCCTTATTCTGCACTTCATTGTTCAGTGTTGCATGAGGTCCTTTAATTTCCACATCAAGTTATTAGCTGCTTCATCCAGGAAGTGAGGATTTCATTGGCATAAAGAAATGAAAGGTACAACGCAGGGAGATTAAGAAAAGTAAATGGCCCTCAAATTTCAGGAAAGATGATGATATTGCAAAACAAAGTTAGTGTTATATACAACGACATTTAGCAGAATGGTTAAGAAGGTAGAGTTACTAAGAGATAACAACATCTAGTGCCACCACTGGCCCAGGCAAATAGGCCCCTGGACTAGTCCCCCTGATCTGAAAAACCCAATACTTATTCTTCTCTAACTGTACCCCTCAGCTCAATATGAAGATTTTCTGGGTGTAAAGGTATGTGTCCAGCCTGAACGCATGCTCCTCATTCTAAACCATGCTACAGCAACCTCAGAATTCATCAGCTCATATCCAGTGCCTACATAGACTTCTTTCCTGTATCCATTTTCCAAACCAGACACATGTACATTTCCCTAGATCCTAGCAGGACATCTCTTTGTGCTCTTGCCTAGGTTCAGAACATGTTAGGGGCAATATGACTATGCTCATAATGAGATTTAAACCAGAAATATGTGTGTGTGTGTTGGTTATTAGAGGATTAAAGGGGAGAAGAATCTAACCAACTCTAATAAGAACTTTGGCAGCTTAGGCCTGGATTTGCTCCCACCTTTCAGCAAATTCACATAGAAAAGATCAGCGGTGTGTGCATGAAAGTCTGAAAAAAAGAATCTGTTTTATAACTTTGGAGTTGGGTTATCCTGTTACAGAGGTATATGGGAGGAAGGTGTAAAGAAGACTGTTGCAGTTAGAAGCCTTAGTAATGGAAAAACAATAGTTAAAATTGATAGCTGGATTGGTAGAGGGTTAAATTTGGAAAATGGATGTCAGAACAAAGTTATAGGCAGAGAGAAATAAACCAATAGAAAGGAGAAGTTAAAATTGTTTTAATTATATACTGACATTAGTAAAACATATCCTTTGAATTTATTGGGTGGTAAAAGTTCCCTTAAAAAAAATTGCAAATACTTTATCTTTACTTTTTTAATGTATAGTTTTCCTATAATGTATTAATATATATAAAATATGTATATATACATAAAACTATAGTTTAAGTGTGTGTGTGTATATATATATATATATATATATATATACTGTAATTTACTGACTCTTAAATGTGGAACTAGTAACACTGATTCACCCAGTCTTGATGATTCTGGGTAGCTGGTAGGCACAATTGTAGTTGCTGTAGTGTCTCACTGAGGCACCCAAAGATTTGCAAATTGCTATGGATAGAATTGTGTCCCCTCAAAATGTTGAAGTGCTAACCTTGAAATGTGATGGTGTTTAGAAATGGGGCCTCTGAGAAATACTCATCCCTTGGTATCCATGGGAGATTGGTTCCAGGACCCCTTGCAGATACCAAAATCCAAGGATGTTCAAGTCATTTATATAAAATGGTATAGTATTTGCATATAACTCATGTACATCTTCCTGTTTACTTCAAGTAATTGCTGCTGCTGCTGCTAAGTCACTTCAGTTGTGTCTGACTCTGTGTGACCCCATAGACGGCAGCCCACCAGGCTCCCCCATCCCTGGGATTCTCCAGGCAAGAATACTGGAGTGGGTTACCATTTCCTTCTCCAATGCATGAAAGAGAAAAGTGAAAGTAAAGTCGCTCAGTCTGTCCGACTGTTAGCGACCCCATGGACTGCAGCCCACCAGGCTACTCCGTCCATTGGATTTTCCAGGCAAGAGTACTGGGGTGGGGTGCCATTGCCTTCCCCGCAAGTAATTGCTAGATTACTTATAATACCTTATATAATGTTAGTGCTATGTATACAGTTGCAGGGGCAAATTTAAGTTCTTTTTAAAATTTTTGGAATTTTGGAATTTTCTTGGGTTGATTTATATATATAAAGCAATATGTATTTATATATAATTAAATCTACATATATACACATATAATATATATAATCAGATAGATATTTGATTTCTGGTTGGTTGACTCTGCAGATGTGGAACCTGTGAGTATATAGGGCTGACAGTAATAAGGTTCAGAGGTCATGAGGGTAGATCTTCATGATGGGATTTTTGTTGTTGTTCAGCCATTCAGTCATGTCCATCTCTTTGAGACCTCATGGACTGCAGTACACCAGTCTTCCTTGTCCTTCACCATCTCCTGGTGCTTGCTCAAATTCACGTCCACTGAATTGGTGATGCTGTCCAACTATCTTGTCCTCTGTTGTCCCCTTCTCCTCCTACTTCAATCTTTCCCAGCCTCAGGATCTTTTCCAACGAGTCTTCAAATCAGGTAGCTAAAGTATTGTAGCTTCAGCTTCAGCATCAGTTCTTCCAATGAATACTCAGGATTTATTTCCTTTAGGACTGACTGGCTTGACTTCCTTGCAGTCCAAAGGACTTTCAAGAATTTTCTCCAGCACCACAGTTCTAAAATATCAGTTCTTTGGTGCTCAGCCTTTTTTATGGTCAAACTGTCACATCTGTACATGACTACTGGAAAAACCATAGCTTTGTTGGCAAAGTAATATCTCTGCTTTTTAATATGCTGTCTAGTTTTGTCATAGCTTTTCTTCCAAACCAAGCATCTTTCAATTTCATGGCTGCAGTTACCAACTGTACTGATTATGGAACCCAAGAAAATAAAGTCCATCACAGTTTCCATTGTTTCCCCATCTATTTGCCATGAAATGGTGGGACTGGATACTATGATCTTAGTTTATTGAGTGTTGAGTTCTAAGCCAGCTTTTTCACTCACTTCTTTTACCTTCATCAAGGGTCTCTTTATTTAGTTCCTCTTTGCTTTCTGCCGTAATGGTGATATCAACTGCATATCTGAGGTTGTTGATATTTTTTCCCAAAAGTCTTGTTTCTAGCTTGTGCTTCATCCAGCCTGGCACTTCTCATGAAGTACTCTACATAGAAGTTAAATAAGCAGGGTGGCAATAAACAACCTTGACATACTCCTTTCCCAATTGTGAACCAGTCCATTGTTCCACGTCCATTTCTAACTGTTGCTTCTTGACCTGCACACACATTTCTCAGGAGGCAGGTCAGGTTGTCTGGTTTTCGCATTTCTTTCAAAGGCTTTAGGGTAGTCAATGAAACAGAAGTAGATGTTATTCTGAAATTCTCTTACTTTGTCTGTGATCCAAGGGATGTTGGCAATTTGATTTGTGGTTCTTCTGCCTTTTCTAAATCCAGTTTGTACATCTGCAAGCTCTTGGTTCACATACTGTTAAAGTCTAGCTTGGAGGATTTGAGCATGATGTTTCTAGCATGTGAAATAAGTGCAATTGTGTGCATTGCATTGAAGTGCATTGCCCTTCTTTGGTATTGGAATGAAAACTGACCTTTTTAGTCCTGTGGCTGCTGCTGAGTTTTCCAAATTTGCTGGCATATTGATTAAGTGCAACATTTTAACAGTATCATCTTTTATCATTTGAAATAGCTCAGCTGGAATTCCATCACCTCCACTAGCTTTGTTTGTAGCGATGCTTTCTAAGGCCCATTTAACTTCACATTCCAGGATGTCTGGTTCTAGGTGAGTGATCACACCATCATGGTATTCTGGGTCTTTAAGATCTTTCTTGCATAGTTCTTCAATGTATTCTTGCCACCTCTTCTTAATATCTTCTGCTTCTGTTAGGCCATGCTGTTTCTGTCCTTTATTGTGACCATCTTTGCATGAAATGTTCCCTATGTATCTCTAATTTTCTTGAAGAGATCTCTAGTCTTTCTCATTCTATTGTTTTCCTCTATTTTTTTTTTCATTGTTCACTTAGGAAGGCTTTCTTATCCCTCTTTGCTGTTCTTCAGAACTCTGCATTCAGATGGGTATATCATTCCTTTTCTTCTTTGCCTTTAGCTTCTCTTCTTTTCTCAGCTATTTGTAAGGCTCCACAGACAGCCATTTTGCCTTTTTGCATTTCTTTTTCTTGAGAATGGTTTTGATCACTGCCTCCTGTTCAATGTTATGAACCTCTGTCCATAGTTCTTATAAGAAATTAGTGCCATTATAAGAGACACCATAGGTACCACCTTGCTCTCTATCTCTCTCTGCTATGTGAAAACACTGAGAATGTGACTATATTCAAGATAGGAAGCATCTTCACCAGAAACCAGTCATACTGGCACTCTGGTTTTAGACTTGCAACCACCAGAATGGTGAGAATATAAATGTATATTGTTTAAGCCACCTTGGATGTGGTATTTTGTTATGGCAGCCAGAGGTGCCTAAGACACAGATAGAGACTTAATGATGCTTTGGAGCATAAGACTGAATAGATCTGTGCCCTGGGCCTGCTTCTGCAACTTGCTTTAAAAAAAAATAAGAAAAGAAAAAAACAACCCTAGAAGTCATCTTTCTTTCTTGGATTCTTAAAGGAAACATACAGCTGCATTCCAGAATATAGTAACATAGTTGCCTTTCTGTACAATTAATTGTAGACTCTATGGATATTGCATTTTTCTTCCTAGCCCCTGGAAAACCAGTTCTTCGGCTATTGTCATCAGTATTCTCTGACTGGACACTGTTCAGAGCCCTGACTCCGACATATGTGCCAGTGACCCACCAGACCACAGGCTTCCATATTCACTTAACCACGTTTAATTATCTTGTACACATAATCGATAGAGGCTAAGGAAGTATCCCTCACTATTTCAAAAATGTGTACATGTACAACTTGGAGTAGCTTATTGCAAAGCTTATACAAGGTCTCAGTCAAAATAAACGTTAATCATTCATCAAATGTATTATTAGATCCACTGCTTTATTTTCTATTTGAGCAGAACTGCAAGCATAAACAATAGCAAAAATTGTGTCTTTGATGGGTAAGAGTAAAAACTATATTAAATGGCTGGATAAAAGATTCAACCTGGATTAACATTTATTATGACTCACATTTTGATCCATGTATGGAGTCAATGACATAATGTTGTTCAATTGCTCAGCGATGTCCAACCCTTTGTGACCCCGTGGACTGCAGCATGCCAGGCTTCCCTGTCCTCTAGTATCTCTCAGAGCTTTCTCAAACTCATGTCCATTGAATCAGTGATACCATCCAACCATTTCATCCTCTGTCATTCCCTCTTCTTCCTGGCTTCAATCTTTCCCAGCATCAGAGTCTTTTCCAATGAGTCAGCAAAGTATTGGAGCTTCAGCTGCAGCATCAGTCTTTCCAATGAATATTCAGGATTGATTTCCTTTAGTATTAAAATACATGTGCTAAAACTAAACAGGGTGAAAGAACATGTAAAACTGAAAGTCAGTCAGTCATGTCTGATTCTTTGTGACCCCATGGGCTGCCAGTCTATGGAATTCTCTGGGCAAGAATACTGGAGTGGGTTGCCATTTCCTTCCCCAGAGGATCTTCCTGACCCAGAGATTGAACGCGGGTCTTTTGCCTTGTGGGCAGATTCTTTATCATCTGAACCACCAGGGAATATCTGCTAAAATAAAAGATTTAACTAGATGGAGAGTTTCTTAAATAATAACTGAATGTTCTGGATACAATAAATTTTCATTCATCATATCAAGGACCAAGTAGAATCACAACCTGAGTGAGGAAAGAGAATCAACTGATGCAAACATTAAGATGAATGAGATGTTGGCATTATTTGACAAGTATTATAAGAAATATGATAAAAATGCCTTAATAACCAATTATAAATTCTCTTGAATCAAAAAAATAAATAAAATATTACCAGGGAAATAAAAATTATAAAGAGGAATTAAATTGAAACTACAAAAATACAGTAAGGAAAATTAAAAACTCATGAATGAGTTTAATAATGGAGTGGAGATAACAGAGGGTAAATTAGTAAATTTGAAGACAGAATAATAGAACTTATCAAATCTAAATAACAGAGAATTGTCTGATTCTTTGTGACCCCATGGGCTGCCAGTCTATGGAATTCTCTGGGCAAGAATACTGGAGTGGGTTGCCATTTCCTTCCCCAGAGGATCTTCCTGACCCAGAGACTGAACGCGGGTCTTTTGCCTTGTGGGCAGATTCTTTATCATCTGAACCACCAGGGAATATCTGCTAAAATAAAAGATTTAACTAGATGGAGAGTTTCTTAAATAATAACTGAATATTCTGGATACAATAAATTTTCATTCATCATATCAAGGACCAAGTAGAATCACAACCTGAGTGAGGAAAGAGAATCAACTGATGCAAACATTAAGATGAATGAGATGTTGGCATTATTTGACAAGTATTATAAGAAATATGATAAAAATGCCTTAATAACCAATTATAAATTCTCTTGAATCAAAAAAATAAATAAAATATTACCAGGGAAATAAAAATTATAAAGAGGAATTAAATTGAAACTACAAAAATACAGTAAGGAAAATTAAAAACTCATGAATGAGTTTAATAATGGAGTGGAGATAACAGAGGGTAAATTAGTAAATTTGAAGACAGAATAATAGAACTTATCAAATCTAAATAACAGAGAAAATAGACTGAAAAAAAAAAAAAAAGACAGAGGCAGAGTCTTATGGAATAATCACAAATGATCCAATATTCATATTGTCAGAGTCCCAGAAGGAGAGAAGAAAAAATGGGGCTGAAAGAGTATTTGAAGAAATAGTAGGTAAAATTCCCCAAATGTGGTGAAAGACATAAACCTATAGATGTAAGAATCTGTGAAAGTCTTTGCGACCCATGGACTGTAGCCCACCAAGCTCCTCCGTCCATGGGATTCTCCAGGCAAGAGTACTGGAGTGGGTTGCCATTTCCTTCTCCAGGGGATCTTCCCGACCCAGGGATCGAACTCAGGTCTCCCACATTGCAGGCAGATGCTTTAACCTCTGCACCACCAGGGAAGCCCTTAAATACAAGAGTACAATCTCTCAGAAAACCTCCTATAGAGACACAGAACTTCAGATCCAAGTATTAAAATCAAAGATTTCAAGGGAGGAAAGGAAGCCAGGTTGAAAAAAGGGGGAGAAGGCGGGAGAGTGGGGTTGAAAGGGGTGGCCTTACAGATGTCTCCTGACACCTACAGATACCCAGGCATTATGGGACTTTCCCCTGGGCCTCCAGAGAAGGGAGGACTGGAACTCGGCCCTTCCAGAAATCAGACCAGACCAGAACCAGAATTCGAGTTCTCTGCCAAGAGGAGGTGATCAGTCTCCAATCCTCAGCTCAGGCTGAGGGCCCTTCAACAAGATTCCTGTGTCCAGGACTGGGGGACTAGAAAAACAGGGAAAGATAGGAAGGGTTAAGGAGAGGAACGAGAGAGAGAAGGGGAGAGACGTCAATAAAGTCTCTTGTTCTTTACCGGTCGGGGCACTCTGGTCAGTTGTCCTTGTCAGGAGGAGACCAGGGACAAAAGGGTCCCAGTTGCGGCCACTGGGTCTGGTCCATTGGCAGGCAAGCTGGCCCCTGAGTACCCCAAGTGGTCAGGATGTCAGTCTGAATGAAGAAGAGTCCCTGCCAGAGCTGTCATTTGTTGCAGGAAGGCCGACCCCTTCCAGGGCCCGAAACTGGGCTCTTGTCTAACACTCAGAAATGAATTGTCTGAGGAGACACATGTGCTGACAAAGCA
This sequence comes from Oreotragus oreotragus, assembly GCA_006410675.1. Classification (NCBI taxonomy): domain Eukaryota; kingdom Metazoa; phylum Chordata; class Mammalia; order Artiodactyla; family Bovidae; genus Oreotragus; species Oreotragus oreotragus. The sequence goes on along the minus strand of SJYX01006806.1, from coordinate 147,977 downwards.
AGAGACTTTATTGGGAAAGGGCACCCAGGTGGAGAGCAGTAGGGTAAGGAAACCCAGGAGAACAATCTGAGTGATTCCCCAAATGGATATACCTGATTAGGTATATGCCAAGAAATATCTTAATTAAAAATTTAAAACTGAAGATTTTAAAAAAAAGGAACCATAGAGAAATGGAATTACCTATAAGGAATCCTAAATCCATTGGCAGTGGATTTCTTATCTGAATCCATGGAGACCAGAAGGAAGTGACATATTTTTAAAGTGCTAAAATGAAAGAATTTTAAAATACCATTTCTATATCCATTAGGTTTGTAATCATGGGGAATACATAGTAAAGAAGAAATAAAAATATCTCAGGTTAAAAAAATTAAAGATCTCTTACTAGAATATTTTCCCTTGAAGATTGGCTAAATTAAGTTATTTATAGAAAGGAAATAATAAAAAGAAGCAATATTATAGCATCAGTATGGAACAAGAAACAATGGAACAATCAGAAATAACAATACAAGCTTACCTCAAGAAACAAGAGAAAAATGAAATAAATAAGCTAACTTTACATGTAAAGCAACTAGAAAAAGAAGAAATGAAGAACCCCAAGGTTAGTAGAAGGAAAGAAATCATAAAAATTAGGGCAGAAATAAATAAAAAAGGAACAAAGAGCAAAAATCAACAAAACTAAAAGCTGGTTCTTTGAGAAGATAAATAAAATAGACAGAACATTAGCCAGACTCATCAAGGAAAAAAGGGAGAAGAATCAAATCAATATAATTAGAAATGAAAATGGAGAAATCACAACAGACAATACAGAAATACAAAGGATCATAAGAGACTGCTATCAGCAACTACATGCCAATAAAATGGACAACCTGGAAGAAATGGATGAATTCTTAGAAAAGTATAACATACCAAACTGAACCAGGAAGAAATAAAATCTTAACACACATCACAAGCATGGAAATCGAAACTGTAATCAAAAATCTTCCAACAAACAAAAGCCCAGGACCAGATGGCTTCACAAGTGAATTCTACCAAAAATTTAGAGGAGAGCTAACACATATGCTACTCAAACTCTTCCAGAAAATTGCAGAGGACTCATTCTAGGAGGGTACCATCACCCTAATACCAAAATCAGACAAAGATGCCACAAAAAAAAAAGAAAAGAAAAGAAAACTATTAGTGAATTCTACCAAAAATTTAGAGGAGAGCTAACACATATGCTACTCAAACTCTTCCAGAAAATTGCAGAGGACTCATTCTAGGAGGGTACCATCACCCTAATACCAAAATCAGACAAAGATGCCACAAAAAAAAAAGAAAAGAAAAGAAAACTATAGGCCAATATCACTGATGAACATAGATGCAAAAACCCCCAACAAAATAAGCAAACAGAATCCAATAACATATTAAAAAGATCATACATCATGACCAAGTAGGTTTTATCCCAGGGATGCAAGCATTCTTCAATATTTGCAAATCAATCAATGTGATACACCACATTAACAAATTGAAAGATTAAAAACCATAGGATTATCTCAATAGATGCAGAGAAAGCCTTTGACAAAATTCAACATCCATTTATGATAAAAAGCCTCCAGAAATTGTGCATAGAGTTAACGTACCTCAACATGATAAAAGCCATATATGATAAACCTACAGCAAACATTATCCTCAATGGTGAAAAATTGAAAGCATTTCCCCTAAAGTCAGGAACAAGACAAGGTGCCCAGTCTTATCACTACTATTCAACATAGTTTTGGAAGATCTAGCTACAGCAATCAGAGAAGAAAAAGGAATAAAAAGAATCCAGATTGGAAAAGAAAAAGTAAAGCACTCACTGTTTGCAGATGACATGATTCTTTACATAGAAAACCCTAAAGACACCACCAGAAAATTACAAGAGCTAATCAATGAATATAGTAAAGTTACAGGATATAAAATTAACACACAGAAATCCCTTTCATTCCCATACTCTAACAATGAGAAAACAGAAAGAGAAAATAAGGAAGCAGTTTCATTCACCATTGCAATGAAAAGAATAAAATACTTAGGAATAAACCTACCTAAAGAAACGAAAGACCTATATATAGAAAACTATAAAACACTGGTGAAAGAAATCAAAGATGACACAAATAGATGGAGAAATATACCATGTTCATGGATTGGAAAAATCAATATAGTGAAAATAAGTATACTACCCAAAGCAATCTGTAGATTCAGTGCAATCCCTATCAAGCTACCAATAGTATTTTTCAGAGAACTAGAACAAATAATATCACAATTTGTGTGGAAACAGAAAAAACCTCAAATAGCCAAAACAATCTTGAGAAAGAAGAATTGAACTGGAGGGATCAACCTGCCTGACTTTAGACTCTACTACAAAACTACTGTCATCAAGACAGTATGATACTGGCACAAAGACAGAAGTATAGATCAATGGAACAAAATAGAAAGCCCAGAGATAAATCTATGCACCTACGGACCCCTTATCTTTGACAAAGGAGGCAAGAATATACAATGGAGAAAAGACAATCTCTTTAACAGGTGGTTTTGGGAAATTTGGTCAACCACTTGTTAATAGTGATACTAGAACACTTTCTAACACCATACACAAAAACAAACTCAAAATGGATTAAAGATCTAAATGTAAGACCAGAAACTGTAAAACTCCTAGAGGAAAACTTTCTGACATAAATCACAGCAGGATCCTCTATAACCCACCTCCCAGAGTATTGGAAATAAAAGCAAAAATAAACAAATGGGA